>CP135550.1:1572914-1628646 GCA_032402905.1 Khaya senegalensis | reverse complement strand
CGCCCAAGCACGCTTAACTGCGGAGTTCTGATGGGATCCGGTGCATTAGTGCTGGTATGGTCGCACCCGAAAGGCCATGCGAGGAGAATCTTTTTAACCGCTACGGTTACGGCGATCCAAAAGCAAGGGAACGGCGAATCGAGAGAGACTCGCTGCTACGCGGCAACGCGCTGCCATTTTTCTCCGAATTCCAGCCCCAGGGCCTCCGAAATCATGATTTAATGCGCCGAAAACCGCAGCGCGATGAGGAGGGCCCCGTCAGATTCGTTTCTCGTGGCGCAGCATTCAAGAACTTCTGATGAGCGCTCGTGCTGCTTTTGGAATGAAACGGTTGCACCCGAGGGCGGGACGTTGGAAAAACGAAGCGAAGGAGGAGGGGGAGGGCGGAAAAAAGGGCTGCAACACGAGGACTTCCCAAGACGTCACCCATCTTAGTACTGCTCTCGCCCAAGCACGCTTAACTGCAGAGTTTTGATGGGATCCGGTGCATTAGTGCTGGTATGGTCGCACCCGAAAGGCCATGCGAGGAGAATCCTTTTAACCGCTACGGTTACGGCGATCCAAAAGCAAGGGAACGGCGAATCGGGAGGGACTCGCTGCTTCGCGGCGACGCGCTACCAATTTTCTTCGAATTCCTGCCCCAGGGCCTCCGAAATCATGATTTAATGCGTGAAAAACCTCAGCACGATGAGTAGGGCCCCGTCGGATTCGTTTCTCGAGGCGCAGCATTCAAGAACTTCCATTGAGCGCTCGTGCTGCTTTCGGAATGAAACGGTTGCACCCGAGGGCGAGACGTTGGAAAAACGAAGCGAAGGAGGTGGGGGAGGGCGGAAAAAAGGGCTGCAACACGAGGACTTCCCAAGAGGTCACCCATCTTAGTACTGCTCTCGCCCAAGCACGCTTAACTGCAGAGTTCTGATGGGATCCGGTGCATTAGTGCTGGTATGGTCGCACCCAAAAAGCCATGCGAGGAGAATCCTTTTAACCGCTACGATTACGGCGATCCAGAAGCGAGGGAACGGCGAATCGAGAGGGGCTCGCTGCTACGCGGCGACGCGCTGCCATTTTAGGCCTATTAGGTTCGTAACCCTATTCAACTTATGAGTCATTTTCTAGGTAAAATGATCAAATCGCCCCTCAAGAGTAAAAGGGATAGAGTTAGTGAACTATTGAAACTTATACATTTAGATGTGTGTGGACCATTTAGCAAATAAACTTGAGGAGGATTTGACTACTTTATTACATTTATTGATGATATGTCACAATATAGGTATGTGTATTTGATGAAATACAAATCTGAATTCTTTGAAAAATTTAAAAAATTTAATATTGAAATAGAAAAACAAATAAGAAAGAGGATTAAATCTTTACGATCAGATCATAGAGATGAATACGAAATTTCAAGAATTCTTGATAAAAAATGGAATAGTTTCCCACTTGACTCCTCCCTATACAGTGTAATTTAATGGTGTAGTAGAAAGTAGGAATCGTACCTTACTGGATATGGTGCGATCTATGATAAACTTTACAGATTTGCCATTGTATTTGTGGAGTTATGCCCTACAGACTGTGCATATCCTAAACAAAGTCTCATCAAAATAAGTCCAAAAGACTCTGTATGATATATAGAGGGGTAAGAAACTCAATCTCAATTATATGAGAATTTAATATTGTCCAACTTATGTTAAGTTAGTTAACACTGATAAGTTGGAGTATAAATCAAAGAAGAGTCGGTTTATTAGATATCCTAAAAATAGTTTGGGATATTATTTTTACTTCCTTTTTGATCAGAAGATATCAATCAGTAAGAATGCACACTTTTTAAAGAATGAGTTCTTGGAAGAAAGTGATGCAGGTAGAAATATTGAGCTTAAGAAAGAGTTCTCAGTGCCTCAGACCGACAGTACTGTAACTAGATCGTCCAGTCAGCAAGCTTCAGTAACGATTCTAGTTCGGAGATCTTCTAGATTATCAAAACTTCCAAAACAATACAAGTTTCTCCATGAGCATAAGTATGAAATCTTACATTCATGTATCTTAATATACTGTTGTTATATTTTAATTTAATTACATTAAACTTTTTTCTTTTTTACAAATTTAAAAAAGATTAGGAGTGACAAAGAAATTACATAACATGAAAGAGTTCAAGTACGTAAATAAATTACACGTAATAGTAATAATTAATAGTGTCAATTTAAAGTAACATGCTTTTAATTTACAATTGTGACAATACAAATAACAAAATTAAATTGAAAAAAAATATATTGTTTAAAGGGTTACATGGTTTATTGAGAAAATAAATAGAAGTTGTTTGAAATCCCGACAATTTGAAAATTCCAAATATTTAAACCTTTGTAGGCTTCAATATATCGGATGCTCAAATAGAACTTCTCAGAGCTTTTCCATAAATTGTATTTTCAGAACTCAATTTGATCTAAAACTCGAAATTGCTGATAGTTAATACCCACAAAGTGTAACCATTCACTATAAGAAAATCACCCATTATATCAACTACCCACTACTTTATAACTGTTTTACAGTGGAGAGTAGTTAAACAACGTAAACATAACCGTTAAAAGGAAAATCTATAAAAAGGAAGGTAACATTTTGGAAAGAGATAAGAAAAATTTTTTGATGTTGTTATGCTGCCATTTTGATTCTTTGATACTATTAGTTTATTTTCTTCATTATTGAACACTGATAGTCGATATTGTAACTCAAGCATCGAAAAGCCTTTATCAAAAAAGTGGGCATCTATGATTTGTTGGTGTTTTGTAGTGAAAGTTTGAAGGATTGAGAAGAAATTTGCAAGTTAATATTGAACGAAAATCTTGCGTCAACATAAGTGAAGGAATATCTATGAAAGGCTATTTTGAATTACTATGAATTTTATAACAAATTTAAAAGAATTTTAGTAGCATCACTCTAAAATTAATACTATAAACTCTTTTTTAAATGGAGCATTGCCCATCTTATAAAAAAAGTACAAGCATACGCGGCTCAGTTATATAAAATCACAACAGTATATTACCTCACGGATGGTGTTTAAATGTTGAATTTAATGGTGCAAGTGGAATTTGAAAGTTAGATTTAACGGTGCAATATCATGATAGTGAAACACTATTTTTCTATATACAAATTCCCTTAACGTTGATGTTTACATTTTCTTAAAATGTCAACTAGTAATTTATCGTTCACAAATAAAAATGAACACAAATTGTTTATATATATATATATACATATGTGTGTGTGTATATATATATATATATATAATTTTTATAATTCTTTCATACTTAAAATTATTAATTCAAAGAGGATGTCCGGGAGATTAAAATTATGGAACAAAATAAACTGGATAGGCCCAGCTCAAGAATTGATGGTTGTCTGGGCTTGTCCATTAGCCCAAAATTGAACCCAAAATCTAGTTCTTCACACGTCGATCGAGTTGGTCCCACACCCTATGAATTTTCATAAAACGTGTCGTAATTTTTGAACTTCTCTGCCCCGTCCGGACCAGAGTAGAACTGATTGCTCCCAGAAACCCTCCCGAAGAAGAGAAGACAGCATTGAATTTGCAGAGAAAATGAGGAGAAATTCAGTTATTTTCCTTCGATTTCTTCTTCGACGCCGATTCTCAAATCTTAACTCATCGAATTTCGTAGAAACCCTAATTCCTCCTTCAACAAATGCATCGGCAAACACTATAATTCCCAAATTACCCTTGCTCAGTAATTTTATTTCCAACGGCTCCTCAGAGAAGTTTCCCAGTCTTCAATACCGAAGAACCCTCTGCTCATCCTCTGATGGTACCCTTCTTCTTTGTTTTTCTTGCTGCTACAAATTTGTTAACCTTTATTCTCTTTAATTGCAATCAAGACTAGGGAAAATGATTTCGATGCAATGCATGTTTTGCAGTAATGTCTGTTTCTCTGAATAGGCTTAGTAGTTTCGAACTCACTGCTTTCTGATAATAGAATCAGTCTGTGACAGACATTTTCTCATCAAATTATTTTTTTCTTTTTCAGAATAGGGTTTGGGTCAGAAAATTTAGTTGCTTATTAAGTGTTTCGATTTGAATATTTTTTTAGTGATTTATTGCTGAGTTAACTTCAGATTTTTTCCGTCTGTTAGGCTTTATGCTTAAGGCTTTGTTTGGGACTGAGGTGGCGAGAAGCACTAGCTGTTGAATAGAAATGGAAAAATGAGTGGGTCTCACTAAAAAGTGGTGTTGCTAAACATTTAGCTACTTTGCTTTCAAAGTAATGTAGAAACCGAAATCACTATAAGTGTAAAAATGAATGGTCGCCACTAAAATTTAGTGTTACCAAACACTACTGTGTTGTTTTCAAAGTTAAGTAGCCTAAGTTTTTTATTTTTTTCTCTCTAGTTTTTGGTATGTGCTATTGCTACAAACTTTGATAAATAAGTTTTTAGTATGATGATGAAATCAGAGATCATGTTTATAATTTCTACCAAGTCAATGATTTCATTTCAGGTCTAGACAACATTGTCCTTATTAAGTCGGGAGAAGAGTTCAATAGCTCACTTGGCAAAGTTAAAGGTATATTGTGCTTATTTAGTTTCTTTGGAAGCTTTTATTATTCAGCATTATTTCATTGGCAAAGTTGCTCTTAAGTTTTGTGAAATTCGTTGATTAGATGAATCTTTGCCGGCGATATTTTACTTCACTGCTGTATGGTGTGGGCCCTGTAAGTTCCCAGCATATATTTTTTTTAAATTTTAGTTGATGATTGCTGTAAAATGATATGTGCTTTGAACATTGGTTTAAACTATTTATCTGTCTTTTGAACTTCGGTAATAAGAGATTATACTGTGCAGGCAGGTTGATATCTCCTGTCATTGAACAGTTGAGTGCAAAATACCCTCATGTAACAACATATAAGATTGACATTGACCAGGTAGGAAGGATTTTGTTGCATTCGAGTGCAGTTTCATTTTTGTATTAGATGGACGTTATATATTTTCTGTAAACCATTCCATGGGCATCATACATTACCTTGTCTCTATTGAATCTTATGTAATTCAAGTGGCCAAAAAATATGACTTCCAAGTCCAAAAATTTGATATTCGGTTAGTCTCTTTATTTCTAATTCTGATTTTTCATTTTGAATTCTTTTCTTTGGAACATCAATTTATCAACTTTGTTTGTTACATCTTAATAACCAATAAGCGTAACGACATCTAATCCAATGGTGCGGATAATTTTGTAAGAAAATTGAGGTTGCTGAAGAAACATTGCTAGTTTCCACTTCTCTCTCTTCTAAATCATTTGCTCACTTTGCTCCTCCTACCCTGCCTCCTTTTCCCTTCATTCCTTATTTAGATATATATACTGAAAAAATGTTATGACTGTGATAATAACGTAATCATGTAGTTTAGTTAGGTACACTGAAAAAATGTTATGACTAAGGAGTGCACGTAGCATATACCAAATTTCTGCTATTAGTCAACATTTACCTGCGACCTTTAGTTTTCATTTCTTGTTAATATGTCTGAGATTTGGCATGCTATTAGTTCATGAGATTCCAGTTTCTTTAAAGAAATATCAATTTGGTTTAGGTGTTTTACATTAGGAGAGTTAATTTGAAACTAGAACTTATTAGCAGGTTGTGTGATAAGTGTGAAAAGGGAGTGCATTGTTAAAAGTATTATCTCAGTTGGATTTTATTGCCATAATGTTGCAAATAATAGCAGTCTTGAATGTTATAACAAAGCTTGTTTAAAGTTTCTGGCTATTAAGTAAATCTTGGTTCTGGTCTAAGAATTAAACACATTTTAGATCGATGATAAAGGCCAAGAATCAGAGGGAAGGGGAGAGAGGATTGTAGAAAGATTTGGTCCTCAAGAGGTGATATCTTCTATTTTCCAGTCCTTTACATCTTGGCTGGATTGAAGTAGAAGACATGACGGTAAATACTTCTGCCCTTGGGCTTTAGCTCAAGTGATAATTGGGAGGGAGGAGTTGGATAGATGTCAGGTTAAAATCTTACAAATTAAAGGGAAACAAAGGAAAGTATACGGAAGGTAATCTATGATGCTGACTGGAAATGTATGGTATACTTCTAGCTAAAGTCATATCACATATAATATACTAACAGCTTGGTTGTTTAGTTTCTATCTTTCTCTCCACCTAACATTTGATCTAAAGCTGCTCATTCAGTATTTAAAGTTCATTTCGCTTGATGGTGGTACAACTGCCCTCAGAAAAATCGTGGGACCTAATGTGGTCATTCTATTGCAGGAAGGCCTGAAACGCACATTAAGCGAGTTAAATATTCGAGCTGTGGTAAATTGCATGATTCCTTCATTCAGTTATTTTCTTAATTTTGTTATGTCCATATAAGGTCAGAAAGCAAATTGCATGCCGTGAGTGCTTATATTTGATGTTTTAATCCTTAACTGTGGTATTATCATACTTTCATTACATTGTTATCTATCTTCTAATTATCTGCTGATTGAAGTTCTTCTCAAAGTAAATAGATAATATATGCTTCAAGGTGCATCCATCTTATTAATGTTAACCACTAAAACTATCAAATATCTTCGAAGGTCACACTGAGAAGGGAAATTCTTTTTCCTTCTCTGCTTACTGTCTGGGATGTGAAGACTCAGCCTGTATGTATTTTTATGCTTATTGTATCCCAATTTTTTGTCATTCTTATCACTTTTTATTTTTTCTCTTGAAGAGAAGCTAGCAGCAGTGGCTGCTGCTTTGGTCTTTTCGTTAATGTGAGAATCATTTATTAAATCATTTTGTCTGTTTTTATATACAATGTTTTTGAAATATGACCACATAAATACACTAAAATTAAAAAGAATGCCCTGACTATCAATTCAAAGTTTCATTTTGGTCAAACTAGTCACTTTCATTTGTCTCTTTTTTTTTTTTTTGGGCTGATGTGCTTCTTATGGTGCAGCCAACATTTCTTTTCTTTCAAAATGGAGAAAAGGCGGCTGAAATAGTTGGTGCCGATGTTTCAAGCTTGAAGACTACTATGGAAAAACTTTACAAGTAATTCTTCACTTGTCATCTTTTCATTTATATTTATGCATTGGCGGAACTGCAAGTTTTTACCTTTTTGTCTTTGTGAACCAAATACGCATGTTTCTCTTTGTTGGACCAGAGTAGTTGGCATAGGGCATTATGGTTTCAGTTTTAGTCCTGTTGAAAAGTTACCACTCTTTCAAACTTTGAGATACATTGCCAATCCAAAATAACTGTTATAGTGGTAGTTAATATATACTATTTTGAATTTTTCCATGTTTTAATGGACTTGGCTTATGTTACATCAATGTAATTACAGGCTTACAGCTGATATCACAAAACTTGAAACTCTTTCATAAAACTTGAAAACCCTGGTACTAAAATTAAAATTTATCTCAAAGCTCTAGTGCAAAAGTGGAAACCTAACTTAAAAAACACAAAATTTGAAACATCTAACTCAGAACTTGAAATCATAATTCTGTAGTAGGAACTCTGCTTTCATTATGATTGTGTTTAAAGCATTTACAATTGGGGCTGATGTTGCAATGTCAAGAAATGTCATTATGCTTATCTTTTGTGGTATAACCATTCATTGGTGGTTTTCATAGATTGCATAATTGGATTAGAAGTTAGAATGGTACAAACTCGACTCTAAATTGTATTTGACTAATTGTTCATTTGCTATATTTTGTGTTGCCTTCTTGCCTTTTAAAAAAAATTAAACTTACTAAATTTTGTAGATAGAGTCATAGATTTTTTTTTTTCCAGCTTGATGCTTGGCTGTCATATTTTAGTTTTGATTGAAAAAGAAAAAACTATTTCTTGTTGTATCATAGCATTTTAGCTGTGGGTGAATATTGGTTTCAAGCATTTACTCAGAGTCTTCAGCGTGTAAAAGGAAAAGATTCTGAAATCGGTCGGCATCTTTTAAATTCTGATAGACATTCATCAACTTCAATTCCATTATTGGCATAGAAGCAAAATGGAAAATGATTTTAGGGGAAATGGAAAGGAAAGAGAAAAAAAATGCACAAGAGTGTTGTGGATTTGAGTGATCTTGCTGTTAAGCAGTTCAGGATTTTATATGAAAATTTACATCTGCAAGACTCTTCCCTCTTCCCTCCCCTTTTTCAGCCCTTCTTCGGACACTACGTACTTAATTTGTTGGCTTGAGCTTTGCATCAGCATAAATAGATGATGATGATGGAACCAAGCATTATTTCTGTCTTATACATGTCTGCTTTTGGCTTTTGTTGTAGTATTTTTTTGACTGTTTTCTTTTCCAGGAAGGATTGAATAAATATAATTCCAGAGGAGATTTTATGTTCTTGTAAGACTTTCAAGATGAAGATTCCGGAAATGATGGTGAAATTGCTTTTTAAGGTTGTCTTTCCTTTCTGGCATTGCATTCCATGTTATTTGTCCATAATTGTACTGTTTAAGACAATTTGAGAAGTAAGAAGTAATAATTTACTATCTGCATCAGTAGAGATGTAGATTAAAGTAAAGATTTCTTTAGGTTTGATCTTTCTTCTTGAATTGAAATTCAGGATTTTTTAATTCAGTACCTGCACCGTTAGATCACAATTTTTTTTTTTTTTTTTTTATATCAATGCAGAAAGAAAACAAATTTCAGGGGATACAAGCCCCAATGAAAATGCTACGTTGCACTAACTGTGATATGTTTATTAATTTTTAGAATTGACTCAATTTATGGACTCATGCTTCTGGCAGTGCAAGTTTTGATCTCAATTAGTTAGAATATGATTGTTTGCTTTGGATCTATTTTCCAATAGATAGCTTTCTAGAATGAGTGATGATGCAATTGCAACCCTTCCAAAGTTGTCTTAAGATTCTTTGTCTCTATTTGCTCAATTAAAATATATTAAAACTAAAAATTTTTCCCATAGCACCTTGTTCAATTCTGAAAGTAGCCTTCGTTATCTTCCTTGTTTAGCTGTATTCTTAATATTTTTATTTCTCAGAAATTGTTGCGGGTTAGACTACATTCCTTTTTTGCTTTTTTTTTCTATGTTTGGAGTTAGGAGTATTGCTTTAATTCTTCAATTTTAATTTTACAAAGTAGAGTTAAAGAGTATTGTATCAATTCTTGAACTTTGATTTTACTGTATTTCCTTTTGTGAATTTTAATTTTACTGTATTTTTCATCTTCGATGGTAAAATTTAGAGGTGACAACCATGTATAATAATATAAGGGAGTAAAGAGTGTAAAATAGGTGTTAGTTTAATTAGATACGAAATACTTATCTTCTTTTTTTTTGGTTGTTGTCTTTTTATTTAATTTGAACTGTGGTTAAAATTGTAAACACAAAAAAGATATTTTAAGACGAGTTCGAAGGGTTCAATAGCGCTAGTCTTTCTTTTCTAATGGTTATAATTAGATACTCATTCTCAATTTAACGGGGCTACGAATTTTAATTTTTGTTCCTTAATTAATAAAATTACAGCATCAAAATTTAAAAGTTTAAAATAAAAAAGATGTATATGTTAAAATCATTGAATTTCTACAAGTGTGTGTGTGTGTGTGTGTGTGTGTGTGTGTGTGTGTGTAATATGAAAGATATTGGTTCCCAAGCTTAAAAGGGAAATGGAGGGCTGTTCTCTTGAAGAAACCTTCTCCCTGCTTGCAAGGATGGTAATATTTTGTTTTTCGAAACTGTGCTAGCTCTATATATAATTATTACTATTTCGGTATTTAGTTAAACATAAATGGTATATATTGGAATATGAAGTTAAAAAAATTAAATAAATAAAAGAAAAACAACAACAACAGTGATAACACTTTGGCAGAAGAAGCATTTTATTTTCTTTAGTGTCAATTTAAATAAATCAAATATCACTAAACATTTGAAATCAAATAGCGTGGCGCAAGCATTCTATGCAAATTGGCAATCAATTCTATTCTATTATATTATACGCTAAATTAAGTATGGAAATAAGTAGAATAGATTGAAATGCGAAGTAGCACATGAGAAAAACATTAATGTTGTTAAAAAGGTATTTATTAGTTTAATTGAAATGCAAAGTAGCACATGGGAAATAACATTTGTTAAAAAGGTATTTTACGTGTAAATACTGTATGTCATAAGGATATATATCAATGTTGTAAATACAAATATTATATTAACTAATTCAATTCATAGTGTTCACTAAAACAATAAAGTAATTTTTATATTCAAATTTTGCTTGTATCATTACAACATTTGATTCATCATATTTTTTAAAAAAAATAATAATTTATATTAGACATTTAATATTTATTTTTTTAATAATTATTTTTTATTTTTTTTAATCCTATTTTAAGTATAGCCGATTCTCTTGTTTGACAAATTTTTTTTATTTAATAATTACATTGTACCAAGTATAGTTTTGCAGTACAAGTGTAATTTACTCAGTTAATTACCTAAATAGTTTAGGAGTCATTGAGTTTAATTTTATATTCTAATAAAAAAAATTATTTTTCTTAAAAGAAGTGAGAGATAAAATAAAGTTTGAATTAAAGATGTTAATTTTATCGGTCAATTTACCAGTACCGTTGAGTTTAGCATATCTTATAGCAAATTTGAAATGAGTTTGAGAAAAAAAAAATATTTTGATACGGGTATATATAAAATACTTGTAGGTATTTGTTATATATACTTGTGAATATTTCATGAATGAAATATATATATATATATATATATTATTTTATAAAAAAAATACTAAAGCAGCTTTGTTTTAATGTTAAACCATTATCTTAGTATGCATAAAAGTTTTTTAAAATATATTTGTATGTCTATAAAATAAAATTTTATTTCTATAAAATTTATGAAATACTTGTGAATATTTCATGCATAAAAGTATGTCTATAAAATTTTTTATTTCTTTATAACATTATTATTTTTAATTAATCTATTTATTTTAATGATTAGCTTTAAGTTCATAGAAAAAGTTAAAAGTTGCACAAAGAATGTTAATGTTATCGATAAGATATATTGATCACTTTTATTAATTATAAAGATATTTTTTTATTAATTTATATATTGTTATTCATTAAACTAATTATCACCTTAGTATTGACTAGAGATTTGCAATGTTACTATTGAATATGATAGAAATATGAACTTGGTGACAATCATTTTGATTTCATAAGTTTATTAAGTTTTATTTTAAATTTATAATATTTTAGTATAAATTTATAAAATAATTATGTCTTTTTATATGAAATTAATATGATCAATTTTATTTTACGTTGAGAAATTTGATATTTTATATAAGTGATATATTTTATTTTAAATTAATACTAAAATTTTTTATTTTAATTAAATAAATTCTAAGTATAAATTTAATATTTAATAATAGTATAAGTTAAGTTAAAAAGACGAAAAAAAAAATCTTTAAAAGTTTGCATATATTTATACAAATTTGATAAAAATTAATTATATGTTAAAACGAGTTTAGTAATTATACATTGAACTTGCTGTGAATTTAAAAAGAGTTTAGTATTGATTTTTTTTTTTTTTTTTCTAATAGATACCAACATGTATTTGGAGGTGCAGTGCCAAAGCCTCTTGCGATCCCTAGTTGGTTATTTATGGTGAATACAAAGATGATGGGAGATGAGATGAACAAAAGCCTGCAAAGTAGTAGAGTGACAGAGATCTGTCTGAATCAATAGTAGAGCTGAACCCACATAGAAAATAAATACATAAAACAAACTGATAAATGAATTGAATGAATGAATGAATGACGGCAAGTTGCAGAAGCAGCAGCACCGACCAAGTCCAAAATGGATGAAGATAAAGACAATCATACACTTGTGTAGTATCTCTGATGATCAAAATGTGTTGGTGAAAGGAGGTAAGAAGGGTAGTAAGAAATACAACTAGTCTTGAAAAACTTGCTCAATTATATGAATGCATCATGCAATCATCTTTTTTTTCATTTTCATTTGCGTGTATATGTTCTACTCTCTCTCCAAATTTAAAAGAGGTTATCATAATTTTAGAAAACAATAAAAATGTGTACAGTGGTGAAAGAAAGACTGACAAGTCAAAATGAATAGAGTAGAGTAGAGGGTATCTCATCTTTTTATATATATATATATATATATAAACATGGTAGAAAAAGAAGAGTGTGAAATTTACAAGGCAAAAACAAGCAAACTGTGGGTACTTTGTAATGTGTATGTATATTTTAAGGAATCATGCATAGTCCTTCCATTCCAGTCCATTTCATCTAGTAGTAGTACAAGCTTATACTAGATTCCCCTGTCAAAATCTCTATTCGACAAAATAATGCTATAATAGAACTAGAAGAAACGAAAAGAGAAAGAAGGTAATGTTACATATCCAATGGTCATAAGAATACGTGGTTAAATTATAAAAATAAAATTCACTAATGTTTGTCAATGTTCTTTGACAAACCAAGTTGGTTCCATATTCATGTATTATTATTATTATTATTATTATTATTATTATTATTATTATTCACCTTAATTCCCAAGCAAAAATTGGAACATACATACATACATACAGACAGACATACACTACTCACTTCCGTTAGTTGTTAATATTACCTGCCATTGGCCAAATTACTGTGACCAATTGTAAAATGCTTCTTTTCCCTTTATTCAATTCGTAGACCTATAACTTTGTAGAGTTTCAAACATACTGTCTATTTGATTTCTGTTTTCTGTTAGTTCACAACAAGTATATATTAAATAATTTATCACATTATCATAAAATAACACAGGATACTTTCTCAAAGAAAAAAAAAAAAACTCATGATAAACAAACAACTCAAATCAATCATCTTTTAGATTAACTTCTTCTACCCTGAAAATCACACTCTATTCTCTCTCTCTCTCTCTCTGTCTCTCTCTCTCTCTCTCTCTCTCTCTCTATATATATATATATACATACGTATATGTATGTATGTATGTATGTATGTTATTAATTATTAAATATAAATTGATCATTCAGATTCCTTGGAATGCTCAGTTTTTTTGAAATGATTCATGCAATTAGTTTTAGGTTATTTTGTTGAAAAGTTATACTTTAAATCATTAGTAAATTGGATTTAGAGTAATATGGACATGAAAAACATTAAAAATGACATAAAAAAATTGCCAAAAATCATAGCAAGTTTTGTTCGAATTTAAAACAGGTCATATTTGAGTCAAGTCAACTCGACTAAAGGTTGAAGATGATAAGGAATTTTTTATTGTCCAAAGCCATTAGGTCATGCACCCCTTTTTTGTAACAAAAGTGCATTTATTAATATTTAATTTTTTTTTTTTTTTTGTTTTGACATTAATTACATAAAAAATTTGAAATAGTATTTGTTTAATTTTGAATCTAATGTACATTTATTTTGCTTATAAATATTTTAAATTTATTATATACAAATTTAAATTTAATTTTAAATGTTTAAATTTATGCATATTATTTATATTATATTATATATATAGTTAAGATTTAATTTTAATATTTTATTCTAAACATATAATTTATGTTTTATATATGTTACAATATAGTTTGCTTAATTTATTATATTTATATCACACATATATTTTAAGAAATACTAATTAATATGTTATACTCTTTCAATAAAAAAAAATACATAAAACTTATGCAAATAGAGAAATATTATATTAAGAATTATTATCAGATATAGTTGTAGTATTTTATTTATTTTTAATTATATATTTAGAAAAATTCTATCTAAAGAGATTGATTTTTAAATAGAATCACTTGTGATCTATTCAATTTTTCTTAAAAATTAATCTACCGTAATTTTTAGTTAAATAGAATACTCTCTATTTACTTGTACAATAAATGTAAAAATATTTTGAAGAAAACTTTTGTAAAGCATGAATATTTAATATATATATATATATATATATATTAAAATGTCTAAGTAATTCATAAAAGTCTAATCAATTAAAAAGTAACCATAATGTCTCTAAATTAAATAAAATTTTATATTAAATTAAGATCATATATGATTTAACACATCAATTGAAATTAATCATACTAAACCTGATAAATTTTATCTCACAAATATTGTTATTACATTTATATAATTAATTAAAATAAAATATTATATTTTTTTTTAATTTACCCACAAAAATTAAAAAATTAGATATAATATAATAGTCTTATCATAAAAATATGTGATTCTATTTGAATAAAATATTTAATCCATAGGTAGTATTTTATGTTACATGATTCATATTTTAAGCATATTTTATATTAATAAAATATAATAAAATTTAAACTTTAATAAAACTTATCATAAGTATATATTTTTATAGTATTATAACTTAAAAATATATCTTATAACAATTTAGATGTTCATGAACTAATAGGAGATGATTATAAGACATGGAAAGAGAAAATATTACTATATTTAGGATGGCAAGATATAAATTATATTATATAAAAAAATGAATTATCATCTATTACTAATACTAGTACTCTAACAAAAATTAAACTTACAAACGCTAAGAGCGATTTAATTGTCTCAATTTAATATTTATAAAAGTTAAAATTTTTGTTAGCATGTATGGTTCTATTGCTCAGCATGATGATGTTCGCATTTTGTTAAAAGCTATTAATGAATAATTTGAGTTATCAAATAAAATACTAACTAGTACTCTAATTATGAAATTCTCTACCATGAAACTTACCATTATTAATGGTGTGCAAGATCACATCATGAAAATTAGAGACATAGTGGCTCAACTCAAAATACTTGATGTGACAATGATTCTTTTTTAATGCATTATATTTTGAATTCACTACTTCAATTATATGAACTTTTCAAAATTTCTTATAACACACACAAAGATAAATGATTTATTAATAAATTAATGACTATATTTGTTTAAGAAAAGAGATAGTTGACTACTCAAATAAGAGTGAATTGTCAAAATGATAGTGTACATTTGACAATAAAAGAAAATAACAGAAAAAAAGTAAATGCTAAAATACTTATTTAAACAAAAATTAAGAAAGAATCCAAATACCACTTTTACAAGAAAAAGAGTTATATAAAATAGGATGATATTAAATTTAAACAATAACTTACTAAGATAAGTATTTCTTTTTCTCTTACAAATTATTAATCTAATATAAATAAAATTTGTTATAACATACGATGAATTGACTTCAATTCAACAATCCACATTACGAATGTTTTGTAGGTTTATAAATCCTAAGAAAATTAATGGGAGTTAAACGATTTATTTGTTCTAGTAATAAAATAAGCTTAGCTATTGAGACTATTGAACATACAACTTAATTCTCATTAGTAGTTTTATAATAATATTAGAAAAAACCTTTTATATTCTTGATTTTTCTAAAAATTTAATTTCTATTTCGAGACTTTTACTATATGAATATTTCTTTCACTTTACTTGTAATTCAATAAATATTTTTTATAATTCAAAGTTTATTAGAAATAGTATATTGTCTAATGATATTTATTATATTAATTTATAAAATAATATTTGTTAGAACATAATGCACACTTATACTGGTGTAAAAAGAAGTGTTGTGAAAGAAAAATTTTTTATTTTGTGGTATTAAAAATTATAACATATCTCCATAAAAAGAATCAAAAACTAGTAAATAATAAAGTACTTAATATTTTAGATTTTACAGATTTTGAAACTTGTGTAGATTATATAAAGAGTAAACAAACCAATAAGTTAAAGAAAAATACCAAAATAAGCTCAAATTTATTAAAAATTATACATACAAATTTTGTATTTTTAGTATAGACTTATATAATTATAAGTATTTTATTATTTTTATTGATTATTATTCATGATTTATGTATCTTTATTTATTGAATATTAATAATAAAATATTATATATTTTTAAAATATTTAAAATTAAAGTAAAAAAAATAATACTATAAATAAATAAAGATTATGAGATTTGATAAAAATAGTAAATATTATGGTAGATACATAGATGATAAACAAGCACATGAGTCATTTGTAAGGTTTTTTTAAAAGTATGGGATTGTTGTCTGATACATTATACTTGATTCTCTAAACTAAAATGGTATAGTAAAAAAAAGAAATAAAATATTGTTGGATATAGTGTGAAGTATGTATAACAACTCTAAACTTTCTAAATCCTTATAGATAAAAACTCTTACCATAATTTTATTTATATATATATATATATATATATTAAATCGAGTTCAAACTAAAGTTACTACTAAAATGTTATTTGAGTTATGAAAAGGTAAAAAATCAAGTTTGCAATATGTACATGTTTGAGATTGTTCTTCTTAAGTAAGAGTTTACAATCCATAATAAAATAAGTTAGATCATATGACTATTAGTGGATATTTCATTGGATATTGAAAAAGGTTTAAAAAATATAAATTTTATTGTTCATCACATCACACTAAATTTGTGAAAACAAAAAGTAATAAATTTCTTAAAAATGACTTGATGAGTGGAAGGGATAAATCCCATAACATACTTTCTAAAAATAATTGTTTAGAACCTTTCATTTCAAATACTAAAGTGATTGTCATCAACAATATTTTTTCAATACAAATGAATGTTAATCAAATAATTGATGATATTCAATCAAATGACAATCAAATTCTATAAATTAATGATATTTTAGTAAATTTGGTTATTGAATAACTAGTTATACAATATGTTTTTCAAAAAAATATTAAGACAACATTAAGAAAATTTACTAAAGTAAAAAAATCATCAATTTTTAGTAATTATATTATGTATTTACAAGAGTTAGACTACAATATTAGAATTATAAATGATTTAGAAATATTTTTACAAATCATAAGTTGTAAGCAATCTACTTTATGGTACGATATCATGAAAAATGAAATAAATTTTATATCAACAAATAGAGTTTGAGATCTCATTAAATTGTCTAAAGGGTTTTAACTCATAAGGTATAAATGATTCTTTAAAACTAAAAAAAAAAAAAAAAAATTCATTATGCAACATTGAGAAAAACAAGCCTCAACTTGTTGTCAAAAGATTTATTCAAAAAGAAGGATCGACTGCATAAAGACGTTTTATTATATGTTTTAAAAAAAACCGTCTAATTATGATAGTAGAGCTTATTTTAATATAAAATTATATCAAATGGATGTGAAAACAGTATTACTTAATAGAGATATAAAAGAAAAGGTTTATATGAAATAAACTAAAGAATTTTTTTTCAATAGTAATAAGCATTTGGTTTTGCAAACTTAAAAATCCTTACATGGATTGAAACAAGCTTTCCAATAGCAATATTTAAAATTCTATAAAATTGTTTCATCATTTGGTTTTAAAAAGAACATCATGCATTAATGTATATACCAAAAAGTTAGTAGTAATAAAATTTGTTTCTTTTTTATATGTGATGATATACTACTTATTGTTAGTATATATCTTAAATTTAATAGCATTTTGAATGTTTGCCATATTTGTATCATGACATTTTAATCTATATATATTATTTAATTATTTTATTATTACATATTTATATATTTAATAAATATAATAATACCTTTAGAATAGCAAATACAATTAATTAGATACTATTCTTAAATGTCCCTAGTTAACTATTGTTGTGAATAGGGTAATAATAAGACATGGAGACTAATATGTGCAGTGATTAATAACAACATATGCGTGTTATGATATGAGATATTAAGTTAATATATGAGTACAAATTAGTGAACTAATATATTAGACCGACCCATCATGAAAATGCCAAGTGAATTATTATGTAAGTATCATAAACAATTCTCATAGTGACAAACAGTGTATGTGATTTTTAGATTTAAAATTACTATAATTCCTAACATAGAGAATGATATATTTTGATATTTTCAAATGTCATTTATAATAAGATAGACTATAAAAGAAATAATCAAATATGTCATAAATAGACTATAAAAAAAAATCAAATATATCATAACTCATGTAGAGGGATGTACGTGATTAAAATAGAATTTATTCCTTCTATATAATAGGAGTAATATTTTGGACACTTTAATTGAGTGAGATTTTGATAAATATATGGTCATACTCAAATAAGTCAATATGTGATATTAACTTTATTTGATAGAATAAGTCTATTCAAAATATCAAAAAAATATAAAATTAAATTATACAAGAATAACACATTATATGTCTCGTGTTCAATTAAAATATTTAAAATAAATAAATTGAATTATATAGTAACGTTAGTTACGGATAAGATGATATCAAATCTCATTAATATTCACATCACTTGAATAGTCATGATATGTTATTAAATATCACTCATTACTTGTAATACTAAAATTAGATTTTAGTATTACTATCAATGTTACAAAAATCTATTGAGTCGCATATTAAAATCGAGAATAATATATATATATATATATATATACATAATTTTAAATAAGTTTAGGATTCGTTAAGTTATTTAGGTATTAATTTTGATTATTAGATAAAGATTAAATTAAATTTATTTGTGTCTACTTTACTAAATAAATTAAATTTTATAAGAAGACCAACTAAATAATATAAATTAAAATTAAAGATTTAAAATAGTAATATATAAATATATGATATTTACACTTTTTTAAAAATGTGCCTAGGGTTTATTTTACATCCTTACTTTTAAGAAAAGAATAATGCATAAAATATTACACACTCAAGTTATAAGGGTTAACACTCTAATTATATTTCTGATCATGTGGATACCATAGAAATGTAAAGGTAACTGATATATGTTCTTGATTTAACAAAAATTATCTAATTAAAAGTATGTACGTATTTATGGTATTGAATTATATGCATATAATAACATTAGAGTTTGTCGCTTAGATCTTGAAAATTAAATTGTTTATTTTGTGTATTTTCGCTGTATGTGTGTATTGGTTTGTTTACACTTACAATCAACAATTAAGAGTTTTTATATAAAGTGAAATAATTTTTTTATAAAAATTTTGATATGAAAGATATAAGTAAAGTATCTAATATTATCAACATTAAGATACATATAGACAAACATCATAGTATTTTATATCTATCTTAGAAAATTTATATCAAAAAAATTCTAATGAGATTTAAGATGAAAAATTATTCTCCAAATGTAATACCAATTATTAAGAAAGGTAAATTCAATTTGAACCAATACATTATAAATGATCTCGAAAAAAAATAAATGAATAATATTTCATACCCTCTAGCAGTTGTAAGCATTATGTATGCTCAAATCTAATGTAACTTTCGTGTTGCCATTTTTTGATAATATCAAAGTAATATAAATATAGATTACTAATAAAAAGTTATAAAGAAAATTTTGAGATACCTTTAAGAAATTAAAGATTACATGTTTATGTATAAACATATCGGCAATTTAGAAATGGTTGGTTATTCAAATTCTAATTTCGTTAACTATGATAATTCTAGAAAATTAATATCTGGATGCATTTTTATGTTAGCCAATAGAGTCATATCTTAGAGAAACGTTAAACAGTCGTTAATTACTACTTCAACTATGGAGGCTGAATTCATTTTGTGTTTTGAGGCTACCTCTCATGAAGTATAGTTAAAAAGTTTTTTTTATCTAAGTTTAAACTTGTGAATTTAATTTTTAGACTATTGATGATATATTGTGGCAATTTAACTGTTATATTTTTAATTAACAATAAGAGTGAGAGTCGAAGTAAATATATCAACATTAAGTACTTAACCATTAGAGAATATATTAAGAAAAATAAAATGATCATTGAGCACGTTATCACTAAATTGATAATTGTTGATCTTTCAAGAAAAGTCATACCACCATCAAAGTTAAAGAAATATGCAGTTTATATGAAATTTGGTTCTATTATGTAAATTTATATATTGTTATTTATAAAACTCTGATTATTTGTTTCCTAAAAAAATGTATACATTTATTCGAAAGAAAACATATTTGTATTGAACCTAAAATAAATATGAAATTTATTCATTAAATTAAAATTATTATATTAGATCAAGAATAAATATAAAATTTATTAATTAAAATTAATTACCTCATTAATGTTGCAATAAAAAACATTATACATCTATAATATATAAAAGATAAGTTGTCAATTTTAATAATTTGTCATTATAATTTATGTATTTTATTTCTTGCATATAAGAATTTAAAATTTGTAGGCTTAGTAAGAGAATGTGAGTTATAAATTCATGAAATTATTAAACAAAAATTTGTAACCTTTAAATTATGAGCCTTAAATTGATTATAACTCTCAATTATATTATTGTAACTATAAAATTCAACCTTTTTATTTATAACAATGTAAACTTACTTTATGATAACTCAACTATGCATATATTATAATAAAAAAAAAATCACTTAAACAAGAAAATAAAAACTTAAATAATATCACACATGATTCTAATTAATTTATAAATACAAAAAAATTTCTAAAATAATTGAACTCTATTTGTCCTATAGTAATTTTTTTTTGGTTATTAATAGTAATTCAATATATTTCATGCACTTTACATGTAAATTTTTTAATTTTTATATTAATTATTTTAATTTTTTATTATATATTTTAAATTTTATATTATTTTATATTTTAAATTTTTTAAATTAATTATTATAAATTATACGTTAATTATTTTAAAATTTTTATTTAATATTTTTAATTTTGTATTAAACGAATATAAAATATATAAATATATACTAAGTAATTCTCAAATACTATTTTACAATAATTATTTTGTCTTTAGAAATTGCCTTAACTATAACTATTAGGGCCTTAACTATTATTGTCCACGTCCCTTGATCGCCATCGAAAAAATTGTTTCTCTTTGACTGCAGTATCTCTTGAGTGGCTACCTTAAGTATAGCTGGCTATTGCAGCCCCAAGTCTTGACTTCAGCCTTTGTTCACCATGGAAACGACTGTTACTTTACTAATTAGACCTAACAATTAAGCAGACGTTATGATCCACTTCAGGCATGATGATCATCACCAATTTATTCCTAAAATTTGTAATTTAAAACTTTTAAGAGAATTCAAAATTTATAACTTATCTCTTGTTTGTCTTTTGTCATAAATTAAAGTATTTTTGCGGTCAAATATTTTGTAGATAAAAATTATAAAAATAATAGTTGGAAGAGTACAATAATACCTGATTGAATACTGATTTAGAAAGAACCCAGAACTTAATATTTGGAAATGACCAAAACCAACTTCTAATCAACAAAATCCCATAAACCTCTGTAAAAAAAAAAATAAAAATAAAAAAATACTTGATATATTTTCTCCACGAAGCAATTTTTAAGTGCTTATTGGATACTTTAGGGAAGGGCCTTTTTCATTAATTTAAGTAAATCTAAAATGGTATAGGAGGTGAGGGGGTAAATAGTTTGGTTTTTATTGATGGTTTAAAGATTCCTGGTGAGACAAAATGGTCAGCGAAGCCTCGGGTTTAACACTGTCATCTAGTGCAATTGCAGCTGCTCCTGGCATTCTGCTTTCGTTTGCTGTCAAACGACGAGTGAGACACAACTTGCTTCCTTGATTTTCTCAAAAACCACCAATTAAACAAATGCCAATATGCACAAACACCGTTAGAATTATTTGATTTTGTATTTGCCACGAAATTCATGCATTGCATTGCGTTGCATTAAATTGCATGTTGACTTATATTTTTTCATTTAACACAACTTGCTTTATAATATTAATTAATGTAAACTTTAACCTTAATAATTTCTTTATTGTTCATGTTATGAACAACTGTTACAAGAGTATTACTGCATGTCGACTGTTCGAAGAAATTATGTAGTAAGTCATTTAAAAATTGTGAATGTTTATCATCGTTTAGAACAATTTATTTGACATGCGCAGCAAACTTTAGTTAAAAAGCAATAACTTAATGTTTACTTAATGGTGAATGAGTCTGTCTAGTTACTAGAGTATGTATATTTGAAATAATAATAATAAACCACTGTCATGATATGAAATAATTAAATAACAAATATAAATAGCATGTTGGTTAATCAATCAATATCAATTTTGTTTAGCAAACACAAATCTGTAATGGTTTTAATATACTGTAAAAATAGTATTATCCAGATATAAATTAACTTTATTTGTACGAATTATTGTGGAAAAGTTATATTATTGTTATATATCTTACATAATTTATTTATTTATTTTTATTAGTTCATAAAAATATAAGACATAGTGTCAATCATAGCACACTGTCACATAAATTTATACTCAGAGGATCAAACATGGCCATGCATATATTAACAAAACATTCTACAAATGGGACAAATTTCTAACAAATATTAAAAAAAAAAAAAAAAAAGAAAGAAAAGGGAGAAACAATTTGAACAAACTTCAAGGGATCCCCTCTGAAATTCTTGCTTTTTTTTTTAATTAAATATATATATATATATATGTGTGTGTGAAAATTGAAATCAAAGGAACCAATAAGTAGAGAGAAAATGAAATGAACCAGCATTTATATAGAGTAGTGTGTTTCTTTTTAAAAAAAAAAAAAAAGAAAAAGAAAAAGAAAAGTTATTTTGGCAATTATCTACGGAGTGGGGGGTGAAATAAGAAAACAAATTGTACGGAGGACATGGGCATTGGTACTACTGCCATTGTTTGTCTGTTCTTATTGACTTTTCTTTTGGCAATTACAAAACAAATGGCCATGCATGATGCATCCATCACCTCCTCTAACGTGCGCCCTGCTTAAAATAACCCTCCCGCAAGCACAGATTTCAAGTTTATGAAATTGGCTAAGGAAGTAAAAAGGCTTGAATTATTAAGTTAAAAATATATACCATATTATTATTATTATAATACTTGCAAGTTGCAATTACACGATATCTAACACAAAATTGGTGAAGTGAATTTGAACATTCACCCGGGTCGGTCATTAACAGAAATGCAAATATGGGCATGAAAAATAAACGACGGGGATTAATAATGAGACTGACTATTATTAGCAACTAAAAATATGTATGTATTTGTAGATAATTAATTTTATTCTTAAATATCTTAAGAAAGAGGAGCCCTATGAGGAGCACCCTTTCTCCTGTTGCTGAGGGATAGAACAATTCCTGGGAAAAAGCCTTTCTTCTTCTTCTTCTTCTTCTTCTCCTCATTAACCACCATCGGTTCTCCTGAACTGCCCATGGTTGCATCGGAACACGATGGGTTTTTGCATTGCAATGGGTCCCCTTGTATGGAGCTTGGAGTAATTTGATCATCCTCATCTATAATCTCCGATCCCTCCACTCTCAATCCCTCTAACTGAGAAAATGCAAAATCTGATTCATGAATCCGGTAGAGAATGCTCGATAGGTCTTGCCCTTGGTATACCATGTAATCAACCTGCGCATTTTGTCACACTCTTCAAGTTATAAGATACACTTCCAATCCAACAAACCATATTCCAACAACTAACAAATTTGCAAACATATTTGAACATGATCCAGGCCTATGTTTTTACTGCTCGTAAGTATAACAACGAAGCAGTTAATGGAGTAGACCTTGCAAGAGAGAGAACAGAAATGGAAAGAGTCCTGAAGAATTCTGTCACAAGTGAGGCACACGTTGGCAGAGCCTTTAAAGGACCTGGATTGCGGCCTCTGATTCAAGAATATAACCTTGGCATGGTTAATGGTATAGGGCTGCCAAAAACATGAACAAAAAAACAACATTATGCACAGGACGGATTCAATCACAGATTATTCAAACTTCTTTCAACATATCATCAACACAGACATTCCATTGAAATTAATCACAATTTAAGTACCTGAATGTAAGAACATTCGATGAGTTTCTCAAGATCACCTAGTCGAACAACGTCATGGTAAACATATCGTCTCACCTGTAACATATAAGATTAATACTTAATTCACTCAGTCTAAAGCTTAATTAGCGGCAAATTTGCCAATGAACAAATATGGTGAAATGAATTTTGGATAGTACAAGTGAATGATAGTAAACCTGGGGTTAAATTTTATGTTTACCAGATTGAAATACAGGTGAAAAGTTAGGCAACCAACTCCCCCAAATTCTTGATGGAAAATTAAATGAACTGAGTTGAGAATAAATAATGAATTGAATATACTAATCGATGGAAATGAATAGTGAAATATTGGGTCAAACTTTCACTTTCATTGAAAGCAACAGATGAGAAACTTTTGCAGGCCCAAAAAAAAAAAAAATTGGATTAAAAAGGAATCTTCTATATATAGGAAAGAAAACAGCTCCAATAAGTGGAAACAGACGGAGAACCATATACACAAAATTAATTATAAAAATTAAAATGGAAAAGAGAACAAAAGCATTAACGATTCCTGGCAGAAGTAAAACTATAACTGAAAGAATTAAGGAGGAAGTAGATATTAGATCAATTTTAGTCAACAAGAAGAAGAATCATCTGTATGTAGAAATTCTGACAAAACCTAACACTAGGATAGATTTGGACAACTGCTCCAAAGATTTTGAGTAAATTTTGTTGAAGAATAAACAGTGCATTCAAGAAATTGAGAAAAATTAACAAAAGGGTTGAGTTTAATTTCTGTAAATGCACAAAATTCGTCAGGAAAGATGAGTTGGAACATTTTGAAAAAACAAAAATCGTGGGGAATGGTGAGAGAGTAGAAAGATTCACTAAATTGCCACTTAGAAAAGGAAAAATCATAGAAACTAAAGAGATTCCTATTGAAATCAAAAGAAAATACCATGAAAATTCAATGGTCAAATGGGATAACACAACCCAAAACAGAATTCTAAGAAGAAACTGATTATTGTAGTCTAGAATCCAAAGGTCAAAGCCCACCAAAATAATTGAAGATGACAATCAAGAAAACACACAGAGTATCATAGAATTCAAAGAATTTCCAAAAGCAAACACAAAAAGAAACTCTAAAAACATAGGTATGAATGGTGTAAGACTGAAAATTCAAAGAATTTACAACAACTCAGTAAAGCATTGGCATAAAAACACACCTTTTTTTTTTTTGGTATTCAAATGGTGGAGAGTTTACCTGAAGAAGAGGATGAGAGCGATGTGAAGGAAGACAGTGGGGGCAGATACTAAGGCAACAGAGCAAGCAAAAAACATTTCTCTCATTCTTCCTGCGATTTTCATGCACCCCACAACCTCCAAAGAATGTTTCCGCCATTAATCCTTGAAGCCATGCAGGTTTCATTTTCGTATTCATCAACTCATCATTTTCCCTTCCCATATTTCTTTTCTTTCAACGAATTTATAGTCTTTTTCTCAGGTTTTTATTTATCTATGATAAATAAATGTTATCTAAGTTGTGCTGCAGTGGCACAGAGAAGAAAACCCTAGTGAGAAAATGAAAGAAAATAAGAAAAATTTCTTCTCTGGTACGAACATTTGAATGTTGTTAATGGTTTCAGGGATTCTTCAGCTACTCTCTATTTATACCGGACTTTCCACAATTCTTGTAGTTACTAGAGAGGTAGACTGGCTTGTTGAAGAGAGAGAAAGAAAGAGAAGAGAGAGAGACTTCATGAATGTCGTTTTGGAGAAAATGATGAGTAAGCAGATACAAATTAAACCCAGAAAAAGAGAAAGAAACAGAGAGAAAAGAGGAGAATTTGTGTCGTTTTGGGGGAAATTATGAAAAAAGAAATTGGAAAACAAAAGGACTCTTACAATTCAAGAGTGGAACAAATGTAAATTGGAAAAATGGCTTGCTTTATAATTAATGTTATTATGTAAGAAGAATTATTGAATCTATTAATATCGGACAGATATCATAGTATTATCATTAGTTTATGTTTAATTTGGTAAAGTATTAGATATTTTTTTGGGTATTTACCTACAATATTTCCTCTTTTAACACTCGCAAATTTTTACTGATCATTAGTAACATATTAAATATAGTACATTTCTTGTTGGGTATTTACCTATAAAATTTTTGTTATAAATTTTTATGTTTTTTTTTTTTTGAAAATTTGATTAAATTATAAATAGATATAAGTTTTATTAAAATTAACACATAGTATTTATTAATAATATTATTATTATATTTAACTATTAGTTAATTAACTAAAATAATAAAATAATTAAAATAATTTTATAAGTATAAATTTTATATATTAATAATATTTTTATATATTTTATTTAAAATTTAAAAAATCAACATAAAGTATAAAATTATTTTTTAAATTTTAATATTTAATTTAATAGGATAAAATAAAGTACTCTTGTTTTTGTAAGTTAAGCATCTAAATTAAATTATTTTGGTTAAATTAAATTATCTTATCCTATCAATTAACTTAAATTAGATATTAAAATTTAAAAAATATATTTCAAAAAACTCATTATCAATATATAAAAAAAAAAAAAATAGAAGTTCTTTAATTTTATACAATATTTTATACTATTTTTTTAACTATTATATTAATATATTTTTAATAATTAAAATTTAATTTAATTTAATTTTTATAATTAATGTATTTACTAGATTTAATTCTAATATATTAATCTTATGGATGATAAATTAGTGTAATATATTATATAAAATTAAAGATTTTTAATTTTTTTATATAAAATTTATATATATATATAAAATTATTTTAATTATTTTATTATTTTAATTAAATAATTAACTATCAAACTTGATAATATTATTAGTAAGAAATAATATATACTAATTTTAAAAAATTTTAAATATATGAATAATTTTATCAAACTAGAAAAGAGACAGCCTGATACATAACACATGAAACTGCCCACCATCACCGAATTCTGTACCTACACTGCTCTACTCCATCTCTACTTCCTTCTTCTTGGAGCGCTTCCCCCACCAATTTCTTTTTCGTTCATTGAGCACCCCCATTGTACAAAATGGCACAAATACCCTTCCCTTGTTTTTTACTATCTTTATTCTTTTCTTCATGTGGTCACTCTATCTCTGCTTAGAAGAACCTTAACATCAACAATAAAATCATTGCAAATGTGATAGTTTCATTGTTACAATTATAACTCAAAATTTACAATTTAAAGTGTAGACATAATTTATGAAATACAATATTAAACTTCATAAATAAAAGCATGAAACCAATGGTTATAATAAAGGGATGCAATCAAAATGTTTTCTAAACTTCAATTCTATTACCGAATCCTTATAAAATTGTATAACATGTGCAGTTGTATTTCCTAAAGTGAGAAATGTAATGTCTCTAATTTTTTTGCGGTCATATTAAGGTTTGGTATAATTTCTCAACTTAACTCTTTTGTGTAGTTACATGTAATTTTAGTTTTTTTTTTTATAATTTTAAACTTTTCATTATTTTTTTTATTTTTATTTATTTAATTAATTTTAAAATTTTTACTTATAACTCATAAATTGAATACTTTTTATAAAAATTATTAAAAATTATAATCAAAGAGTTGGATGTTGAAGTGGAAAAAGCTAAGAAATTCCTCGCACACGTAATAACAATAAAAAAGTTAGGAAGCCCCTTGGCTCTACCAAAATTATTTATATTTATGATAATTTATATTTAAAATTAATAATTTTATAACTTATTAAAAAAAATAAAAGACAAACATATGCTCCTTACATTGTAAACCTTATTACATGCCCATAATATTACCCCCTCCATCCATTCCAATTATCCAACGTATTAAACCTAGAAAGTTCAAAATTAGGTACAATTTAATATAAAATAATTTGACCCTTTTGAATGCATAATATCAAATAATAGATTGATTATGAATAGTATTTATGAACGTGATTACTGTCTTATTTAACTTTAGTAGGTACACTAGGCTTACCTCGATTTTAAAGCTTGTCATATGAATAAAATTGTCCTTTATTTGTATCTAATGAATAATGTTTGGTACATCTCCAAATATTATTATTATATATATATATATATATATATATTTTTTCAATTTTATTTTTGATGCAGAGTGGTCATTCTATTTTAAATTGTTTAATTTCATCGAATTGCTAAGGGATATTATTTTATTTTGTTTTTATGTATCGAATTACTCAAAATACCCAATTGTAGTCTTCCTGTCTAGCAATTTTGGGAGGTGTGTCAATTTAATTTTCTATTTTAATTGTAACTAAAATTCAATTAAAACCTCTTTTAAACCCTCTACCACCGCAACCACCTCACACCCACCCCCCAACAAAAAAAAAAAAAGAGTAAAATAAAATAAAATCTCTCTCATCTACTAAAAAGAATGTTTTTACCAATATTTTTTAAATTTTATAAAAATAATGTATAGAAAAAGATTATATATAAAAACTAACACAAATCACCCTTCAACAATAAAATTATTAGAGTTATCTGTTAGTTGATTAACCATTAATGCAAATTTCTATCTACTTTGCTTTTTTTCTTCAGTGGAGAAACATTGATTTTTATAATGTAATCTGGTTCCTTGTAATGAATAAATGAATCATCAAAACAAAATCTACTAAATTATACAACTTGATTGAGCCTGACAACATGATAATAATGCCTAAATATACTAAAAGCAAAGAGAGATTGGAGTTGCTTGGCGAAAAGTAATGATAAAATATTTCAGTTGTTTTATTTTTTACATAGGTACTTTTCTTCTCATATTTAAGTATAATTTGGAAATATAATCATATTGGTGGAGAAGATGCGAATCAACCGAAAAAAAAAAAAAAAAAAAAGAAAGAAGTGAGAGAGTCCTATCACAAGTAGAAATTCTACACTTTAATCATTATTTATAGTCTTCAAGTAAAATGCGAATAGAGGCGGTTTCAACGGCTACCAACTCTCCAAATGATAGTGGATAGTTATGATGGTTGTAGGTAGTTACTATGATTTGAGAAAGTTATTTACAACACGTGTCCTTACTTTAGTTTGACATGTAGAATCACTTGAAAGGCAATCTTGGTTTATGCTGATAAGACATTGTGGAGAGTTCACGACATAAATGTTTTCATCACGATCATTACATTAAGGGTGAGGTCACAATCATGAACAGCAGCACATTGATTGTGGGGAGAGGTCATGACCATGAATGGCAGGCACACTAAGATCAAACATTGTAAGGCAAAGTCTTCGACATGAATAGAGCATCTGGATTTGACATTGTGAGAGAAGATCTCGACATAAATTTATTTCTTCATTAAGATAAGATATTGTGAAGCCAAGTGTCGACATGAATAGAACATCTAGATTTTACATTATGGGGCGAGGTCTTAACATGAATGCCATCGTCAAGATCAAACCCCCAAGGTCGAGGAGCCGAGTACGAACTTCAAATAATAAATATTTGTTCTGACTGAGATCAAGTGATAACTTGAAAAATCGCGACATAACCCCTGGTAAAGACATAATTATCCTTTTGTGACTTTGATTAGGAAAGGATGTGGACCTAATTTGATAAGGCAAAATTCCAAGGGCTACATTACGTAAACACGTAAACCCAAAAAACCAAACCAAAAAAAAAAAAAGAATGAAGAAAAATGACAAAAATTTGGATGGTGAATCAATAATGGCCTAACGGCAAGCGCGTCAGTTTGGAATGGGTGATGGGCTGTGGAGTGCAAGGAGGATACGACAATGAGTTATTTACCCACACACATTGTTTAGTTTAACTTCGGTTATTTACACGAATTTAAGACGAAGTACATGAAAATGTTGATTTGCTAGAATTATCAGAGATAAATAAATGATAAATTAGGTTCATAATTTTTCAGTTCAAAAAAAGGAAAAATATTTTTTTTTATTTAAATAAGTTATATATATATTTCCAACATAACAACAATAGTAGTTTGTTTAAGAAATTTTGAAGTGATGTTTATATATATATAAGTCAGTCATGGTTGTGGAAGTGCGCATGCATGCATGCAAGGCAACGTGCAGCGGCGGCACTTCTGTCCGACCTGGAAGCTCTGTGGTTTAATGCTAAATGAACCAAAAACTTTAACAAATTCAAATCCTTCTTAATATTATTATTATTAACAACAGAGATGAGCAATCTGCCTGGCACAGTCCAGTGGCTCAATGATGCTACAGTTGGGCCCAAGCAACACGAAACGGTGTGTTTTGTCTAAATAAATAACTGTAAATGATTGATTGATTGATTAATTAATAAATACCTAACCCAAAAAAAAAAAATGTATGACATATTTATTTGATTTTAAAATAAATCAAGCATACAAGTAATTATGACAGCAGCAGAGAGAAAATTACGCTAATACAGATTTCTTAATGTTTTATTATGCCCCCCTCTATACATATAAGTATATTATTATTATTATTATAAAATTTTTTTGTTATTTAAATTGAGCCCACCCAAGTATAAAATTCTAACTATGTCACTGCCCATCATCCCATACATTGTTGGAACAAACTTATTAAAGAAAAATAATGAACATTTGCTATCAAAAAAATACAATCTTTTAATATACATATAAGAGCAACAAATGAAATAAATAATATAAATAAAATAATACCCACTAAACAAAATAGTTTCAAAGACAAATAATTAAAACAATATTATCAAACGTAAAATAATAATTAAAGAAATTACATTTAAATGAAAATATTGTTTCAATTTGATGTTTTTTAGGATTTAAAAGCACATTCAGTAATACTCTTTGAAAATTTTATTCTAAAATAACTGTAAAAATGTGTCTAATATAAATAATTTAATAATTTAATATTTAATAATTTTATTTACTAAATATCATGCAACATATAAATATGTTGAGGACATAATCAATATGATTGTTCCAAATCATTTTAAAAAAATATTAAATATAATTTATTTTTAAAATTTAAAAAATTATATTAATTTTAATATTGTCAAACTTATATAAATTTTTAAAAAATAAACTAGTATAATATACCATCTCAATGTCGTTCTAATTACATAATGTTTAATATTTATATAACTTTATTATCTAGCGAAACATTATTCTCAAATAATTGAACTATAGTAGTAATAATTTCTAAACAACTAGGGGTCTTCTGCTTTTTAAATATATATATATAAAGATTTTGTTTTCTAATTTAAATATTCTAAAAAAAAATACACAAACTGCACATATGGGTTCTTTTATTTTCATATTTTCTTTTTCATCTATCACTCAAAACTAAATTTTACAATAAAATCAACTTCATATTTAAAGTCATTCTCTATAACAAATTTAAGGGGTATTTTTTTTTTCATTTTTGAAATTGAAACAAATAAAAAATATTAATAAAATGCAGTTTAAAAATCTACGAAGAATTTATTAGATCACAAAAAAGTATGGTTGTGTATTCAAGGGGATCGTATATTGTAAGAGATTGTGTATTGTAATAATCCATATTATAAAGTCAAATAAATGATATTACAACCATAATCTATAAATGACATTTACAATCAACATCATTACACAACTATTGTCTTATAATGTTAACTGTGAGTATTTTGTGTAAAAGAGTTATAAAATAAATTTGGGTATTATTTAAGATATTGTGTGCATACGCACACACATATTTGTATAACTCCTTTAAATTATAAAAGTTTTTATATCAATTATCAATTTTTAAATTAATAATTTATTAAGGAGCAAGATTAATAAAATAAATGTATAAAATATATTAATTAGGGTCATTAAATGAAAGGAGAAGACAAAATATTTAAAAATAGAATATATTAATAACCCTAATCAATACAATATGTAGCTCATTCAATTATAATCCTTAATAGATGATTAATTTAAAAGTTAAAAGTTGATGTGTGTGATGGTTAATCTAAGATATAAGAATTGATCTCTCTCTCTCTCTCTCTCTCTCTCTCTCTCTATATATATATATATATATATATATAAAGAGAGAGAGAGAGAGACACACTCACACACACACACATATATAGTTTTTAATTATTTGTTGCGCACTCACTATATCTTGGAAAGTAGGGTATATAACAATTAAATTTTTTAATTGATATATTTTACATGACAATAGTATCTAAATTTATTATAAAACTCTTTTACACAAAATACACATGTGTGTGTGTGTGCGCGCGCGTATTTCATTAATTTTGACTCTTAACTCTTAATAGATTGTTAATTTAAGAGTTGATAATTGATGCAAAAATTTGTGTAATTTAATAAACTACAATTGAATATTTAAGATTACATTTACATTAATTATAATAGAGTCATTATACCTTCCTCTTTCGGAGGCATATTGGAAAAAAAAAATCCAATAGCATATAAAATGGCATAAGAAAAGGTATAAAAAATAAAAATTTTTGATCTTAACAAACACACACACACACACACACACACACACAGGTATACATACATACATACATACATATACATATATATATATATATGCATGTATGTATGTATATATATACGGAGTTTAAAGAAAATAAAAATAAAATAACCTTTACAAAATATAAAATATTTAAAATAACTTTATTTTGAAAATTATTTACTTAAATAGCTAATTTCAACAAATTTCTATCAAAATAGTTAATTTTATTGATTTTAAGCAATTCTATCCTCAATAATCATTTTAAACGAGAAATCATTTCCATTCAATTTCACTTTTACTTTTACAACTTTTCAACAACTTCTCTTAACTTAGCTATGTGCAAGCATATATACTCAACTTTATATTTAATAATTAATTATTTATTTTATTAATAATTTATATAATTAATAACTAATATTTTATTAATTAAATATTAATACAAATATAATTAGTAATTAGTAATATTAATTAAATTACTTCAAATTTATAATATTATTAAAATTTATAATTTGTACGTAATTAATAATTTAGATAATTTATATAATTAATTATTTATATTTTATAAATTTGCAATCTTTTAAGAATTTTGGATAAATTTAAATAATTAATTTTTTGTAATTAATTAATAAATTAAGATTAGTTATTGCATTATTATTATTATTATTATTATTATTATTATTATTTTTTAAAAATTTATAAGAATAAGAAATAACTAATTTTCAACACAACCTTGCATTGATAAGTTAATGAAAAAGCTCATATATATATATATATATATATATTTAATTAAGTAAGATTAAATTTTATGCATGCACAAAATTTAAATTTACTTAAATGTGCCAAAAATTTTAAAATACTTATAAATGTATTTAAATGAATTGAAAAATAATAAAATTTGAATGTATGAAAATATAATTTTTATTTTTCAATTAGGTTAGAAAAGATTAATTGAATTAAAAAATAAATAATTCATCTCAAAATTTGAATAGAACTAGTTAAAATTTAATTATTTAAAAAAGTAATGATTTTTTTTTAATTTCAAAAATTTAAAAAGAAATGAAGTTTTAAATTATAAATAGTAATTTTAATTAGTTGTCTATTATTATTTGTTTTATTATTTGTATTTTTTATATGTAATTTTTACTAATTGCTAGTATTTCTATGTCTTTTAAAAGGGAGAAACAAAACTACAATCAAAGATTGAAGTAAACGACCTTTCTTATTTATCATACTCGGGATTGAAGACTATGTTAATAGGAAGTTGAGTGGGATGCAAATTGATATATTCAGACAAATATGTTTTGGACATTTTTTGGGCATTAAAACTATACATCATCAATGTATTCTCCTCTATTATATGTTGTTACACAAGGTTCATGCTGATAGTAACAATAACAAGACGTGATTTCTCGTAGACGAGCAGACTATATATTTTTTATGCATGAAGTTCAGCTTGATTACCGGTCTAGAGTGTGGCTATTTTTCAAACGTGAATGTATCAAGAGTACTCTTTTTCAGAATGCATTATTTGGCAGTCAGTCAGTTAGTCATTACCCTATATGACATAGAGGCGAAATATGATGAGTTTGATTTTAGCACATCAATAAGTATCTATATTTGGTTGCTTATCATCAAAAGTGTTATTTGAGGTTGGTAGGATAGAATTGGACAATTACCTCCTAGTAATTATATGTATGTATTGTAACATTTAAAAAGATGTTATAAAATAATATATAACAAATACCAAAGTATCGAGAAAAAACATATACGTTCCTTTATTGTGGTTTTTATTTATATTTTGTAGATTCAACTACTGTGCATATAGAAAAAGAAAAATGATAAAAGTTAGAGATGGGTTCTTTTCCATTTGGGCAAGATATATAGCAACATGTTAGAGGGGATGCTAAGGGTTTATGAAAGCCTTGAAGCATTATTGATTGTGTTTATTCCTGCACTAAGCTATAATGACCATTAGGTTGGTTGTTTTGTAGACTTGTGTAGCTGATTCTTTACAATATATGACTTAGCATTGATAGGCCATTCCAAAAAAGAGATGAATGATGTGCTGCAATCATTGTGCATGTTGCTACTTTATGTCATGCACTAGTGCAGGATTTATGTGAATAAGTTAAATTACTATGATATTTCGAATTGTTTGAACTTAGTAACTTGTCTCGACAAAATGTAGGTAGCATTGATCATGTTATATCTATATGCAAGTTCATAGAGTATACTAGTTTTAAGCGATCATGAGATTTTACCAATAAACATGAACAATTCTTTAGGATTAAAATGGTTTTTGATTTGTATTTAGGATGATTACTTTGATGTAGGTAAGATTTTTATCGTTAGTTCTTAATTCCTTTAATCATTGGGTCAGAATTTTTTAATATAAAATTTAACTTTATTAGGATTTCAATTATAATTAAAATTGTTGAATTTTAAGATATATTTTTAGGGTTTTAAGATTGATATTCTTGCAGTTTGAGTCAGTATGTACTCTTCAAAAAAGTGTCATCAACTATAATTTTTATTCAATTTTATACATGTAAGCACCATGAAAAAGTATAAAAAATGGTAGTCCTTATTCAATTTTATATGTGTAATTATGTTTATATTATTTGTCTTTTGAAACATGTCAATATTGTGGGAGTAATTTAAAAAGCTTAATTAGATTCTCACATGCTAATTTATGTACTTTTTCTTTGACCAGTCACGCTTTGTGATAGGATACAAACACTCTAAGCTCTTAGTGTATGTTATCTCGAATGTCTATTGAAGTATAAATCCTCCTAGAGTCTTGAAATTCGTCCTTCATACATTCACCGTTAAGCCTACAACTTGTTTAGTGGTGTCCTGGTTATATTTGATCGCTTTGACAAATATAAATAATTGTAATTCATTTAATTCATTAATATTCTTTATTTCCATCTGTTTTAATTTCTCAAATTTACTATTTATATATATTAGCCACATACTTTACTTCAATCGTTTTGCTGTGAATTTACAAATATTGAAATGGAAATGTTTTTTCAATGTCACCATACACAATGCATTTTTTTACTTTTTTTTTTGAATTAAAAATTTGATATATATATATATATATATCTCTCTTTAGAGTTTGAACTTAATAAGACTTCTTGCATGTGGAAAAATAATGGTGAAATTGGCTAGACATAATAAAAAGAGTTGATGGCATTGGCATGCTATCTTGGCATCAGCATGCTATCTTGGCATCCCACATAGTTGTGTCTTTGACTTCTTACATACCTATATTCATAGTTGCTTTGGTATCCTCATCGCTATAGTTCATAAAAAAGGTCCTAATTATGTCACTAATAATGTATAGAGTTCTCATTATACTGACACGAAAAATATCCTCTATAAGGTGTAGGATGTTCATATTGTATTGGCGAATGGATATAATATGCATGAGTTATGTATTCACTATGGATGAATTGATTGCTTTCCTTAAAGGAAATAAAATGTTGTATGTGAACTACCTGAGTGTCGAGCTATATAGGAAAAGTGCAAGATACTTTACGATCATTAATAATTATTTGCTTTGTAGTGATCTATAATAAATTGAACTATCTAAGCTCAATAATAACAATATTGTTCTAAAAGGCAAACAAATTGGAGTATTTTATTAATATCCATATATATAGTGGACCCTGTATCAACATGTATGAAATTCTTTTTGATATTAATATTGAAATTTACTATATCAATGTGAATGCCATCATGTATCATGTCTATTAGTTGTTGATAATTATTTTTTTTTTTTTAGCGTGGCCAAGAGTTGAACCACTAATGTATTGCTTAGAATCATCTGATGATACTCATGATCTTCTATGATGAACAATTACCTTAAAAAAATTCAGCCATATTTGTATAAAAAAAAAAAATAGAAATTAAAATAATTGATTAATTTAAATTTATTTAATACTAATACAATTAACCTAATTATAATTAATGTTTAATTATAAAATTAAAAATATCACAAATTAATAAATATTTTAAACAAATTGAAAAATAGTTACAAGTGCAGTATGTTGCTATCACAATATAAATTATTATTTTTTAAATATAAAAACATTTTACTCTAGCCAACACACTGTACAGAGGCATGTTGCACACAATGATAAATCCAACATCTTCTTCTCAATTTTTATGATATAATCCATTAAAATAATAGAATTAATACTCTATTAACACATTAATTTAATTTTTGTCAACAATAATAAATAAATCATTCATTTTTTTCTTTAATGATATTTTTACTCGTAAACTAATCGAAAGTTAAGTTAAGGAGTAAAAATTATAAAAGTAAAAGTAAAAATAAATGATAATAATTTTTTATTTAAAATAACTATTGAGAATAAAAGTGTTTAAAATTTGTAAAATTAACTATTTTGATAAAAAAATTTAAAATTAATTATTTATGTAAATAAATTTTAGAATAAGATTATTTTAAAAAAAATTTTCTTTACAAAATGACATTTGATGCCTTATACGATAAGATTTATCTATCTGTACGTAGAATTAAAAAGTTTTGTGGATATGAAAATTGATATATTGTGTATTTTTTTTGCTGACGCATTTGTCGTTGGATGGTCACATCAACCAATACGCATTTGAAGCTCCAACAAGGCAAGGTGATTGATTCCGTTCATTTTATTCAACAATTTTTCATTTTTTATATTATCAAATTTGACACTAGAGTTTATATTTTATAAATATATTTATTTTTAATTTAATTTTTTTTTTTTATTGTTAACAATTTTTTACCAGAATATGGTGAGACTAACTTTCTTTTTAAGTTTGATTATGGCACAATTATAATTAGTGTAATATCAATTAATATATATTTTAAAAATATATGTCAAATGCTTTCAAAATACTTCAAAGAAGCAACCCCGTGCATGGTCAGATGATGCATGCTTAACAACTACCAAATATTTGCACCTATGATCTACTATATTATAAATATATATTCTTGTGGTTTGTTGTTGGCATGGGCTTGGTCTTGATCTACTTACCAACAATAAAAATAAGTCGTAAATATAGTTAGTATTCATAGGTATAAGGGTGTGTTTGATTGAAGGAATGGAAGCAACTACAGTTTAGTATTTTTAAATTATATAAATATTGGAAAATATTTAATTGGAGAAATGGAGTAGGTAAGAAAAGAAATCCTCCTTAAAAATAAAAATTCCTTTATTTGGTTGAACAAATAGAAAGAGAAATAAAATTTCTTAAAAATTCTTATTGTAATTCATATAATTAGTTATTATTATTATTATTATTATAGATAATCTAAAACCAAATAAAATAAGAAAAAAATAATATCATTGATAGCTATAGTAGAATTTTATAAATATTATAAACTAATTAAAAGTACTTAAATATATAATTATCAGGTTTAGATTGTGCTCAAGATTAATTTATTCATAAAATTTATGTACAATTGAACTTATGAATTTTAAATAAAATACAAGATACGTGCAAAATATAAAATATTTTTTAAAAATATTTGTAGAATATTTTTTAAATCAACAAATAAATTTATATTGTATAGGTTTAATTTTAGTTAATAAATTATCTATTATTATTATAATATTTGATTGTTTTAAATTTAAAAATAAAATTTGAAGTTAATTTAATTTTTTTTATTTATGAAATGCATAAATTATTTCTATAAAATTAGTATTTTTTGTTGATATAAAATATAATTAATTAATATAAATTTTACTTATATTTAAGAACATTAACACAATATATATATATATATATTAAATATTAATATTGATAATAATAATAATAATAATTATTATTATTTTTAATAAAATACAATTTAATAAGTATTTGCTATTTTTATTAAATATCTTTTGCAATATTTATTAATTAATACAATGTGTATATATCTTTTGCAACATTTACTAGTTTTTATGGTTTGTTTATAATTACTGTAATATAATTTTACTTTTAGAAATATAATAACTTAAATATTAAATAAGTATTAATTGTTATGAATTATTCCATATACCTTCATAATAAATAATCGTTAAACCAACTTTCTTGTAAATTAAATGCTATCCTAACTTTTTTTATTTAAAAAATAAGACAACATTTATTAATAAATATCAATTGAAATTTATAAGATTAACTATGGGTGGTCAAATTTTTAAAAAAAGAATAGTACCACAAATTCCATCTATTAATTAATAAAATTGCCTTACATTAGGAAACTATATTTTTAATTCACATGCATCATTCATATATCAAAAACTTTTTTTGAAAAAATTTTTTTCTAATAAAAAATGGGTATATGAATATGATTATAGAATTGTATTTTAAAATTATGATTGTTGAAGATTTCATGCAAATAGAACTCATCATTTTCTAATAATTTGTTTTATTCTAAAGATAAACAATTCATAATCAAATGAATTTAAGAAATTATGAGTAACAACAACAATCATGATCAATTTTAAATTATTTGTTACATGTTACTAGAAGTTGTAACATATTATTACAAGACACTAATTTATTGTTAGTATTAGAGTCATAATATTTTTCTTGATTAAATGCTTTGTTTGACTGTTGAGAAAGTCAAGAGAAAATAAATTATATGAATCAATTCACTACCTATTGAAATATTTTGTACAAATATTCAAATCTAAATGAAGAGTTGGTTGGGTTGGAGGCCTGCATATGGACCCTCCTCCTTAATCACAAATTAAAAAGAAATTCAAGGAATTACTTTATTCACTTAGAATATATACAATATTATTAATTCGTATAAGTTATAATCACGTAGTAAAATTATCAAGAGGCTGTTTAAAATTAATTACAACTATTTTCTTAAAATAATTATTTACTCATTTTTAAAAATAATATGAAACACATTTTTATTGTTTTTACTTTAAAAAAATTATTTTTAATAAATACTATCAAATATTATTTATTTTTTTAAAAAATAAAAATAAAAATAACGTGTTATTTAATTTCAATAAAATTAAAATTAATTTTATTATCAATAAAATACGCATTTAATGTACAATGATACCACTTTCAGTCTTTCATATAAAAAAATACAAAGATTATGTGGTTATTTATTTAGCATTTACGATTTTTTATTTAAAAAAAGAAAAATAATAGTGTAAAATTTTTTTAGATATTACAATAATATAATTAATTTATCTTTAATTTTAATGTGAGTAAATTTTGTATTCATATTCTTGATATTTTTACAAGTATTATTAAATAATTAAATTTTTTTTTCTTATTTTATAATTTTTATAATATCCTATTAAACTACTCAACAACGTCTTATGCGTGAGATCGTTGCAATTGGGCTACTTTTTAAATAAAAATCTTATGAATTATAAAAAAAAAAATGATGAATTCATACTACAATGAAAAAAAAAAATTAATTTATTAAATAATATTTCAAAAAAAATTATTTAGTGCTCGTTAAATATGATTTTTTTATTAAATAAAATAAAATTAATATTTTAAATGAAAAACTTTAAATTTTAAACTGTTAAAACATCTTTATTATACAAGTTACTTTGTTTAACTTGTTTTTATTTTGTTTTAAAATAATTTATTTCAATTTTTATGTAATATGGTTTTTACCTTTCACGACTTATTTAGTAAAGAAGTAATCTGACCGACAATATTCAGATGAAACAGTGATCTTGTAATAAAGTAACTAAACAATGTGTGAGATGGTGTCAAGTGGGTCCCATCGTCGAACGGTTAGGATTAAGAATGTGCATGAAAAATCCATATGTAGGAAACTTAAGATAGTTACTGAGATTCACCGTACCAAATTCCACAACATAGGTTTAAAAAAAAAAAAAAAGAGCATATCAACATATAGATCCCTAATTTTTAATCAAATAACAAATAAAAATATAGTTTGATAATTTTAACAAATAAGCCCTACTTCTAGTTGTTGTTATTTAGTTTTCATAGAGATCCTGACCAGGGAAATGATAATGAAAGCTACCTTATCATATTGATATTTGTATATATTAAATAAAATCAATCCTAATTAATTTAAAAATTATATTAAAAATTAAAATTTTTAATATAATATAATTATAAAATAAATAAGTGAGAGTGACATTCATTTAATATACACATATGTATCAACATAAAATATGTAAAAATATAATTAAATAAATTTTAAAATATTATAAATATAATTAAATATCTTTTTAAAAAATAAAAATTAAATTTTAATTATTATCATGTCAGATCATAAATATTAAAAAAATTTAAAATATTATAAATACAACTTATTACTTTTAAAATATTAAAATAATATATATTTATTAAATAATAAATAAATTAATACCATATAAATTTTTTAATCATTACTCATGTGCTAATCAAGTTCATATTTTAAAAATTTTAAATTTAAATTTAATATAATTATTAAATATATTAAATTTGTTTTATTAATTTAATAATTATATTATTTTATATTAATTTACTGAATTTAATTGTATTTATCTCGGGTTAATATTTATAAATAATCATGTTAGATGACGGCTGATATAAGAATTTATTTGTTACAAATAAAAAAAGCGTGACCTGATCTATTGTTATGCCAAAACTCACGGCCTGCACGTTACTAATATAGAGAGAGAAAAAGGTAGAAACAAACCCGAACCGATAACACTGTAGTAGGGAGTACAGTTATCGTATCATTACATTACAGAAACCAACCGATCATCGATTCTTGTCTTCCTCGCTACTCTTCCCTCTTGTATTTCATTCTTTAAACCGAACCAAAGCCGCATGCCAAAACATAAACCGACAATTCAGAGAGAGAGAGAGAGAGTTCCAGAGAGAGAAATATAAAAGAATAATTGCAGAGCATGAGGGAACCGACGGTGGTGGGGATGGATCGAACGCGTCGTCGGCTGATGCAGAAATCCCTCCGTCATCTCCACAACAGGCTCTGTTTGAGAGACTTAAGAATTATGGCCTGGAAGACGCTTTTGCCTTATGGGATGAGCTCTCTCCCCACGAACGCGACCTTCTCGTCAAGGACTTGGAGGTCTTTTCCCACTTTCTCTCTCTTCTATTTCATTTCCCTCTCGTTTTCGTTTATTCGATGAAATTAATGATAAATATGAAGTCAATTTTTTTTTTTTAAAATTTTGAATTTTGTGTTTCCAGAGTTTAGATCTTCCGAGAATAGATCGGATCATTCGATGTTCGCTTCGATCTCAAGGTTGCTGCTTTATCCCATTTTCTTTGTAATTTATGTGATTGAAATCACTATTAAGTTAAATGTGAAATGATGTAAATTTGCTTCAGTTCAAGGTTGCCAGTGGAGGCAATTGAGCCGGTGCCGGAGAGAAATGTGTCATCTGTGAAGGAGAGAACCATCGAGGACAGGGAAAGATGGTGGAATATGGGATTGAAGGCTATCTCTGATGGGAAGTTAGCTGTTTTGCTTTTATCTGGTGGCCAGGTATCTTTACATACACACATACATACATATATATACTTTATTTATTATCATCATCATTATCTCTTAAAGTATGTTGAATTATCCTTCCCTCCCTTCTAACCATGATTTTGGTATAATGTTACTTTTTGAGATAAGATGATGCTCACTCAAGACGGTTTCATTTGTTTACTTAATAATGCAAAAGCAGGGATCATAAAGTTTCGGATGTCCCCTAATGACAGTTTTCTACTAGATTGTTCACCTAAATTTGAAAAGTAGGGACCCTTAAATAAATTTAGGATTTATAATTACAAAAAAATGCTTTGTTGGATTCCAGTTTCATAGAGTCAATTTTAATTCATTAATAATATCAAAACCATTTTTCTGCTGAATCTGGTGTTCTCTAGCACTGGAAACCTATATTATTCCAGAAACACTAGCACTGAATTGTTTGAATGCATAACACTATAATCTAATTTTTCTGTGTATGTCTGTGCATCTGTGTTTGCATGTTGATGTCTTTAATTCAAGTGAGGAATATCCTTGTTTTGCTATATGGAGCAATATGCAAATAAAATAAGTAAATGAAAAAAAGGGAGAAAAACTATTGGGTTATAACCACCAACGTCCTCAGCATTCTAACTCATCCAATAACAATTTATTGGATTTCACTAGTGAAGATTACTGATCATTGGACGTAATTTATAACATTAATTCATTTATTTTTGATGAGGGTAATATATGGAATTATTGATATAGTGAAATAACTTAAAAGTATAGCTCTTCAGGCTAGTCCATCTTTTCTTTATGGAAAAAAAAAATTTCAATTATGCATTCTGTTAAGGTTCCTGTTGGAGTAATGCCCAATTTCTATGTAACTTTGTGGACTATGCATAAATGAGAAACTGGCTTGAGTTCCCATCTGAGATACCAATATGTGATCGTGAGAGTGTTAATTGTAATATTATCTTAAAAGGAAGAAATTTATGTATATATGTCATGTTTAATAGATACAGTCAATAGGTATTTAGCGTGTAAGTAATGTTAAAACAATAGTAAGGAACAAATGTGATCTTACCATATAAAGTAACTAAGTGATTTGAATTCTTCGTATCATATGCTCACGTTTGATACTTGTCATTTCTACATGTTTAACATGTGTCCTTAGGGTCTTATGTTTTTGAATTTTTTTTTCTCAAACACCTCATCCCTCCCTCTCTGTGCATGAACAGAAAATTAATAATAATCCTCGTTGTGGTTGATGCAAGGAGAATTCAATCTCTACACCTCTTGCTTCACTGGAAGAGATCTAATCAACTAGGCTATCTCCTTAGGGACTTGAATGAGGCAAATATAGGAAGATTCTCCTCTCACTCTTTTGTTTTTCAAGCATTCATAAGATGACAATCCAACTAGCTTGAGGATTATTATGGGTATATGTAATGGTCTTTAGAATATTAATGTATGGTAAGTGATTTATTTGGTTTTCATGTCTTATCAAGACGCATGTGGGGAATTTGTTTTTTTGCCCCATAGACATTCAGTGCTGGTGACTTGTCTATTTTTCTTCCATATATATTGCTTGTAGTTATTTTTGTCGTGTTTTGAAGCATGCCTCTGTCTGATTCTTTTATATGTTTTCTTGTGATGGGACTATGATGCAGGGAACTCGACTTGGAAGTTCAGATCCAAAGGAATGTTTTAGTGAGTAATTGTTTCATCACTTGATTTGAAAACCATTCACTAATTCACATTTCTTTCAATGTTGTTGCATTGGCAATGCATGTGGAATACTTTTGTGGAGAAGTTGAGATTCTTTTACTGATTTCCTTGTACTTTTTGTTTTTACTAAATTTCTTCAGAAGGTGTAGTTTGTAACTACAAATTGAATAGGTTACACAAAGTCTTAGCCGAACTGCTTGTGGTTGTTCAAGCAAATTATATTCAATAATTTTTTCTTTTGGTCTAATTATAGGTCCTAGTATTGGGTTTTTTTATTATTTTATTATTTTATTTATATTTCCTTGAGTTTGAACCATTCTCTTGTTGATCAAATAACTATTTAATAATGCAACAATAGCCTTTTAACTCTTAATAGATTATTCATTGGATCAGTCTATATACCTTTTTGTTTGTTCAGGAAAGGGTTGATCAAAAATAAGATTTTAACTGTGCACAATATGAAAAAAAGGAAAACAAAAGTGAAATAGTTGAGACCAAGAGGTGGAATATCTTGTGTCTGATTCTTTGAAATATTATGCTGACAAAGAATATGATGTGGCTGTCCTTGAGAAACTTTTACTGGGTACTTCTTTGTTTGATATAAATTTGAATTTCTTTGAATTGAGGAATAAGAACCCAAAAATACTAAAATTCATATATTCACCCGGATAACCCTTTTTTCTTCAAAAGTAAAAAAAAAAGGAAAGAAAGAAAGAAACGGAATCTTAGTCTACTCCAAATGATTCCTCCAACTTCTTTTTGAGTGCAACCTTAGAAGTCTTTCTTTTGTATATATTTTTGAATCTTAGAAACTTAGTAATTCGATAATAAATTTTAATTTTTACCTTTTATGCACTTTTATTTCAGATATTGGACTTCCATGTGGGAAGTCCCTTTTTCAACTTCAAGCTGAGCGAATTTTGTGTCCAAAGACTAGCTGCTCAAGCTACAAGTGAAGGCAAGGTTATCATTCCACATTGTGTGTATTTATAATTCATTTATACACTATCTTAATTCTTCATTATCTGAAGGTGCAGATTCTGTTGGTTCAGTGTTAATACATTGGTACATAATGACCAGTCCATTTACCGATGATGCCACATGCAAATATTTTGAAATCCACAAGTACTTTGGTCTTGAATCGGATCAAGTAAGACTCTTTTGATAGTTTTCTTTCTGTGACTATTCTTTACACTCTTTCTTTGTCCTTACTTTGAATGACACTTATTTGATGTCGGTCAGGTTTTTCCAGCAAGGCACCATACTGTGTGTTTCAAAGGATGGTAGACTTATTATGGAGACTCCATACAAAGTATAGTTTTCAGTTTCTAATCTATTTAAATAATCTGATATTTCATGGACAAATTTGAGTAAAAAGCGGCTGTATGGTACAAATAAATGTTTTAACTAAGAAGTGCTTAGAGTGTTGATAATTTTGATTAGCCAATTTCCTTAGACTGTGGCATGATTTTTTCTTGCTCAATAGCATACCTAGAATTAAAGCACTACATCTGTCCTGGTGAATTTGCATCCTTATGTGAGCTGATACAACTTGGTAATTTTGCAATGCAAGAGCTTGCAAAAAAATAAGGTAACAATGGCTCTCTTATGAGATAGTTTAAAATATTGTTGTTTTGACCTTCCCTTTAGCTGTCTATGCCCTTTGAGTTCTGAGATGTTCCCCTTTTTTCCTTATTCATCCTATTCCAAGGTGGTGGTGACTTGATTAAGGGCTTCTGTATCTCTTGTTGTTGCTAATCTCAATACTCGATTAGTATGTCCTGTTCACCTAATTTTGAATTTCTCAAGTATATTACCTCTATTGACATTAAACAGAGTTACCTGATTGCCAAGAAAATTGTACGAGAAAATGACTGAATATTGCCCAGAAGAGTTAGGAAGATCTCACATGGCTCTATCTGAAATATTGACATAAAATTTGAATGCTTCTATTATTGTCTTGTTTTTCCTTCAACTCTTTGTTGTCTGCATCATTTAGAAGATAAACAAACAAATATGCAGATGAGTACTGTAAATGTGACTTACCTTCTGTGGAAGTATATCGCATGCCAGTTTGTAATTGATTTTGGGTGTGGAACTTTGTCAAATAGATTCTATTCAGAAGATAAAAATCCGAACTAGAGGCTAGATAAAGCAAAACTTGAATAATTAACCATAATGGTCATTTGTATATGAATGTGTCTTAGGATATTAGAAGGCATGTCAAAGTCCATAAAATGTAATGTGCCTGAGAATGGCTACATACATCATTGGTCAGTTTACAAAAATGTAGAGATTTACACGTATACACATTTATAGACATAAATAATTGAATTCTTATATCGTTCTTTTGGGCTCACAAAGTTATTCCTTCAGGCAATACTAGAAGGATGAAAATAAGATAATTGTAAACTTTGGAAAACGAAAAGTGCTTCTAGTGTTACTTAGGTTTGTGAAACAAGTTCTTGCTGCCATGTAATTTCTGGAGTGTCACCATGGTAGCCTTTTTTTTTGAGAGAAGCTGTTTTATTTTCTTCTTTTTTCTATATGTACCTTTTCATTTTGAAAGTTTCATACCAACTCTACAATTTGGTGGTTATATGAGTTTGATTGTTTAAAGCTAGATGGCTAAGGTTCCAGATGGAAATGGAGGATTATATTCAGGTATCTTTTTACTTTAGCAATATGTCAAGCATCGGTATATTGTTTGGATACTCATTGGTTTGGTTGGACATGATTTATTGATCAGCATTGAAATCATCAAAATTATTAGAAGACATGGCAAAGAAAGGGTTAAATATGTGGATTGCTATGGGGTTGACAATGCACTGGTAAGTTTCTTGTTCTTTCCATTTTTATTTTATTGGTTGAAAGTTTCTAGATATTTCCTATTTAAGAAATAGTGATTAAGGTCTTGCAAGCAGGTTTGCATGGCTGATCCTACTTTCTTGGGATATTTTATCGATAAAGGAGTTGCCGCTGCTGCAAAAGTTGTCCGAAAGGTAACTAATTTTTCCATCTGGACCTCTATGGAACTTCAATTGTATTAATTGACAAATGTCTGTTCTTATATTTCTGTTTAGCGATAATTCATGTTTCTTATTGGGTGAAAAAGAAAAAGAGAGAGAACTAAGTAATTCATCTTGCATAGAATTATCAATGAAGAATTTAACTTTTTTATGGTCAAACAAAGCAAAATGTCAACAGGAATAGATACTCAAAGGTCATTTGGTTGTTTTTTCTTTTACCTTTCTAGTCCTGTTGGATTGACTGCATCTCTGTGACTTTCAAATATATTTTGCATTCATATTTCAAGTTCCATGTTTACTTTTACTGTTCAGCTTGATTTTAGTGATACTTAAGTACATCAATGGAAGTAACTTGGCAATCTCACTTAGCCTTGAAGCAATATCCTGTTTCCATAGAGGTTTTGGTTTGAACTTCCATATGTCACACAGTGCAAATGTAGCAGTGGCTACAGACCTTTATGCACATTTTGTTTGTATCTTCATAATTGTTGAGTCACACATTCTCATCATCATGGCTGAACATCGTGCTTAGGTGTTAAGTCCACTATGTTTTTAGAACCACATGCATTTTTTAAGAATGAAGATCTCCACGTTGCTGATATCTACAATATTGAACATTTCTGTAGCTACATAATGCCACATATCAGGGGCTTTAGTTGTGTAAATGGAACACATAATGCCTTAGAAACCAGATGGGAGTATATGAACCCACGCAAGTTGAGGGCAAGGCTTGGGTAGGCAGAACTTATGTTACATGGAATGGGTTGAGGCCTTGAGGGTCAATAGATTTGGTGGTTTGATTCATGGTCACTTCTAGAGATTTGAGGACTCTTGAGTAGCTGTGGGAAGGTACCTTCTTGCTTTCCATGAGAATGGATTCTTGTGGCATGTCTCAGCTTTTTGTTAGTCATGATTGTGATGTGGATCTTTAACAAATCCAACAATATCACTAGATGAGTAGAGTGTGAATCAAACGAAGAGAAAAATATCAAAGTAGCTAAGATAGATTTAAGGTATAAAGGCAAAGCCACCAACCAAGGAAGCTACCACATAAATTCCAGCAATAAGAAAATTTAGGGTAAAATTTTGTTCAAACTTAAAAAAAAGCTCAAATTGTTCCGTTCCTATTTTACAGCAACAAAAACTTCCCCTTACAATGCATTAAAGACCTTTTTGTATAGGTCTAGTATAAGTTAAATAACATTAAAACTTATAATAAGGTCAAAGAAATAATAATTACTTAACATATAAGACAACCTCAAAATGAAAAATAGAGACAAATATTTTCTTGGTGAAGAAATTGTCTTGACTTAATATTGCAATCATTGTAGTCAATCTCTTATCCTTCATAAATGCATTCTTGAACCTTTTTAATGACTTGGGTTTGCTTGTTGGACCTTCTAAAGTTACATAGAAGAGATAAAATGATAAAATAAATTACTAATTAACTTAAATTTTCTTAATCTTGCTAATTCTCAACTTTTTCTTTCAAAATTGATATTTTTTTAATTTGCTTCATGTAAGTGATGTGGCAATCAAGTAAGTGGGGTGTCATTGACCTAAGTGATCATGGTCAAACTAAGGGAACAACTTAGGTTTTAAATGAAGCTTGGGTTGAATGGGCTAAAGAAAAACTGAGGGTTGGGCTGAATTGGGTCATGGTGTTTAAGTGTAGGTGGATTGGATGAGTAAAGTTTTTATGGGCTGGTCTTAGGTCAGGTTAGGATGATTGTTGAAGGGTTGAGTGTGTATGGTTAGGGTTTGAGTGTTTATGGGTTTGGTTCCATGATTCATATCAGATTGTCTTGTAAAGTTGTGGCATGCAAGTTTTAAATTAGTGATGCCAATATAAGAATTTTGAGTGACTGTTCCTCTTGATGGAGAATTTTCTATTTGTTTAGAGCTCACCATGAATGACAGGTAAATGTACCATGGCCTCTCCTATCAAAAGTTGTTTTCCCCTTGTCTCTGTGCGTAATCTAAATCTTCTTACCTAAGACTTTTCGATAATCAATCTGGCTTAGAATCTTCTCAATTTTAATGGACTAATCATACCAAAGGTTTAACAGATGGAAACTCTATATTTTCCAATCAATAATTGGAAACCAAGCTATCAAAGTCAAGTGGGTACAACATGAACTGGACATGAATCAGGTTTATTTGCTGAGCTTTGACTTTGTCATTGTTAATGGTGGTAATCGATTCATATAATTGTTTTGTTATCTGTGTAAATTGGTAGAATTTAATATTGTTTACAGTGCAGATAGTTATTGCTTACAATATAAGACTCTAAACAATTTATATTTCTTATTCCTCTGAGTTTGGTTGTAGGCATACACCCAAGAAAAGGTTGGGGTCTTTATGAGGCGAGGTAAAGGTGGACCTTGATTACAGTGAGCTAGATCCTTCATTGGCTTCTGCAATCAATCAGGAGACTGGACGTCTTCATTTATGTTGGAGTAATGTATGGACTTCTTCCCTGCACTTTATGTTTTTTGACAATACCGTACTGCTCATTGGATTTAAATTCTGCTTATGAGTCCCGAGGCACAGCTGCTCATAGATGATAACTTAAAATGAATGATAATGGTCTTGCATTAAGTAAAATTTGCTTTTCTGACTGTTTTACCCTTCTTTGGTTTCAGGTTTGCGTACACATGTTCACTTCGGATTTCTTGAACCAGGTGGATAATGGCCTTGAAAAAGACAGCATGTTAGTGATGCTCTCTTGGCCTTATTCTGATTTAAATTGATGTTTATCATAACCATGTCCTTGTCGCAATATATTTAAGGTCACTTTGCTCTGGACGCAGATATTGAGCCATATTAATAAAGCTCCAAGTATTCTTTATTTGTTGCATGATTGGTACACATTTAGTTTTGTAACGAATTTTAGAATCATTTATTACTGAACATATTGTTTTCAGCCTTTACCATTCCTTTTCAATCGCTTGACTTTATCAAGTTGAATGAACTAGTAACATTAACATTTATGCACACTTCTAGGATCCTTGAGGAAGAATTGTCAACATTGTTCTTTATGGGGTTCTGTACACCAAGAAACAGTGCAAGGAGGAGTTAATTGATCTAGACATTTCAGTCTTCAATGTCTTTGAACATCTATTGTTACGATTATTCTTACCCTATAAACCAGATTGGTCAATGCAAACATCAAAAGCAATATAGAAACTAGTAGATAATTATTAAATCATCATGCAGTTCACATCATTACATGTTATATTGTATTTCTTTCAATACGTTTCTAATATTTGCTGTTATGTTAATAAAATTGCATAATGAGTGCAGTTACCATCTTGCTGAGAAAAAGATACCTTCTATCCATGGATATACGTTGATCTAGCTCAAGCAGTTTGTGTTTGATGCATTTCCTTATTCTCCTACAACTGCACTTTTTGAGGTGACCTTCCTCCCATTGTTTCTCACTCAGGCCCAGCATTTTCTCTCTCTCTCTCTCTCTCTTTTTCTCTTTCTCTCTCTTTTTATCTTTGTGATGAGTGTTAGTAACAGGAAAATATCTTGTGCAAAGATTTTAGGTTACGCGAGGAAGAGTTTGCGCCTGTAAAAAATGCCAATGGGTCAAATTTTGACACCCCAGACAGTGCCAGACTGCTTGTTCTTCGACTCAACACACACTGGGTGATAGCTGCTGGCGGCTTGTTGATGCATTCAGTTCCACTCTATGCAACTGGTAATATCATAATTTCTTTTCTGTGCCATTGCCTATCTAGCTTCATGTATGACTACAATATATTAGCAAGTTGCAAATGCCAGTATATTGGTTATTTACTTAGATGGCCATTGACTCAATAGAAGGCTTCATCTTTTTTCTTTTTTTCTGATATATATAAGTCATCAAGATGAGGAGGACTGAGGTCCAACTGAATTGCTTCAGGTTGATATGAATTTTGCAGGTCATTTAGGAAATTGTCCAATAAACCTACAAACTTAGAGATAGGTCCAGCGGAATGTCAATTTTCCTTCACAAATGGCTTTGAAAATCATGACTAAGAACAGGTCTAGAGGACCTCATGGGAGGCAAAGATCTCCATGTGAAAATGGATTAGGAAAAGAGAACTACTAATTCTTGCTCACCTCCCTTCGCCCTATCTTTTCAATTAAAGTAGCTACTCGAGGATGCTATATTGTTCTCAGTATTTGGTATGCTTGCTCTTGAAATCAGGTGTGGAGGTGTCACCACTTTGTTCTTACGCGGGAGAAAGCCTACAAGCTATATGCCAGGGAAGAAAATTTCGTGCACCTCGTGAGATTGCATTCTAGTTGAGTTTTGTCCTGGATTTGTGCGCCTCTTTTAGTTAAAATGGGATCCATCTTTCCCATGCTTGTATTGAGATAGATAAAAAGGCCATAGCCTTGTGTATAAATAATGATCTTTTGGGATATATTGAGATTGGTGCAATTTCTGTAATAGTGAATAACCGAATTATTGAATAGCAATGGTGCCCCTTGATAGGCAGATTTTGTGTGGGGAAAAATGCTAAATCTGTGATATGGATATCAATTGAAAACAATTTTTATTGATTCTCTACTTTAGTTACAGCCTTCGCAGATTTATAGGTGGCAGTGAGCATGGTCCGATTGTTAGTGTTGTGTTAGTCCTGGACTCCGGACACTCTGAGTCGAGTCGTTTAGCTAATCATAATCAAACACGGATCACGTCTTACAGTGATTAATTTACAAGTAACGGCGTTTGTCAATGTAGTCGGGTAGAGATGCTTACGAGTACCTTTGGTTACACTTCCCGTTACATTCTTTGCACTTTACTCAGAGATCTTTCAAACTCCCCCTTAATAACATAAGAGGTAGTAGATGTAGCTGAAAAATAGAAATATTGGTAGAAGACACAAAAATATTGAAGAAGAGCACATTTTACTAGGAATAGAATAGAGTATAGTTGTCTGGAGGAAAAGGATTTTAGGTCAAAGTGATGCGGGAAAGGATTTGAGTACTCCTTCCTTAGAACAATAATTGCCTTGCCTTGCCTGCATGAAACTACTTATGAAAAAGATTCTCTTACTAGCCATGCTATCTCGTTTCTGCTAACATGAAAGTTTGATCGGAGAAACGTACAAATTTATAGTTATGTGTTCATTTGCTATAGTTTAATAAATGCTACCCAAATCATGCAGTGAGAGATCAAGGGTCAAAATTTAACCTAAAATTGGGAACACGCGCCATGCTTTGTACAAGATTTTTGATTAATGTATTGTGTTTGTCTGTTATTCAAATTTTATTATTTTTCAAAGTATTTGGTTCTTAAAAAGAATTATGGTAAAAGTTTTAAAATGTCAACCAAATAGTTCAACAAGCAACACTTGATACGGTAGGTGTCCAAAGGACTTTTTGTTATACCTATAATATGATTTAATTGCAACTTGAACCTCAATTCCCAGTTCTAGAAAAAATCTGAGGGGTAAGAAAACTTTATGATAGATTCCAGAGATTTTGATTTTTCATTTTCAACAACTAAATCAAATGGTGCTAAAAAATGTTCCCGTATATTCTGCCCTCTATAAGAGATTGCCAAGTTCATAATTTGGCATGGTGAAGACAGCACATACTTGTGATAAATGGCTTTAACTAACGCAAACTACTTGGTATAGTATTTAAGACCCCATGTGCTATAATTTGTCGCAAAATTAGTACCTAAGTGTAATGATTCCACACGAACGTAAACTGTCAAGCCACATTGTACAAACTGCATTTTTTAAAGGCAAAAGCTGTTACTTCCGTTTTCAAGAATATGGCGATGCTCCAAGCAGTGGCTCCATGCCAGCCAGTTGATGCTGCAGAAACCTGTATACTGATTCAGTTGTTGTGGCAGCTATTCGAATGACAAGACCTATTCCCTGCAGACAGAAAGAACAATTGGATAGGTTGCAACTCTTAACAAATCTTGAATTAAGGAGATAGCCCTGAATCATTTTATTTTCAAACAATCAATAAATAAAGAAAAGATGCATTAGTGTTTGAAATGGAAATCTACATTCACTTTTAAGTAATTATAATTAAGGCCGTAAGCTATCGAAATACAAAGAGAGGGATATCGAAGGCCAATATGCATAAAGTTTTATCAAAACAAAGAGACTCTATGACCAGATGTTTTAGCCATTTTAATGGACAAAAACTAATTTTTTATACAATAACAATAGTGTTAGACTATACTCAAAATCAAAACTAGAAAAAACAAACGAGTTTTCAGATATTATTGTGATCCATGAAGAGATTGATCAAATCAGGAAACTTCTTAAATCAGTAGTGCAAGATTGTGGGTACAGCTACGATATAAAAACCATAGTGACCTTGTGGGTACAGCTACGATATAAAAACCATAGTGACCTTGTGGCAAATGTATCTTATCTGTGACAAACATACCTTAGGACCAAAGACACTACAAGAAGCAATAAAAGGCGGTTTGACAAAATAATGATTGGACAACGTTTTCCCATGGGGCTGCAAGGCTGCAGAAGGAATGTATAACTGCTTAGACATCATCCTCTTCACGTTTTCTTGAACTTCAATTTGAATTTGCTTCAGCTTCGGCCTAAAAGGAAGCAACAAGTAAAAGTGTTAAATTTACTGGTCATCCCTTTCACAACTTTTCAAAATAATTAAGATAAAAAATACGCTGGAAAATATGAAATTGTTGTGAAGGAGAAGAGTTTTAGTATAAGATGAAGTATCTACCCCAATAGTATGATCATTGCAATGACTTGGTAGTCCTGCATTCGTTCTGCAATGTTGCCAATGCTTCCTTGTTCTAGCAATACCTGCGACACAACACTAAAAATCTTGAATGACAAGAAGGTCAAACAAGACTCTGTTAACAAAGACTATATCAGTTGAGACCTTCAGTAGGCAAGGCAAAACTGTTGACGAAATTTTTGCAATCCATTTAAATATTGACGAAATTTTCGCAATACATTTTATTAGATAAATGGTAGAAGTTTTCCAATGAAAAAAAGAACAGAAAATTTCAATAGAGTATGTTATGTGTTTTGCAGTTCAAATATTTTCAAAAGATTCACATGAAAAATTAAAAAAACCTATTGCATTGCCCCAAAAAGAACAAAATTATTGAAACGTTGTAGCTTGCAAGATAGCATTACCATCAATTGTTGAGCATTAAAATTGCAACAATCAAAAGAATATTACCGTATCTAGGAACAAAGGCTGATGGCCTTCTAAGAATATGTGGTTGGTGCTCTTATATAGTTCAAAATCCCATTTCTCCCCGCTTTCATGGCGCCCACTGGTAATCCAGTCAACAACGACCAAACTTGAGTCTGAAACCACTCTGAAGATTTGTTTCTGAGAATATCTAGCAGTGGAAAAACATGTCACGGGATCTGGAATTACAGCTAAAAGGGCATCACTCCCAACTTTAGCCTACTGCAGGGAAATAATTACCCACTGTCACTTGAAATAATTCACCAACAACTGGGAAAGTACAATTTCTTCTGAATTTTGCTCTGTTATTTGATAAAAGTCATTTGATGATTATAGGCCAAACTTTGAAGAATTTGTTTAGTCACAAGTTCTCTCTCTCTCTTGGAGATCAAGTCATCAGAATACAACGTGCAAGTAGACAACATAATACTCGTTATAACAAATACAAAAACAAAATACAACAATATTTCAGCACTAAATAGTGTCATCATAAAATTCGAAAAATAACGACATAGTCTTTTAATTTAGAGAATATTGTTACCGTCAAGATTTGCTCAGAAGATTTAGACCCCAGAGACTTGTAAACCTATAGTGCATTAAAGTAATAAAAATTAATAACATAAAACATAAAATGTAATAAGTACAAAATCAACATAGCTACAGAACCCAAAATTCAATGCAATAGAGTTGAGATTTGACCTTGGTGGAAGCTTGGGTTGTTAAAACTGCTGTACAGCTATCTCCTATGCTAAATTCACATGAAATAGAATCTCCCTATAATACCCAATAACAGTTATTTTTTATAAAAGAAGAATAATAAAATGAAAAAATAGAATTGACGAAAGCAAAGAGTGAGATATGGACCCTACAGAAACAATCCCACCACCATAAGTGATTGTGTAAATCCAAACAGCATCAGTTTCTGAAGAGCCCACCTGAGAATTCATCGCTCAAAAATGTATTTTCGTATGGCTACATAAAATATACTTGCATATACATTAAATAGTCAATATAATGAAAGAAAGCGAAGGAGAGGAGAATAACCTTATTGGGAATTATAAATTTAAGGGGATATTTAGAGAAACATCTTGTCACTGTTGATTTCCCTCCCACTTTCTCCACTGTCAGCTTTCCTGTTTGCGTTTCCATCTTGTTCTTTCTCTCCAGTCTTTGCGGTGCGCCTTGGCTAAGTTATGAACAAAATTGGGCCAGCCGGGCCGAATGTCTTACTTTGGGCTTGAACGGATATTTCAAGTATTACATAAGGGTAATAATAAATTATGTTGTTATTTTTTAAACATTAATTAACTGTTAAAAGGTAAAATTTAAAATCGTGTGACCGTAAAACTTATTTAAGATTAAGTCTCATGACGAATAATTATAAAAAAAAAATTATTTTATATCATTTTTATTGTAAAGTCAGAGTTTTATAGATAATTTATTTGAAGTTTGCAATAATTTCACTTTGAGAAAACTTATTTAAAAATGTACATGTAGGGGTGTTGTGTGCTTGGGTTCCAGGTTGATCCGAAACCTTGTGGAACCAGATTGGTCGGTTCGGTTCTTGAATTAGAACCGAACCGAAGAACTAAATCAAAAAAGCAAATTCAAAATACTAAACAAAAAAATAAATTCAAAAATTTTCAAGTTTAAAGATTTGAATACAAAAATTCTAGAACAAATATATGCACGCTGACCATTGAACCATGTACTTCAATTACATATTTTATTGATCAAACTTATTAATTTACAAAAACTCAATAAATTATTTAATTAATAAAAAATATTTTAAAATTTTTTATTAAAATTATAAAAAATTAATTTAATTATTTTAAAATAAATATATTCATCTGAAACTATTATTGAAATTATTTTAAAATTATTGAACAAATTAACAATTATCATAAATAAATATATACAAGGCATAATTTTATTTTATATATATAATTTTACTATTATACAAATTTAATTTTTTTATAATATG
>CP135550.1:1543519-1572672 GCA_032402905.1 Khaya senegalensis | reverse complement strand
TACTTTAATATTTAATAATCTTTTTCTTTATTACATTCAAAACTTAAAAAGTAAGGATAAGTTAATACTTAATAGATATTTATATATAATAAAAGTTTTAAAAATCATAGAGAAGCAACAAATAATTTCTTTTTCAAATTTAAAAAATATTTTAATAAATAATATTCAAGAGATTTCAAAATAAACATTCACATAGGATGTTATTACAATATTAAAAATAAATTTCAATGTTAAAATTAATTTTATTTAATTAATTTCATACATACTTTAGGGATATTTATTCTTACAAACCACTGCTTTAACAACTAGCGTATTTTAAGAATATTATTTTTAGGGACCGTCGCCTCGCTTGATTTTCTATTTATGAATTTTTACCGCGAGACGGAAATCACTTCTATATTACTTGATTTCTCATTCGTGGACTTTCGCCATAGGATAAAAATCACATTCATATCAAACCATTTACTAACATTAAATTTACATTAATAATTTAGTCAATTAATAAAAATAATAATATTTAAAATTTTTTAACAATAAATTACAAAAATTAAAATTATTAATTTCAAATAAATACTTAATCAATTCCTTTGGACACATAGCACATAAAATTAAGATCTTATGGCTGAATTTACAAAATTGAAATTCTTATGAAAAACATACATAAATTTAGTTTAATAAATAATTAATTGGGTCAATACATATATAGTCAGAAAATTCATGTGCATATATTTAAATTTCAAAGAAAAATAAACACCTCACTTTTTAATTTTTTTAAAACTAAAATTATTCCAATTGTGTATAAATACTTGCCTTAACAGTCAACAACTAGAAATCAAATTTTTTCTGGTTTATTTGCTATTTGAGATTTACTTCCTAATATCAAAATAACAATATAAATATTAATTTCAAAATACTAACAAAAACTAAATCATTAAATCAATATTCTAAAATTATATCTTCAAATTAAATTTTTTGATACTAAAAATATTAAAGTAAGTAACATGCATCTAATATCTAAAATCAATTTCTAAAACTGTTAGAAATAAAATTAATATATACTTCAATTTGCTCCATGTACCTTATTTTCTCTCTCTCTTTTTTTTTTTTTTCTCTTCTTCTTCTTTCTCTCTTTTTTACCTCTCTTCTCTCAGTTGCTTTTTGCTTTCTTTTCTCTTAATTTGATTTTAACTTTTGGAAAATAAAAATGAAGCAAGTATGAAAAGCTATATGTGTGTGTGTGTGTGTGTGTGTGTGTGTGTAATATGTGGCGACCATCCTTCGACGAAAAGGCAGGTAGTTGAATTGCTGCTTGCTTCATGTTTTTCTTTAATTAATCATTGCCCATATGTTCCATAAGTATTATTACTACTAGTTAACACCATTTATATTTATGTAATAAAGTTTTTTTTTGAATATAGATTAAACATTTTTTTTATGGATTATTAAGTATTTCTATCTTAATTTTTTAGTGAAGACAAATATAGTAAGACCGCTTTATAGTGATTCTTTATACATAAATAATCTCCTTATACTCATAAAGACTTCTGGTTCTAATTTAAACTTGTTATAAATAAGAATAAACTCCATATTTTAATAAGTTATAATTTTTTTTGATCTCGTTTAAGGAAACTTACCTTGGCGTAGTGATAATTATTTTTATATTATAAAAAATATATGCTATGTTATATTATTAAAGAAAAGAAAATATGGAATAAAGTATATTTATTATTTAAAGTTATTATGACATCTTTGAAGTTACGAGTGTATAAAAACTCACTAGCATAGATACTTTCTTATTTAAGTTAAAATATTTCTAACATCTATAATAAATTATAACTTTTCATAGTGATAAAATTAGCTTGGTCCCATCATCATGACTATAAAGAGGCTTTACTATAGTATTAACTAAGTAAGACTTATTAGTTTGAGAAAATTGATAATGAGGAAGCAATGCATTCCATATATATATATATATATTAATTATTTTATGATATAAAAGAGCAATTTTTACAATTTGATATATGAAATGATGAGATTATAGTCATAACAATATTCTACGAAGAATTCTTCTCAACCACGCATGATTGTGATCATACTTTGTTTCTAATAATTAATTTATGAAATAATATTTTGAGATTATAATGGTTTCTCTAGAAATATAATGTTACCTCTAAACACCTTATTAACTTAATAGCTAAACGGGCAACGAACTTAAAGTCACATTAACGTTTTATAGAAATCAAATTCTTAGTTCTTACTTTATAGAATTATTTTTTTTATGCAAAAAACTATCAAGATTGTTTTTATTTTGTTATCTTTTACATTCCTATAGCTTTCATTTTCTTATTTTTACTTTACATGTGTTTATACATAAAGTAAAAGAAAGTACAATAAAAGATAATTAGAAACGTGTTTTACTATTCTTAACTTTTTAACTGACACTTGTACTTAATTTATAAGTTTTTTATCTTTAGATGAAGTGTTTTCTTAAGTGTCAAGATAGTCACGCTTCGACCTAGAGGCCAACATGTGACAACTGCTGGGCATACTCAACATACGCTCTATTAGTATGAAATGTTCCTCAAGAATCCATTAGACTTTTAAGAACACACATATATCATTACACTTAGAAACTACTTATAGTATATGTACTTATAAAAATCTCGAAGAGGAGAATAAATTAAATATTTAAAATTTAAATAATATCAAAAGTATATATTATAAAATATTAAAATATTGTGTAAAAACGTTTTACTAGTGGACCACAAGGAATATAGAATTAGTTAGGGAGCTTATTTAAACAATGATTTATGGAAACACATACAATAATGAAAAACATGAACCATTTATACATTTAATCAAATATTTGGTATGCAAATGCTACATACATCATATCTTAAATAGAGAATCAATTATTATTATTATTATTTATTCAACTCATGAATAAATATTCACTAACTAATGTACATGTGCATATCATATATATATATATGTATACATTTTATTAATATTTTGTTGTATATACGTGTAACATTTTATACGTTATTTTCGATCTTTATTGATTTGCTTGATTGTTGAAATTTATTGTCTTATAAGAAAATTTTCGGATGTATTAGGAGTTGGTGTGTGATTTTATGGTAACTAGTCAAATCAAAAATTATGTTTTTGCTTGTTTGTGTTGGTGAAGTAATCTAATGTTTTGTTTTCATTAAGTAAAATATTTTTACACAAATTCATATGCTTATAAAGAAATGTCTATAAGTAATATATATACACATACATAACATATATGTATTATATCATGCATAAAATTAAATTTAAATACATAAACAAAACATTACCATACATGTATGCATTCAAACATTTTAAACATGTATTCATATGCATTTGGTTAATTCTATCAACAAGCAAATATAAGTTTATCACATAAATTCACACATACATATATGAATAATCTCATTACATATATATGCATTAAATATCAATAATAGATACAAATATATGTTTATCACATTAAACATATAAAACCACCATGAAAACTATTTTCATTAACCAATTCTAAATGGTTAACACATGGAAACCTGAAATTAAACATTTTTAATTTCCAAAATATAAACACACACACATATATATTATGTACATACACAAGTTTTACATTCATGAAAAATAATTTTTCATAAATGTGCATATTTGGCCAACCACCATGAATGCCATATAAATGTATAAATCATCATTATACATGTTTAACATTGATGAAAAACATTTTTTTTTAAACTAATGTACATATTTGGCCAAACACTGTGATAGACTTATGCATGCATAAGTCTTAATTATACATGTTAACAATTGAAGAAAACCAATTTTCATTTAATAACCACCATGGCTAAATTTTTTAACGATTGAAACATTAGTGTAATTTTGACGAAAACCAATCTCTTATCAAATTTATCACTTGGCTGAACCTATGATATCCCATATCAACTTATTTCAATTCCATTTATCCATTGATACATCAAAATGATCACATATTAGTCGATTCAGTCACATCTCATGCAAACAATTCACTATACACCATAAACTCATCTTTTTCATGTTCTAATCATATTAAAACATATTTTTATATTCAAACAACATTACCATGGGTATATAATATCATGATAATGTATCTAATCTTATAAGATTTACATTTGAAAATAATTTTCAAAACCAAAATCCCATTTTGCCGAACCTTTTTGGTTTTTTTAACCAAAACACATCCAATTCAACCAAACAACATATCCATTAGTTCAATACATTACCGTGTATCATATAATCACACTAGAATCCATTGGAAAATAATCTTTCACAATAAAAACCCATATCAATGAATAGTACATATATGTGCAATTTTTTTTATTTTTTCAAGCAAATCAAACTATAATTATTATTCTAATTATGCTCTAAAACCCTTTGAAAGAATGATTTATGGAAACACATACAGCAATGAAAAACATGAACCATTCATGCATTTCATCAAATATTTGGTGTGTAAATGTTATAATATATATATGCATAAATCAATCAAATAATGATTTTTTCACCTTATTTAAGCTGTAGAGTGACGAAGAAAACCTCCAAATGTATGAAGATCCAACAATCTACATTATCAAGGAAAGAAAATCAAGGTGGTCTAATGGAAGAGAAAAGAGATTTAAAATTTCCTACATTCATCTTATGAATTTGCTAAAGTTAAGTCTTTGTAAACTAGGCCTTTCATGCAAATTTACAAAACTAACCTTTAATTAAGTAAATAAAGTAGTGTGAATTAAAGGTAAAATGGTAATCATCTAATAATTATCAATAATTGCACTTAGGTTCTTATACTTGTAAAAAATTATATTTACTTAATTATTAAGTAAATAATTAAGTACATGTATAAGGGCTTATACATAATTTTTTATAACTATTATAAATTTATATTTAGGTCTATTGATAATTAGTTTTTTCAAATATAGCATATAATTTACACTAAATTACATGACAATATAAAGTTATGAAAATTCGTTAAATATATTTAAAGAATTATAAAAATATACAGCGATTATATATATTTATTAAGTTGATATATTATCTCGGAAGTACTAGCCTTCTTACTAATAATATATTTTTTTCTCATGGATATTTCTCACTACCTCAGTTATTAATGTGACCATGTAGATTCATTATAACATAGTTGTGATTTAACATAGAACTTTTTGGTGTTCAAATTATTTAAAAATTCAAAGACTATAGTTGATATCTAGCAATATGTCATACCCCTAAACCACAATGAAGTAGTATTTCATTTAAACTTATTCCAATTGTACATATTGTATGGGTAAAATTATTTCATTGTCCAATCTCAATTAATTTAGGGCTCATGGTATATCAAAACCTTATACCAATATGTCAAAATCAATAACCAATACCTTAGTTATTAGTGTGATTGTATAGGTTCATTATGAAATAACTGTGAACTCATACCAAACTTTTCAATGCTTAAAAGATTTAAAAATTTAATGATTATAGTTAATATTTAGTAATGTGCCATAACCTCTAAATCATAATGAAGTAGTATTTCATTAAATCTCATCCTAATTATACATACTGTGTGGGTAAAATCCTTCCGTTATTCAATCCTAATTAATTTAGGGCTTATGATATGTTAAAATTCTATATCGATATAAATATAAATCATCAATCAATATACGTTAAACTTGTAATCATTAACTCTTTTATGTGATATTTAATTATTTTAATTAGAAATTTAATGTTTCTGTCATTTATTGATATTCATTCAGAAACTTGAATATAGATTAAATCAGCAAAAACTCTAATCTTATCTTGACCATCATTCATTTTTAAATATAAACAACACGTGATCAAATTATTTTTATCATACAAGACGTGATTAGTTTTGTAATTATACACCATATGATCCATGTGCATCTATACCGTATTCATCCATGATACTTCCGGTTAAAAGATAAAATTATATACTAGTACAATTATACAATAAATCATTAACTACATGCATTACCATATAATATATCGTTGTGTGATTATATTCAAAAAAAAAATTTCTTTAACTATTTAATCCATACTAATATCTTAATAACTGTTAGAGTATATTCTAAAAGTCATTCATATTATTAGCTTAAGGGATACATTTATTTTGTATTTTTATTATGTATTAATAAAAAAATAATTATTTATTCACAAATGTAGGCTGTTTCCTTTATTTAGTTATGTATATAAATAAAGTATATTTGTTAATTATCTAAATAATTTATTTAATAGTTAAATAATATTATCAAAGTTATTCCCTATAGAAATGATATCGATTGGACAACGATATCACACAGTAGATATACTTAATATCTACAGTAAATATTATAAGATGATATTAGTGCAGATAATATGATTGTTACGTTATTAAGACATTTGTATGAATTAAATACTTAGAAAATTATTTTTTTGAATATAATTACACAACGATAAATCATGTAGTATTGCATATAATCAATGATTTATCGTGTAATTGTATTAATATGTGATGTTATCGTTTGACTTGAGACATCATTGTTGAATTTGGTGTAAATGCACGTGGTTCATATGGTGTATAAATACGAGACTAGCCATATTTTGTATCATAAAATCAGTTTGGTAATATGTTATTTACATTTAAAAATGTGTGATAGTTAAGACGGGATCTGTTGACTTGATACATATTGGATTAAAATTTTCACTAATTCGATCAGAATTCGAGGTTCCAAACGAACATCGATAAATGTCTAAAAAAATAAATCTTTGATCAGAATTATTAAATATCATACAAAAAAATTTGTAATGAGAAGTTTAACTCATATAGATCGATGGTTCGTATTATTATTGGTAAACAATTTTAATGTACTATAAGCCTTAAATTGATTGGGATTAGATTATAAAAGGCCTTTATCTACACGGTATATATAACTGAGATGGAGATTGATGAAATTTGACTTTATTGTAGATTAGAGATCATGGCACATTACTAAATGTTAACCATAATTGTTGAACAATCAAATAGTTTGATAAACTCAAAAAGTTTGAAAAAAGTTTACACTTATTTCACAATGAACTCATATAGTCGCATCAATAACCAAAGGTAGTGAGAAGCATTTTAGGGGAGAAAAATATTATCGGTAGCGAGACTAGCACCTTTAAGATAATATTTAGGTTGAAATATATATATAATGGTTATTTGTATTTATAAATTCTTTAAAGTATTTAAAGGATTTTTCTTGGGTTTACATTAAAATATAATTTATTAAAAATTACTATATCAAAATGATAATATTAATTATCTAAGGACCTAAGTATAAATGTGTAATTACACATTAGCTCATATATATACTTAATTACACTTTGTTAAAAGTTAGTCAATTATTTACATTTAAGTACTTGGATTTAAATATGTAAAATAAAAATTATGAGATAATGTCCATGTTATCTATGCCATCTATACATTTTTAATTAAAAAGAAAAAGCAATAATGAAAAGGCTTGAATTTTTCAAGTATATATACATGTTAACCTTACCAAATGATATGTTTGCAAGCCAAAAACAAACGCTTCCTTCCTAATTCAGCCAAGCTTGCTTCTCCTCTATTTTGTAGTGTAAATTGTGGAGATTTCACACAATTAAAGGTTCCTTCATCATCCTACATCAGTTAAGTAAACTCATCCAAAATTGGCTATTTTATGCATATATGGGATATATGTCCATTTGGCATGCCATGTGTTTGTTAAAGTATTTTAATAAACACATAATTTGATATTATGCATGTTAGTAGCATTTTAATCCAATAATAATGTGGCTTCCACATTATTCATACTAATATCATCTCAGTATATTTATTAGTGATATGCAATATTTTTACTATGTGATATCATTATCTCTTCGATATTATTTTTGTAGGGAATGATTTTAATAATCTTATTTAACAATTAAATGAATTATTTTGACAATTTACAAATATACTTTATTTATATAAATGGTGAAATAAAGAAAATATCTTATATTTGCGAATAAAGAATTTTTTTTATTAATAAATAATTAATTTACATATACAAGACAAAATATATAATGTACACACACACACACACACATTGGATATTTTTGTTATAATATGTAGTCTATGGTGGGCCTTTAAGACGTATAGGTAAGTGAAAGTTGATTGGAATATGAGTGATAGATCAATATTGGTGCGCCCCTCAGTGTATTTTATATTGGTATGATTATTATGATTTGATATGATCTTGAGCCGGATATTGTGAGAACAGTCATGAGCATCATCACGTAATTACTTAAGTTAACACTAATGATTCGGACAAATGATTATATTAAAAGTGATTTTTTTATAAATTAATTTTGTAAATGAAACTTCAAAATAATATTTACAAATTTTTCATTAACAGTATATTTGTCACAATTAATTATTTTACTAAAAAATAATCATTGGTGGTATCCAAAGTTATCCTCGGCTAAGGTAATACGTTAAAAAAGAGTTTTTTTAATTAAAAATATAAGCTATTTTCTTTATTTAGACATGTATATAAATAAATTATATCTGTAAATTATACTAATAATTTATTTAATTGTTAAATAAAATTATTAAAACTGTTCCTTACAAAAGTGATATTGAATAGGTAGCGATATCGCATAGCAGGCATACTAAATATCTTTGATAAATATCATGAGATGATATTAGTGCGAGTAATATAATAATCATGTTATTAGAACATTAATATAGCTTCAATAGGTAGAGAACTATCTTTTCGAATATAACCACATAACGATAAATCACGTGGTATTGTATGTAGTTAATGATTTATCATATAATTGTACTAGTATACGATGTTATCCTTTAACCTGAGATATTATAATTAAATTTGGTGTAGATGCACATGGTTCATATAGTGTATAAGTACAAGACTAATTATTTTTTATATGATAAAACTAATTTTGTTATGTGTTGTTTACATTTGAAAATAGAGTATGGTCAATATGAGATTTATTGACTTAATATATATAAGATCGGAGTTACCGTTGATTCAATATGGATTCGAGTTCTTTAATAAGTTTTGATAAATGGCTGAAACTATAAATTTTTAGTTAGAATGATTAAATATCACACGAAAGATTCGTAGTTATGAGTTCAGCGTATATTAATCGATAGTTCGTATTTATATTAATATATAGTTTTAACATACTATAAAATTATACTTGATTAAGATTGAATAACGAAAGAATTTTACCCACATGGTATGTATATCATTTTATTCTATTCTTCGAGGTGAGTTTACCGGTATGTTCAATTTTTCGATGGGAGGTTAAGATTGGCTAAAAAGTTGAGTTAAAGAATTTTCAAAACTTTAAATGAGATTTGGAGGCTCATCAAAAGTCGAATTGAGGTGAAGTTTGAGGCAGTAAAACAGTGACATCGAAGAGAGTGTGTGGTCCAAAAATCATGACAATAGAGGTCAAAAAGATGATAATTAGAGAGATGGCTTCAAAAGTGAGAAGAAAAAAGGGGGTAGGTATGTTTAAAATTTTTGAAAATGAAAGGATATTTATAGAATTTTTTTAAAAAATTACATAATAATTCCAAATCCCTTTAAAATTATATTTAGACTATAAATATCAAAATATTTAATTTTGTCTAAATTTTCTTACAATTTTGTCTACGTATTTATTTAACATTTTTCATAGCGTTATAAACCAAATTATGATAAAATACTTATCTATCCCCAATATGACATATATGTGCATGATTAATATAGATCTCTAAGTTAATCTATAAATTAAGGCTCGAATCAATATAGAATAATTTATAGCAATTAGTAAGGCCTTTAGTTAAAATTGATAATTTTAAAAATGATCGGATTAAAATTTTAAATAATATCATATTTAGAAAATAAATTAGACTTTTTAAGTTTTCCAATAGCTTTTGAATTACTTAATTTAGAGATCGTTTGCGGGTTCAAAAGTGACATACAAAACTGAGGGATAGATTGCTCAGTATTATGGGGCTTTATATTTAATTTGCTATAGTATCTATGCTACAGTAATCAAAATTTTGTAAACAGAAGTTCCAACACTATAACACCAAATCCCAAGGCCATGGCACTGATTTAAAGATTTGCACAGTAGAAAATGAAAGAAAAATAAGAGATAGGTATTTTTAACATAACAATTACACTTCAAATTAATATTACAAATACTTGTTGGAAAACTTTTTAAGAATACTATAATTTTGTCTCTAAAGGATTTGTTCAAAAGTGTTTTTATTTTTAGTAAAATCATGAAAACTATAAGGGAAAAATTAGGAAAATTTTGTTTTACTCTTAATCAATACCAAATTTGATCCAAATCAAGCCGATTTAAAATCAAACTTTAAACTTAGTTCATAAACCTGAAATATAATCACTCTAAACTTAAAATTAAGCCTCAAAATGCTTTTTAATTTATTATTCAACTCAATATAAACAAAAATCCTAAAAAAATTTTAACACAATAAATTCTTGCTATTTAATTGATTTCCATGCAATGAAATCTCATTGTAATATATCATTATTCTCACACCTCATTATCAATCTCCAAACATCATAATTAAGTCCAATCCTAAAACTAAATAATAATTCAAAATACCTAATTTACATAATGTAGAATTCATGCAAAAAATTCTCAAAACTACTTGAATAAATCATATTTCCATCTTTAACATGTTTATAACATATTATGCGTATAGAAGTATTTAATTAAACACATATTCATTTAGTTGACATTAAATTAAGACACGTAACATTATGCATAGTTTATGTATTATTTATCTATTTGCTTGTTTTTACTTTCTAAACGAATTTAGAATTTAATTTAGATTTTTTTGTTTTACTTTAGATAATGACATAAATAAAAAGGTTGTAAATTTCAATGTTGTTCTAGAAAAATTTGTTATTAAACTAAGGGCAAATTAGTAATTATATCAATAAGATAATTTTAAAACAAATTCAAGAATTACATATATGTCCAAATGACTATGATTGGCGGAGAAAAAGTTGAAATTAAGCCTTTTTGCGATTAAATCTCCACTTGGCCAAATTCTTCACCAATTTCATTTCTTCTCTAAGTTTCTTCAAGCTTCCACCATCTTCCATCACTCTCCTCCTTCATGTCTCTTATCTCCCACTATTGATAAACCATCAAAATACTTAGAAAAATTTGTAAAAAAATTCTATAAAAAAATTTGTAAAAAAATTCTATAGCTATAACTAAACCTAGATCAAGCCATAAACACTTAGAAAATTATTTATTTTTAATTAGTTTTTTTGGTAAAAAAATTTTAAAAAAAATTAAGAAAGGGTGGTTTTAAGCTTAAAAGGCTTTTGGTGAGTAGATTGATGAGTTTTAAAATATTTTTAATTATATAAAATTAATATTTTATGAATTTAGATTTATTTTTAACACTTTTTTATAAAATAAAATTAAATATTTAATTTTATTATACAAATATGAATTTATAAATTGTTGTATGAATATGGATTTGAAATGTTAGAATAAGAGTGGATTTGTAAGAAGTTATAAGTGGAGATTCCTCTTTTACTAGAGATAGAATATAAGAATAGTTATTTCCTCTTTATCGTCTACGAAGAGATAAAAGAGTGGGTGTCGAATAGTAAAGTATTTGATATCACACTTCCTAGTCGAGTTAACACTAATAAGTGGGTTCAATGATTTTATTATATATAAATATATAAAAATTCTTATTATCGAGTCTCAAGATGTCAACCAGAAGGCCACTGATAAATGTCTTGAGGGATAGTTTTCGAACGAGTCTAGATTTGACTAAAACATTCACAGAAATAAATTTGAGAATGTTTTTTTATAAATTATTTCAATATAAATGATTAATTAAATTCTATGAATATTATATATATATATATATTTAATATGACACTCTTATTCCACTGATTAAATTTTAGTTCATTGCCATTCATCTATTCATTGAGTAATTAGTCACTCATTTATTTTTAATTTTTTTGAAAAATATTTTCAGATTAAATAGTTCCGAAGAGGTCATAGTTCTTATCTTGGACAATTAGTTGATAGTGAGTATTTTATTAGAAAATCATTAGGTATATAGTATTCTTTGTGATTATATATATAAATATTGTTGAATAGATCCGAAATTTTTGTAAATGCTATTAGAATTTTTATAATATTTTAATTGTGAATATTATATATGTCATGTAGTTTTATACATATAAGTTGTTGTAAACCTTATACATTTGTGTGAGTTATTAGTGGAAGGTAATATCATAAATTCTCAAATAAAATTAAAATTGATAGAATTTGAGGTTAGAAAATATATACCTAAACTCCATATGAGTGATAAAAACGAATTTGTGATGGTGAAACTCTAATATTTGAGATTTGGATGCTTGAAAACTCATACAATTTGATTTAAAGATTTGTAATTAAAATAAAAAATTTTCTTCAATTTTTCTAAAGATTTTTGAAGGTAGACGCTTAAGCAATGATTTTGTAAAGTTGATTTTATAAGAGCATGGTTGTAAATATTGAAAATTTAGAAAGAAGTGAGGAGGAAAAGGGAGAAAAAAAAGTGAGAAAATAGAATGGCAATTATCATTCAAGCTCCCATCTTTTAATATTACAAAATTCTTAACCCTTTTTCTTTTCTACATTTAAGTCTTCCAAATAAATAAAATAAAAATCTCAATTACATATCAACTAGTTATAAAATATGCACATGCATAAAAATACAATTTAAGTACAAAAGAATCAAATTACCTTAAGGTTAATGTAGGTTTTACAAAGATCTTGATATGTTATGTCATCTATGACTTCGAAGTTGTTGTCTTCTGGTGCTTCTTTAACTTTCTCATGTTCCTAGAGTTAATTTAAAAATTCATTCTCTAATTTAAAAATTCATTCTCTTATTGTGGCAGACATATCCATGAAAAAGAGTATTTAAAATACTGCTCCAAGTCTTGTAAGAATATTAGCATGTTAGGTGTTTGTTTTCAATCTAATAAATTTATACAATCTATATACTTTTGAGCTTAATATCTTTGTAGATTGGTGGCATTATACTCATTAGAGCTTGCTTCTAATTTTTGGGTGTAAAATTCTACTAGATTATTGAATTGTACCAATAAGATGTAATAAACTAGTAGGATTTGTAGCTTTTCATTCCATGCTATGGCACAAAATTAATATTTAGGCAATATTCATAGAAGCCACTATGGTATTAAATAATTTATTGAGTGTGGTACAAAATACCAAATATTATTTAAAATGCAATTTAAAATGCAATATTGAGCTTTAGTAAGTATTACTTTTAATGTATGTAATGAATTTAAAGAATGAATAATTCATAATATTTCTAGATTTATACTGGGCTTTATACTTTGTGCTTTTGTAAAAAAAATTCACTAGTATATACCTTTATTTCTTTTTCAACTTGAGAACTATTGTTATTAAACTTTTATAATAATACTTCTGCCTATCCTATACTACTTGCATATGTTTGTACAATTTTATAATGACTATCAATTACTAAATTTACAGGTCCTAAATTTTGTATAATTGATTTAATTTTTTGAACTAATTTTATATTTTTATTAATAAAAAATCTTTGACCACTCTTTTTAAATTTATTGTATAAAAGTGCCAATAACATATTTAAATTTGGAATAAACTTTCTACTATAATTTAATATTCCTAAAGATTTTTGTTAAAAAAATTTGTTAATCTTTTGTTCATTCTATCTATTTTGAAAAATCAAATACTTTTGTAATTTTATTTTTTCTTGTTTTATTTTTATTCCTAGAAATTTTATTTTTTATTTAAATAACTCTAACTTTTTTATTTTTTAGATACTACAATCCTTCTATTTCTAAGGCTTCTAATATTTTTGTGACATGATTTATGATTAAACTTATTCTTACTAAAAGAAATAAAAGAGAATATCTTATACCATTTCTATACAACAAGATACCATCATAAAAATGAATAAAAGAGAAAGGAGGAGATAGTGCCTTCAATGTGTTTTTTTTTTTTTTCCTTTTATGATATATAAAAGGACAATTTTAATAATTTGATATATATTATGATAAAATTCTAGTCGTGATAGCTAATTTGGAAAGAATTACTTAGTTTTTACTTTTAGAAAATAATTTTCTGTTTCTATGAAAAATTATTAAGATATTTTCTTTTATTATCTTTTGGATAACAAATTTTATGATTAAATCCTATTATTGAGCCAAAAAAAATTTATAATTAGAACAAACTATAATAATATAATTCAATTTTAAAATTTAATCTTATAATAAATTTATATTTATAAATTATTTTTGTAATAAAAGTTTGAGATTTATAGTTAGAAATGATAGTGAAATAAAATGAGAAAAAAAAAAAGAAGATAGAAGGAAAAAAGTAGAATGGTGATAAATTATTAAAGATTGAAAAAGGGTATTAGAAATACAACTCCTAGTAAAGGTGATATACATCAGCCAAAAATACTCAATACTATGTTAATTTTAAATTTAGACAGAATAAATGTTATTCTTTTAAAGAAAAATTCTTCATTTGATGTAAGAGTCATTTTTTTGACTAATGAATGCAACAAGTTTCAATTTTAGGGAACTCTCCAAAAAGATAATAAAAGAAAATATATTGATAATTTTTTGCATAAAAAAAATAATTTTTGAAAGTAAGAACTAAGTAGAGATATGATTTCTATAGGATGTTAAGGTGTTCGTAGTTCCTTAAAAGATCATTATAGATCTCGTAATATCATTTTATAAATTAATTTTCAAAAATAAAATATAATTAGGTGGGTTTAGAAGAATTCTTTTTCAAATTGACTCTACTGTTGCTAGAATCTCATGATATCATGTCAATTTAATTCAAATTGTTCTTTCAATAATACTATTATATTAAGTTAGAGTTGGGTGAAAATTGAAATGAACATTTGTGCAAAATTTTGGCTGAAGGAATTGCCAAATATGGATTACTTGTTGATGGTTGAAGGCTTAGGCATACGTGGCAAAGTGAGAAGGAAGCATGGAAATTGAATTGTCATTTTTGTCTTTAAAGTCAGAAGCTTGTTTTCATTCTTGTTATTGCTGCAATTCAAAAATCAAAAAATAAATTTGGAAGAAAGGAAGCCAAAGATATTTTATTTTGGATTAGTGTATATGTGTACAATTGTGATAATATCTTAGGTTTTAGTTATTATTTTACATACATATAAAATTTCGATGTTAGAATGTAATATTTTCAAATTTAGGTATTCCTCTGAAATCTTAGTATAATTATTTTTATAGTATATATTGAGTTTTAGGTTGTAAAATATATAAAATAATTTTTGAAACCCTGATTAGAGCTATTTTGTCAGAAAAATTGGTCAAAATAACGGTAAAGGGCAAAACAATCATTTTAAGCAACCGTTGATGGACCGAATGAGAGATGATCGAATTAAGGGTTGTATTTTAGTTATTAGTGGAGAAAAATATAAATTAAATAACCTTAGAACAGCAAGAATCACCAATTTGTCGAAAAAAGACTATTTTGCCAAAAAAGGGCAAAATGGTCAATTTGCAAGAGTCACAAGGGTCAAATTGAAACTTAAATTTTTAAAAATATTAAAAATATTGTTAGAAGTGTGTAGAAAGAAATAAAATCGAATTTAAATAAGAATACCACTAGAAAAGAGAAAAAAGGACCAAAATTATCAATTTTCTTTCCTAAAGACAAAATGGTCATTTCATAAGAAATTTTTGAATTCCGGGTTATCAATATCTAATGGACTAAAGTGAAAAAATTTAAAAATAGTTTGGGTAGTCTCATAATTTTTTTGGGAGTTAAATATAAGTTTTAGAAAGTTATTAGATAAAAGTGTAATTTTTGTAAAAATGTAAAATTGGATAGAACTTTAACTTTTCAAAATTGAATGCATTCAATTTCTTTTTTTCTCTCTCTTTTCGTAAGGCATTCTTTCCATTTTTTTTTAAATTTTTTCTATTTTCTGAAAAAAATCAAGCAAAATCTCACAATCTGTCTGATTAAATGCGTTATCGCAAAAAAAAAATTGTTCTACGCATTAAGAGTTTTAATTTGATGGTAAAAGTTCTTGATTTTATTAAATTTTAGTATTTGGACTTGTTGGAAAAGTGATTTAAATGGTGATTTTATAGTTTAAATAGTATTTTAGATTTTTTTTTTAACTTGAATTTGGTACAATAACTATCACATTTGAATTTGAAGTAAAAACTCTAAACCCTAAACCCTAACTTGGTAATTTAGGAGTTTGGTGAAATTGATGCATAATTTATGAAATTAAGTGTTTAGGAAGTAGATTGAAGTAAATAGGATTGTATAAATAGGAAAATTTTAGTTTATACATAATAAGACATATTCGATTACTATTTATGGAGTACTTAAATGCTTGATTTTAATATGTTTTGATATGCTTAAATGTGTATAAATATATTTGGAAATAAATGAAATTGGTAAAAATTAGTTTAAATGTGTAAAATAGAAGAAAAATAGAAAAATGACAAAATTGTCCATGTCAAATACTATTTATTTGGTGTTAAATTATGATATTTTACTGTGTTTATGTGTTAATAATTGTATTGGGAATAAATAAAATTGGTAGGAATTAATTTGAAGGTGTAAAATGCAAGAAAAATATAAAAAGGGTAAAATGGTCTATTTTGAATACTGTTCATTTAGTGTTAAATTATGTTAATATGATATGTTTATGTATTGATAATTATATTATGATACAAGAAAATTAGTAAAAATTGGGTTGGATGTGTAAAACGGAAGAAAAAAAATAAATAAATTGTCTAATTAGGATATTGTTCAATTAATTTTGGGTCATCATTTTGGTCAAGTAAATGTGTATTGATTAATTGAGTATATATGTAAATGATTGAAAATTGATTGTGTAAAAAAAAAAAAAAAAAGAAAGAAAATCTTATTGTTGGAGAATGGGTACGGGTGTGAAATTTTGAAGTGTTTTAAATAGTTAATTAAATGTGTGTGTGTGTGTGTGTGTGTGTGTGTGTGTGTGTGTGTGTAGTTATATACATACATATATATAAAGTTGTGTGAAGTTAATAATTAAATATTATTTATATTTATACCTCATTCTGTCAACATCCATCGTTGAAGAGGTATTTTAAAATACCTTTTCGGCGTTATATGTTTAATGTAGGGATACATTAATATAGGTGTGTGTTAAATGGATTAGGAGTGTGTGTGTGTGTGTGTGTGTGTATAAATGGGTTATTATTATTATTATGAATATTATTTTTATAATTGATTTAATGGTACATATATTGGTAGGTGTTGAAATACAGCTATATGTATAAATTTATTTTATAGTGAGATTAAATTATAGAAATGTTGCATATGTGATTATCAAAATTTTAACAAATTATAAAAATATCCTTAAGTAATAGCAAAAGATAAATGAGTAATATAGATATATGATGAATCGTGGAGAGATGTATAAATAGTCAACATTCTTGTAGTAGATTACGAAATTTCCTTACACATCGGTAGAGCTGTTTAGGATGAAATGAAATAATAATTTATTAATTATTGTGATACTCTTCGGAGCATGTAGAACTCACACTCGTCCTTGTGGTATTCAAAATTGTATGTAAGAAACTATGACAATCCTTCATAGCGCCTTTGAGCACGTTGAACTTATGGTAGGAAGTGGTAGTTCGTTATGACGCCCTTAAGGGTATATTAAACCCATAGTAGCACTATAAGTGTACACAACTTATTCATATATTATTGTGTAGAATAAATGATGTGATCACAATCCATAATTTATCTAAATATGACTGGTTAAATGAAAAGAGAACAGGATAGTAGAAAACGTACAGAGAAAAATGGTACTATACTATAATTATTCATAATATTCTAATTGAACTGTTAATTATGTAATTGGGATGGGTTAGTCCTAATTGATTATTGTTGTAATGTTGGATACACAGGATATGTTGTTGTCTTGATTAGTTATTATTTACATGGTTGAAATATTGTGATTTGTTAAATTATTTTATTGGGTTTTATAATTCTTACTCAGTAATTTTAAATTACTCACTCTGTGGTTGCAATGATTTTCAGGTACTGGGCAAATTCTTAGAACAGTGACCTGTCAAAAAAGTTGGGTATATAAGATTTTGTTGTTGTAATAATTATACTTTTATTATAAATTATATTTTTAATATATTATACATGTTATAAATAAGTATATATGTTAAATTGTGATGAATGCATACTTTAGTTATAATAAAAGAAGAAAAAAATTAGTATTTTTTTAATAGCTGTTTGAAAATTATTACTTATATTTTAAATAAGTATGGGATTTTCACATATAATTCGTAATAGTATAAATTTTTAAATAGTTATATTTTGGATTAATAACTCTTATTATTAAATTGTTCTTGATAATGATTATGAAAAGGGAGAAAAATCAGCAAACACATACATACATGCATAGAGATATATATATATATATATATATATATGTTGTTGATTTCGTAGTTAAGCCGAGTGTTTTTTTAAACTCAAAATTAGAGTGTTTATTTTTTTTTATTGTCTAAATAAATGTATACAAAAATTTGACTTAAATTATGTACGTTTAAGAAAATTTAATCTTAACTATTATTTGTTAGTCAAGATTTATTATTAATAAATTGAATAAAATTATTATTTTATATATGAATTATAAATGTGTAAATTTAGTGATTATATTGCATTAACAATTGTCTTGTACCGGAAAAAAAAAATTTCTATGAAATTAGTTTTTAATAATTTTAATAATATACTTAAAATAATACATTTTTAATTTAAAAGTAATTTTTTAGACGTAGAATTTGTGATAGGCCATGATTGTTTATGCATTAGTGACTTGGATATGTTTCTTTTTTGTGGTAAAAGTTCGCAAAAAAAAAAAAGAAATTCGAGTAATGATCATTAAAAATAATATTCAAAAGTCTACATAAAGTTAAATAAATATAATTATTGAATTAAAAGATAAATGTTTTGTGTCATCCTTTGTAGATATTAATTTTTGAAATCTTTATTATTTTATTTGTTAAAATATTGTTGGAATTTTTGTGGGATATGTCTTTGTTATTGAAAAAATTTTGTCAAACTTTTTTAAGAAGAAAGTTTGACTTTTTTTTGTAAAAGTAAAATTTTTATACTAAAAATTAAAAAAATAAATTAAAATAAATAAATTAAAATTTTACTAAAAAAATAAATAAATTAAAGATACTTACAATCTTTTAGTTAATAAATTTAATGATTAAAAAAATATATAAAAAAAATTAGTGTATATTTTTATAAAAATTTTGCAGGGTTATTATGACACTCATTAAAAGAGATATTTGATAAAAAAAATTTTGTGAGAAATTTTTATTTTTTTTAATAAAAACAAATAGACAACACAGGGCGTGAGTTTCACGTGACCATTAATCAGCCAAACCAAAGCCTCTATGTTTTCTCTGCTATCCCTCAGGGTTTTCCTCGTTCCATGTCCATTTGAAAGTTCCATTTCCGTTTACATCAAGGTAAGATTTTCTCTCTCTATCTTAGTACAATATGTATTGCGAATATGTCTGTACATCTTCCTTGTGAATCTGAAATGGGTATTTGTCAGCTTGATTAATTTTTTCTTTGTACATGATACTTCGAGCTGCTTTTGGTTGGTTACCTGGTTAAATCATGGATGATTTTTCTTGTTTTGGATGATTGAGTTTGATAATGGAGTCGTCTTCTTTTGCAACTTCAGTTTTGTTGTGCCCTGATTAAAATCTAAGGGGGGATATGAATCTTGGGTTTCAAATTGGTTGTTTCTTCTAACTTCTGTTCTGATTTGTTGAAAAGGAAAGTTTAATCGTGGTTTTGGAATATTCAGGTTTGGTATTGTTACGCATGTACTCATTACTTAACTCTAAAAGAAAAGTCTGCAAGTTCTGGTAGGGAAATAAACATTCACCATTGTCGTGGCTGGTTCAGTTGATAGTTGATACCCAGAAATAATGGAAAGAAGAAAAATTAAAAGGTCAAGGTTGCTCTGTGATTCTAATTCATTTCACCTCAATGAGTTCCTGGTTATCATAAAACTTTTCTGCATGTCTGGGAAAAGGATATTTGTGGCTGTATTTTGAATCTCAAATTTTTATCATTTGAAGAGAATTAGATAATCAAACTTTATCTGTTCTTGCCTTTTTTTGGTTGCAGGATATCAATTTTTGTATGTAATTGCTTGACATTAGTATTCTCTGGTTTATTTGCATTTCATAATTGAAAAAGCTTGTACTGAATAATAATATGCTGGAAATGAGCTTACTAGCAAAGCTAAGACATCATTTGCCAAGTGAGCTTTTCAAAAATCCAAATGTTTCTCCTATGTTAGCACTGAATTTTTTGAACTTTAACGGGGTGGTGTCTCGGAGCTTTAGTCAAACTGTGAGGAAGGAAGAGGAAGAGGAGGAAGTAGAAATTGATCAAAGGAGACTTCCAGCAGATTATGATCCAGCTACTTTCGATCCCACAGAGCATCGAAGTCCTCCAACTGATCGAGTTTTCAGGCTAGTAGATGAAATATCTGGACTCACGCTGGCTGAAGTTGCAGAACTGGGTTCCATTTTGATGAAGAAGCAAGGAATGAAAGAACCACCAGTTGTGGGAGTTATGAAACCTGGTGCTGCTTCTGTGGCTGGAATGGCAATGAAAGTTGGTGCGGGTGCACCAGCCAAGGAGGAGAAGAAACCTGAGAAAACTGTTTTTGAGTTGAAATTGGATTCTTATGAAACAGCTGCAAAGATTAAAATAATAAAGGAGGTGAGGAGTTTCACTGATTTGGGTCTCAAGGAAGCAAAGGAATTAGTGGAGAAGACACCATCGATATTGAAGAAAGGAGTGTCAAAGGAAGAAGGGGAGCAAATAATTGAGAAGTTGAAAGTTCTTGGGGCAAAAGTTGTTATGGAATGAATGGGTAATTGGCTCCCCTTGAAATTTTCTGAATCAAGTTATTGTTTTCTTAGAAACTTGTTTAATCTTCTTCGAGTTTAAGGTGATGGTGCCATCTCACTCTGTTGATTTGTTTCAAATTTTAATCATTTATTCTCAGCCATACCCTTTGGAACAAGTATGCTTTGAAGACGATTTATTGCTTTATATACTTTTTTTTTTTTCTCAACTTAAAATAAGTGAATAGATATATGTGACAATTAAAATGAAGTTGTTACTAAGATTGATCCCTGCTATGGCTTATCAATGGGGCCATGGGATCTATTTTGCTGCATGGTTATGAATTTGGCCTTACGATTCTTGACAATTAACCTTCTCACTGATTACGTGCAATGCTGCGGGGGAGAAAAATGAACACATGTAATCACATTGTCAGGAAATTAAATATTGAGGTAAAGTTGGAAAGTAAGAAAAGGAAAAACGGTGTTCATTGCAGAGAATAACTGTAGTTTTAAACATAATAAAAAAAAAAAAAAAAGACTAGAGGGTCATTTAAACTCCCAATATTTTTTAGGGTAACAACTTTCACCTCCAGCAGCAGAGCAATTAAGACAACGCCTTAAATCTTTAGTTCAGCGATGTGCATTGTCTGTGATCTTGTTTCTTTTTTGTTTTTCTTTCTCTATTTCTTAATGATTCCCATTTTTCGGTTGCAAATTGTAAGGCTTCTTTGGTAATAAGGTGTGATAGCTTTTAAGCCATAATTATTGTGGAATGGAAGCATTTGATATCAAATATTAAGAGAAAAATAAGTGAGTGCCACTAAAAGTTGGTATCATCAAATACTTTTTTAGCTTTACTTTTAAAGCACAGCAGAATCACCACAATTTCAAAGGAAGCCTAAGCTATTTGCTATATTTTCTTAGCTGAGTAGTCCTGTGGAAACCAATAGCATACTCTTTTGACAACATGCATTTGTTAATTATTCATGTGAAGGAGGATATCTCACCTAACTTTATATTTTTAGGATTCTTTTTATTCAATCAAGGACATTGCCTAGAATAGATTGCATATGAAGGATCAAGTTTGATAAAAACATACGTACTTGGTTTATTTTGGTACTGATCACTTTGTTATCTCCGAGGCTAATTTGATTAGCAGGGAATAGATATGTGTGGCATCTATTGTTTTTTTTTTTTCCCCTTTATTTATCTTATTAAAGATGTTTACATTATCTCAACAAAAGTAACAGAATAAGGCTAAATTATGTTGCTTATTTATTTGTATAATTAATTGATATTTTTATGGAATCTTTCCAGAACAAGGTTACAGATTTCGTCCATTTCATTCTTATTCTCCATTCAACAGATTCTTGGCTTGCCTTTTAATCAATTTCATCAAAAAGGTTAGAGGTGGTAATATTGTGCAATTATTTGCTATATACATTTTTATTTTCTTGGCTAAGACCAGCAGCTAAATTATGAAAGTTTGGCTTTTGCCCCCTCATTTACAAGGCTACATCATAAAGAACTGGATTTTTTTTATGTGTTAATCCCCCAGCTGCTGCAGTTGTACTGAATTGGAGTTGAGTAATGAAAAACCTAAACTAATATTCTAAAAGATGTGACTTGATTTGTGCAATCTGCGTTAATGGGTATTCGTCTCCCTTTTATTATTATTATTATTTTTTTATAAATTTAAATGTATTTTGGTTGTTTGAACTTCGCCTATTTATTATATTAGTTTTCATTGGACTCTTAATTGAAGATGGTGAAGAACAAAAAAGAAAAAACAGTTATACTATTTCAAAAGCAAATCTCAAAATTTATTTTGATTTCCATTGATTACTGCACAACAATTTCAGAAGATATTATCCGTGGATGGTACCAACAGAATGCTGATATTTTTCGTTGCCGAGATTTTATTTGGTTTAATGTATGGGTGCAATCATTGAAGTACGCTAATTGTATGACAAACTACCAGAATTTGTCATTTCTGCAGCAAATATTTAACGTCGAAAACTAAAAATTGCTGTAACAACTTGAAGCCAAGATTCTACAGCATTGTAAGCGGATCTAAGCAAAAGATTCTAATATAATTAGGTTCAATCTCGCAAAAGATTCTAATATAATTAGGTTCAATCTCGCAAAAGATTAATAAAATCTATCAATTACTTTTATTGGTGTGGTAATTGTTTGTATGATGCAGGATTCTTCTCTCTATTTCCCCCAAAAGATTTTATTTTAGCAGCAAAAAGAAAAATGTCATTGTGAATTGTCAAGCCTAAAATTAAGAAGATCGGGTGAAGCGAGTTGAAGTATTGACACAATTTCTGTTACAGATGTGAATGGCACAACCTTGCGCCATCTTCCAAGCATCCCAAGGGGCTGCTTCTATGCAGTGCAAGTGAGCTATCCTACGAAATACCAAAATTTTGGAGCACAGGGCAAAACCCGACAAGGCGAAAAGAAAAAACTCCGAAGTAGTCATTATCAATGCCTGAAGTGCCTGATGTTGGTAAAAAGCAGGGAAACACCATACTTGTTACAGCATTCTATGGCATCTCCATCTCTAATGCTCCCACCAGGCTCTGCAATGACTCCAATGCCACTTTGGCACGCCTCTTCCACAGCATCATTCCATGCTGTCAAATAACAATTTGTATCAAGATCAACATAATGTTACAACCTAAACGACTTAAGTTATATCTTCAATTAAATCCAGTTTAGAGTAGCAATTACCAAATGGAAAGAATGCATCACTAGCTAAAGCAGCTCCTTTAACCTCGTCCCCTGCCTTTTTCATAGCTATTCTCAAACTCTCCAGACGATTTGGCTGCCCGCTTCCCATACCCAGCATACAGTTATTCTGTCCAAATGACAAGGATAAGCATCTTCAGTCTCTACCAAAACATGTTGATTTTTTGGCAGAATATTGTAGAACATTCATCAGAAAAATACCAACCTTGGCAATTACAATAGCATTGCTCTTGACATGCTTGACACACAACCATGCAAATTCTGCATCATGAAGCTCATTTTCTTGTGGCTTCTTCTCAGAAACTGCATTGAATTGGATATCTTCCGGAGTTAAGTCATCTGAATCCTGAGCTAGCCAGCCACCGCCAACTTGTCTGAGGGAAAGCTTTCCCTTTTCGTTCTTTTTTGCCTCAAGGATCCTTAAGGTCTTTGATTTTCCACGAAGAATCTCTAGCCCCTTTTGTGTATACTTCGGTGCAATTACTATCTCATAGAACATCCGAGTTTCACCATCTGTTGGGCTTCTGAACTCACGAATTTCCTTAGCAAGAACCTAGGAGCATGGAAGGGTAGGCAAACAGATATGTTAAGTGAGGTTCAGCACCACTCTAGTACCGAGCTTCTCAAGTTAGTTAAGCAATTGACTCATCAAGCTCTTTCAAGTTACAGCGGAACCGCTCCTTAACTTGATGCGATTCAATGTAGTTGCTAACCAGACATTAACAATAAGCCTGCGTACCAGCTGGAGCTTTAAATTCAATACTGGAGCCTGAAAGCTACAAATAACAACTTACCTCATCAACTTCTATGTTTAAGGCCACAATACCACCAAATGCACTAACTGGATCTGCTTTTACAGCCAGCCGATATGCTTCAAGGATATCATCACGTGAAGCTACCCCACAGGGATTTGTATGCTTTACAACTACACAAGTAGGGTTTTTAAACTCTGATACACAATTCCAAGCTGCATCAGCGTCTAAATAGTTATTATATGACATCTCCTACACCAATAAGAAAAGAATAAAGCAAATGTGATGCTAGTCAGCCACAGTATAATATCAGAATTGACAAAAAATTTAACCACTGAGATGGATTCAGATATTTTTCAATGACCGAAGTTCTGAGAGTACAGTCCAACGGCCACATTGATACCAAAGGAGTAAAAACAAGGTTGGTAACAAAATGTTTATATCACCATTGAATCCACTTCCATTTTTAAACTTCCATGTCATCAATGATTCCCACATGCACACTTAATAACAATAACTCAGGGTATTCAGTGTGACGTTGCTTCCAGGTCATAATATTCCTAAAATACAAACGCCAACTACCTTTAGCACATACAAATCAGTTTCATTGATATATGAAATAGACCAACTAAAACAATTGAAAGGCAACCATTAAGACCCAACAGAGCTTCATGTTCATCATTTTTTCTCTATGGATGAATCCTGTAAGAACTACTAACCAGAATAATAAATCAACACTTGCCATGTAAGTTCTCATGTCAGAAGAATAGCAGACAGCTTTGAAATATCTTACCTTCCCATGGTACTGAATAGCTGTTGCAATACCACCAGCATTAACCTCAGAAAGACTCTTGTCCACATAAAACGCAGCCTTCTGGTGAGGATTTTCACCATAACGAAGAGAGCTTTTGAGTGAGAGGGGGACTGTAAAGCTGGGAGGGAATTTATCTTCCCAAAAAGAACCCAAAAAAAAGTTCAATAAATGCACTGCACATACTAAAAAGGACAATTAAACAAATTCATTAAGATCTTCTTTAAAAGGAAACATTTAATTCTCGTTACTGTTTGGGTTTATGAACCAAGGGCATTTCCAATCCATTTCCAAATCAATTCCACAATCATTTTGTAATTATAGAAATTGTCCTGTTCCCTATAACAATTTTGCGTCTCATAAATAAGATGGCTTATACGTTGTTTGTCTGCCCTAGTAATGGTTATTGAACGGCACACATAAGCACAAAACACTACCTCCTGCAGTCTGTTTCCACAACCACTCTGAAACTGCAGAATCATAAGCAGCAACATGTTGAAATGCCTTCCAAGCAAGTTTTCTACGAAACTGTTGGTCTTCCTGGTTTCCTTTAAGAAATTCTAGGAGTGAAGGATAGTCTTCTGAATCAACAACCACCAAGACATCCTTGTGATTCTGTTCCATAGCTACATGTCAGATGGAAGATTAAATAATAAAAGAAAAATAATATTCAGTTTCACATGTTAAATTATAACATACATGCTGCAATGGGCATCAAGTTTAAACAGCTTTTGGCAAATAGATGCTGCTGTTTTATAATCAAGGGACTTAAGGATTATTAACAGATGTGAGCTTGAAAGAAAGATGAATCTCTCATAAATTTGTAAACAAGTGGGATATATCCACCCCATTAAGCCTGAAGAATGTCAAATTAATTTGGAATGCACAAAAATTTAAGCTAAGCCAAATGCAATGCTGACAATGTGTTGGGTTTCTAACACACTTGATGTTGCCCTTAATTCAGACCTATGTCTCACCCCCTCTTATGTGAACCCTAAAAATACTAATCTTGAAACCCAACAACTTAAATTAGAATTCAAATATCAAGAAAACTAAAATTTAAATTAAAGAACTTTGATTCAATGATTAAAGAAATCAAGAACCAACGATAAAAATCTTGACTCAATGATTCACTAATCACAAACCAAAAGTATAAAAAAAAAAAAAAAAATTAAATGCCATAATAGAGATCTCTTGATAAGTTCACAAAATTCTCTAAAAAATCAAAAAGAAAAGTAATTCTCAAAATTTTAATTGAATAAAATTTAGTCTCTATAATTACAATATTGTTTAAGCCCCTTTGTACAAGACTTACAATTAAAATTTTAAACAATTAAGATTAAAAATCCTAATCTAAAACAAGCAGGAATAAAAAATCTAATATAATATAATAAAAAATAAAAATTTTAAAATAAATAAAAAAATTAATTAATTAAAAAATATATATCTATGTGTCATTCCTAAATACACTAGAAAATCTAATTAAAATATCACAAAAATATATCTCAAATAAATTATTCTTCGTCTCTTGATCTTATAATAGGTTCAATTGGCGCGTGAAAAAAACATTGTGAACTCAATATTGATTCTCATCACCCTTCTTTTATGTCTTAGGTCATTCTAGACTTTGTCCAACTATAATATCACACCTCAAGATAAGAATGCAGAAATACTTTCGGCATCTCTAAATAGAAAAACAAAATGAACCAATGAATTTTAGCAGATGATTTAAAGAGATGGAAAAAAAATGTGTATAGTTTGAGTTATAGATTTTCAAGTTCAAAGAGAAACCTAATTCTATCAATAGAAGTTAACAGGTCAACATTGTTATTTAGTGAATAACCTTTGCAGCAGCTCTGATCATGGTAGGGCCACCAATATCAATGTTCTCAATTCCCTCCTCAAAATTAATCCCTCCAGAAGAAGTAACTCTATCATAGAAGGGGTACAAGTTCACCACAACTAAATCAAACGTACCTGTACAAATATGGTTTTAGCAGGAAGCAAACATGTATTTAGCAAATGTCTAAACAAAATGCCCAAAAGGAAAGTAAAAAAAAAAATTTTTTGAGAAAACAAAATATCAACAATTATTATGCAGGCATTATAACTCACCTATTCCATGTTGATTAAGAGCATCCATGTGATGCTTCTGATCTCTTCTAGCAAGAATACCTCCATGAATGGTTGGGTGTAAAGTTTTCACACGACCATCAAGCTGAAACAAAAAAAAAAAAAAAAACTAGCATTAATACTGTAACACCAAGAGAAAATCTAGCATTAGGTTGTGATAACAAATTTTCTTGGAACAACAGAGGATACAATGCCTCATGAAAAGCATTAAAGCATGATAATTTACAGTGTCTTGACACTAAATGCCCATCCTAATGTGACTCCCATTAATGATGTTCTAGGAAGGGTGATATGTGCACAGTCCTACAAAAATTCTAACATAATGTAATGGATCCAAGAATGCAAATGGACACCCTTGTACTAGAGAACCCAACTTTATAGTACTTCAACAATAAGCTGAAAGTTCCCCAATTTTGAAGATTTGTTTATGCAATAAAAACCTCTTTCTGTTCTAGTTATATACCTCGGAACTATCACATTCCACAGATGCACGGCATGAATACAACTAAATAGAAAGAAAGGCCTTTGCCATCTCTCTATCAGTTGGATTGGAAAACAGCCCACCATCTTTCGGAATAATATCATTTTAGATTCAAAGAAAAAAACCTATTTTGATATAGACCCTAAACCATTAATCAATAATTAATTAGAAAACTGTTAAAACATAATATAAATATGATACTAATGCTAGGTTGAATTTAGCAAATGATTTTACCATTTCTGGAAAACAGGTTAGTTGCTCCACTTTGGTCACACACACCCCAGCTTTTTCTAGAGCAGTAGCCGTTCCTCCGGTTGAAACAATTGTGTATCTGCACATTACCAAAAAGGCTTCGTCATTCTAATCTAAAAGGCTAATCGAAAAGGCCTTTCAAATAATGAAAAATTGGAGAACGGAGCAAAGAGAAACAGGGTTAAAGAATTTACCCTAATTCTTGTAAGCCAGCTCCAAGAGATGCCAAATTCTTTTTATCTGACAAAGATATCAAAGCTTGCTTCTTCCCTGTAAGAAAAGTTACAAAACTTACGAACATTACAACACAAACCATGTCATAAAAAAAAAAAAAAATTCAATAAAAGGAAATAAGGGAGAGGTACCAGTTGAAGAGAACGGGGGCTGATGGGTTGAAACAGAAGGTGTATGAGATTGAGCCATTGCTCTGATTGGAGAAAAGCTCGGGCGCAGAGAGGAAGTGCGGACGCAAACGCTGAAGATAGAAGCAGAGGAACCGAGTGTTCTTTTTTGATGAGTAAAGGCACGGGGGGTGTTGGAATGCGGCGGTTGCACAGTGTTGGCTGTTGGGGCAGACAACCTAAACATCTCTGCTGTTGCTGTTTGTACTAGTTCGATCAGTCTCCTAAGGTACCAAGGTAAAGTCGTTCTTCTTATACTACAGCCGACACTGGTATTTCCCAATTCGAGTTACACTGCACCGTGTTACAAATCGGCAAGGATTTTATCGCGAGATCTTTGGTAATCTCACTTGCATAAAATTTTCGCGAAAACACAAAATTACCTCATTTTTTTAATTGATTAATTAAAAAATTAAAATATTTTTAATTAATTAATTAATTTATTTATAAATAAATTTTAATTTATTAATTTTT
>CP135550.1:1446372-1538620 GCA_032402905.1 Khaya senegalensis | reverse complement strand
TAATTATTTTTAATAAATACAATAATTTATATTAAAAATAAAAATAATTAAAAATATCAATCTATTAATAAGTATTAATAAATTTAAAATTAAAAAATATTTTTATCAAAGTAAAAAATAATAAATTTTTTTTTTTCATGAATGATTCTATAGGACAAACAAATAAAGAAAAAACTCATTTTTTTTCCCTTTCTTCTTTCCTTTCCTTTTCTTCCCTCTTTCCTTTCATTATTTCTTTTCATTCTTAAAAATAAGCACCCTCTTTGGTGAAAAATTAAAAAAATTCTTGGTATTAGCTTGTTTTTCTTGGTTCTTCTAGGCTAAGAAACCTTTTTACAATTTGTGGGAAGCAAAAGTTTTTGTTTTGCAAGGATGAAAGTGGCGGCCAAAGATGGAAGAAAGAGAAGAAATGGTGGATTTAGTAGATGAATGGAAAAATGTGTAAAATTGTGTACAAAAATGGAGCTTTTAGGCTTGGGCTTAAACTTAAATAAATTGAGCCAAGTGAAAAAAAAAAAGGGAGAAATTGTGGCTTAAATAATTTGGTGGAATAATGTAGAATCTGAGCTTAGGCTTCATTTAACAAATTAGGTCAAAATTTTACTTAATCCATCTAAACTTTATTTTTATCCAAAATTAAAATTTTAAAAATAGTTTAAAAAAAATTATATTTTCATTTTTACCCTTAAAAATCTATTCACTAATTTATAAACATAATTTTGTGAAAATTATATTATTACCTTTCTAAGATTTTAACACTTATATAACATAAAATGTAACCTAAAATTATGAAATTTAACATTTATACACACACACACACATCTATACACTATTTGTTATATGCCTCGATTCTATGCTAATTAAATATGCATATGCTCGATGTAATATATATATATATATATATATATATATATATATATATATATATATATATATAATATCATAACGTGTCATAGCTACTAATAAAATATCAAGAATTTAATACAATTTCTACAGATATTTTCTAAATATCCTTTTATTATATATTTATTTTTGATATTTTTATAAGTTGATGAAGAAAGTTGAAAAATATGTGTAATTTAAATTTTGAATGATAATTATTAGAAATGTGTAATTTAATTTTTTTTTTATGTAAGTTGAATATTAATTATTAGAGATGAGATGAGTAATTTGATTTTTTTTTTTTTAATGTGAGCTGAATGTTAATTATTAGAAATGTATAATTATTTTTTTTATGTGGATTGAATGTTAATTATTGGATATGTTTAATTTTTTTATTTTTTTTATATAGGTTAAATGTTAATTTTTGAAATTGTGTAACTTGAAATTTATTTTTATGTGATTGATTGTTGATTATTAAAAATGTTTAATTTTTTTAAGTAATTAACTGTAAATTATTAAAAATGTGTATTTTGAAATTAATTTTTTTATTGAAAATAAGTCAAAATAATTTTAAGAATATATTTTAAAATTTTAAAATATTTAATAAATTAAAATAAACGCGGACGAAGTGAGAACAGGGCAAGAATGGGGATAGGCTTCTCAAAACAGAGATAACCAAGGACAAGGGAGAGCCTCTCAAAACGGGGACAGGTGGAGAACAAGGATAAGCCTCCCAAAATGAAAACAAAGACAAAGATTACAATTCTATGGCAGTTCTCAGCCCTTACCCGACTTCTTGTCATCCCTTCCCTAGTTATGACTATGTTGAGCTTATCCCAAAATAAAAATAGGGACAAATATAACAATCCTTAACCCGCATCCAACCTATTGTCATCTCTATTTATTCTTATTATTCCGTAAAATTTATTCTTATTTATAACTTGTTTAAATTAGAATCAAAAAAAATTTTGTGACTAAAAAAAAAATTATTCTTATATATCGTATCACTGTATAAAAATCTTGCTATATTATTATCATAGAGAAATTAATAACTGGAACTTTGATAACTATGTATTAAAAAAGAATTGAGGCCGAACAATTTTGTACAACACAAGGCTCTTTAAAAAAGCACCCAAACTGCACAACATTTACAAAATAGCAGCTTCATCCAGACTTCTTATATTTTCCAATAGTTCAGCCTGGGGAAAGATACCATATGATTGCCATTTCAAAATCCAAAAAAGAAAATGGTTTTTGTAGTAAACTAAAACCAATAATGTCAGGATCTCATTTCTCTTAATTCCATTGATCTTAGCAAGTTGACACCTACAAATGAAACCATATTTTTTGAATCAGCAACTTATAGACTGTATATTCCAATGCAGAATAAAATGAACATTAGAGAGAAAATTCATTTTATCATCAAAGACATACCAGCAATGCAATATTTAATGTAGGACCAGCTACATTTCGTCATACAGGGACATCAAAGAAACAAATATTTTCACCACCAGGAACAAAACAAATACTGAATGGACAAAACTGTTTAACTTGAATAGCAGTTCAGAAAAAGCAATTAATGAATTTCAAAAGTTAGTCATTTGGGACGCAAAAATTGAGTGCTCACATGTCCACAGTCTTGTTAACAAAAATATGAATGAAGGCATTGATGATATATATGTTAGCAGAAGCTGAAAATATAAAAACCTTTAGTTACACAACTTAAATTACAGCAGTGGTCAATGATTAAGGTGTCTCGTTTGCAAATGTTTTGACGGCATGCCATGCAACTGAGAGGTTCCAACATCAGACTGGTCCTGGAATAGAAATCAAAACTCAGTATAAGGAAGTAGTGAATAAAAAAATGCCAGATAATCTCAAGACATAATTTAAATACCGTATCTTGTAAACCATCCTGAATATCGAAGCAATTTGGGATAGCCTGTTGTCTGAAATGCAACTGCCCCTGCAATAATTTAATAGGTAATATCACTAGTCAACACCTCAAACAAACAAAAAATACTTTAGGACCTCTTTGGACACTTTTGAGGTGTCCATATAAGACAGTGATGCACCCAGAAAGCATGAATTTTCATTTTTCATGATATGATAATAGGACTCTAAGTATCATCATTCCATACAAAATCCAAATCCTTAGCAACAACAATACAAAATGCCCTACCATCCCATGCAACCTTTGTTGGGTGATGTAATGAGCATCATGGACTGGTGCAATAGAGTTCAATTGTCCCTACAACACAAATAATAGCAAAATTTAGATGTTGTACATAGACTGAGCAAAAATGATATTCCAATAAATTAGCTAATTTGTAATATGCATTACCAGCCTTTGCATGTTACGTTGATTGCTGTAATAATCATCACGGCTTGAAGCCATTGAGTTTAATTGTCCCTAAAGAATAAAATAGAAAGGCAAAAATTGATAACATATCCTTTTATGTAAGACTATTTTCGTGGTATCATAAAAACACAATTATGTATCATTGAATGACAAATCCATAGGTCAGTACAAACATTTATGCATCATTGAACAATAAATCCATAGGTTAATGGTACAATAAAGGAAAAAGATCTCATACCATTCCGTGGACAATTTGTTGAGCTCCAAAATAGCCATCAAGGGATGGAGTTCTTGAGTTCAGTTGCTCCTGTGGTACATTTGCAGGTGCAGGTCATCATTCAAATGACATTTAAAATAGTTGAAAAGCAACAAAACTTCCTCTCCAACACATTTGATTTACTATTAAATTAATCCTACCATCCCTTGCATTCTCTCTGCTGTGTCATATGAGCATTCAAGGGCCGGTGCTCGTAAATTTGAGTGTCCCTACAAGTATCAAACCAACAGTAAGATATTCCTCAATAAAAGAGTATCACAACCAGATTTCATATCAGAATATAACTAACCACTTGTTGCCAGCTGTCATGCATCCCAATTGTTATGACCTCTGTTTCTGGATGTACCTAAATAATGTGCAAAAGGCCCACTAAATTAGATAACCATTTGAAGATCACAGGCTGGCACAGAAGCATTATTACCAGTTAGAATGTCAACTGACCTGTCTTTTCTTTGATGGACTATTCTTTTTGTCTGTCTTCAATAGGTTGTTATCTTGGTTAACCTGTTCATGGTCATGAGGACCTTGAGTTGATGGCGACGCTGATTCCCTTACATTCTGAATTGAATTATTCACAGTCTCACACTTTCTCAAAGCATCTTCCACTGCCCTGAACACAATATTGTAACTCTCTTGGCATAGAGACCCTTCATCACCTAGCTTAAAGGCCTGCTGACAGAGGTCATTGTAGCGTTGAACCCTAGACTTGACCACCTCTGATTGTCCTCCCCCTGTTTGCCCACTCTTTGCATCCTTTGTCCAACGTGTCAATATATATTGTGATGGTATGTTGTGTAAACCAAACATTTGCAGAACAATCAACACATGTCTACAAAGAAAACCATTGAACTCAAATGAACGACATAAACAAGAAATATCTGATGTTGTTTCATTCCACGTTACAACAAAATCTTGATTTTCTTCAAAATCTTGAACCTTAAAAGTTTTCACTGGTCCATCTTCACTTTCTTTTCTTGGATGACAAGCAACTACTCCTAAAACCTCAACCTGAAATTTCTTAAATATAGCATGTGTATACAGCGTCACCATTTGTTTCCCAAATGGCGAAGGAGATTTCAATCCAGGTTGTTTATGCCGAGTTTCAAAATCTGCTTTTGCTTCCTCTTCACACTTGTCTTGCAGAATTGCTTTGTATTGATCAAAAAACTCTTTCAATGTAGTTTTCCTCTGCATGTATTTGTCAAAGATAGAATTTATGCTTTCTGATCGTTGAAGTGTAGACATCCCAGCCAAAAAAATGTCTCTCATAAATGTTGGTACCCACCGTTCACGATCTTCATACAAAGATTGAAACCACATATCATTTCTTAAATTGAACCTATCAACAATTTTCCACCATCTCTTTTCAAACAGTTCACTTGTAAATGACTTAAAAATACACTTGTTAAATTTGTTCAAAAAGTTTTCATGTTGCCTCATCACATAACTGAGCTTCTCAGGAATCTTGCTAAATATATGCCACAAACAAAAGCAATGTCGAGAACCAGGGAAAACTTCTGCAACAGCTTCTTTCAGGGCATTGTCCTGGTCAGTAAGTATCACACTTGGAGCATATCCACCCATTGCTCTAAGCCATGCCCGCATAAGCCAGCTATAAGTTGATTTAGTCTCATCTGCAACTAATGAGCACCCAAGCAAAAGAAACTGGAAGTGATGGTTCACACCAATGAAAGGGGCAAATGGTAGTTTACATTCATTCTTGATATATGTGGTTTCGAAAAAGACTACATCACCAAAACTTCTACAATCAAGCCTACTTTTGGCATCAACCCAGAAGACATTTCTCAACCGCTGCTCCTCATTCAGATCTATAGCATAAAAGAAGTTAGGATTCTCATCTTGCATCCGCATAAAATGAACAAGCATAACTTGAGCATCGCCCTCCTCTAAAGCTAAATGTTGAGCACTTCCTAACTGATTTGTGACACTACCTTTCTGATTCTCAAGTTTCTTATACCCACCAGATTTTCTAGACATTGTGACAAACACTCTTTTCGTTCTTTCTCTTATAGCATGTAAGGCATCAATGTTACTGTTACCTAGATCTAAATTCCTATGACCCCTAAAGTAATATGCCTGGTCTGGGAATATTTCATGGTTATGCTCCTTTATGAAACTGTGGATAGTCCATCTTCCATCTTCTTGCCTTCTCTTCACATGCATGCAAGCCTTACAATCTGTTTTTGACCAAGATCGATTAATTCTACCTCGTTTCTTCTTGATGGGAATGCTTGTCAAACTATCTCCATTTGTGGCTTCTGCAGCTTCAACTATACTTGATTGTCGCTTATTTCCATACCTAGTACATACGAATTTTGCATCAATGAACTTTCCGGATATTCTTGATCGACGGCTAGCTTTTATTATGGTGGCAAAACCCACTGACTTGGCATATTCCCTATAGAAAGAAAATGCTTCTTCCTTTGATTCAAATTCCATTCCCTCATGGGGCTCTAAAGTTTTCATAGAATTCAGGTTAATTTCATCTCCACCATACACTTTCTGTCTACCATCTACCACTGTTCCACTAATATTAGGTCTAGTATTTTCTTTATTGTTACCACAATTATTTGTGCAATTCACAATGACTCCAGCTCTATTACTCCCTTCATCATCGGCATTAACCATATTAAAATTCATGTTGGTCCTATGGTCTTCCTTATAATATTTTCTTGAAGGTTGCTCAAGAGCTATTCCCATGAAGAGTTGCTTAAAGAGAGCATTCTATTCTACTTATGTCCCTGAAAATGGTAAACCAGACAACATGTGCACTTTAGATACCAACAAAAGGGTAACCAAAACACCACCAAGAAGTTTTAGAATGTGAGGATTTTAAAAATTACGTGTTTTAGATGAAATCTCAAGATGAGTGATATGATCCACAAAAATCTCATACAAAAACGACTGACCAGTGAGTAAACCAAGTGAAAAGAGTCACTACTATCCATTAATCAAAACCAGAAATCACTAAAGTGAAATTGATGAAAAGGAATCAGAATCCCAACTTCACAAAATTGAATACCTTATCCAACAAGAATCAATACAACAGTTCAACAGTGATCATTTCGCAATAAAAACCAACATTTGAGTCATATGTCATTTACACAGTGTATAAAACCTATGAGACTAACACATAAAAATAGTCAATAAAAAATCCACATGCGATGTCCCACTTCACTAAATTTCTTTATCAAAAACAAGAGAATATCTCTAACACTCAAAAATTGAGAATTTCCTACGAAAGAGTTGCAGTGCACTAACTGATGAAGTAAAAAATAAAAAATTGGCTGTCAGTTAAAATGTAAAGTATCCGCTTCACAAAATCGATTAACCAGTAAGTAGAAGAAGCCCTGCAACAGTAAAAGCTTCAAATTTTAACTCATCACAAACAACATGAACTCAGAAAGTAGCTAAAATAATAGTTAAATCAAATGTTTCAGTGACTAAAACACAGTAATTAACACTAAGATAAAATAAAAATGAGAAATTACACATAGAAATTATCGGAAGAGGGTAAGAGATTTTACTTGGAATTGAAATAGAGTTTGACGAGCAACATGATATAATCAAAGAGCGGGTGGAAATTTGCTGGGCGAGTAGGTATGCTTTTTGATTCATGATTTTGAATTAGGGCAAGAAAAATGGGAGACGTACTCGCAGTTTTGCATTTAGTATACTCGCGTTTTCTTGCCCGCACTGGGCCCGATCACCATGCCACGTGGACTGACGGTAAGTTTTTCTGACACTCTCTTTTTTTATTTTACAAAGAGTAATTCACAGATGCCACCCCACGATTTGGGCAAATTATACATCAATGGAATGTTTGACCAAAATAACAATTACCTTCCAGTAATAATAAACGGTAATTACTGCCATTTAGTTTATTTCTAAAAATGACTAAAATGCATCTAATAATTATTTTATGACCCTCACCGAGGTAGAGTTGAAGATGCTAAAACTTGAGAGATATTATTTTTAATGTTAATTCTTCAATTTTCTTTTAATATTTCAACTTTGAAAATCTTGAACACTAAAAATTTATCTTAAAAAAAGCATGAGAAATGCTTATAGCCAAAAAAACAAAAAAAAAAAAAATGTAGAAATTTATCATCAAATAGTCAAGGGGTAATTATGTTGAGAATCAATGTAAGTTTGTACTATACTCAATGTTAAAATCAACCATCAAAATAAAATACTAAAAATTAATCAAAACTATCTCAAAAAATAAATATAATACTATTTTTTTTAAAAAAATTTATATATCTTATTTACCTTATCATATTACTATTATAAAAATGATAATATTAAAAAATAGCGATGTATTTTACATAAAATATACAACTTTTTGATATATGTCACATTATTAGCAATGTGTTAGTAAAGTCATCATAATACAAATTTAGAATGTATTAAATTTATTTTTATATTATTTTAATTCTTGAAAAATCCAAAATTTAAAAAGAGAACATAAATATTAAATTGCTAACAAAAGAAAAAATGAATGACAATATCGCTTTAATAATCCTACGAAAATAGAAATTCAAAGAATCATTATCTCTCTTGCAATAAACATCTTTATTTTAAGTATTTAATTTTTTTAATATTTTAATATTATTTATATAGAGCCCATATAAAATTTTTTGGAGTTATGTAGGTGCATTATATTTTTATTTATAACATATTTACGGCATACTATGCATATAAAAGTATTAAACTAAATATATATGTATATAGTTGACATTAAATCAAAGTACGCAATGTTATAAATATTTTTATGTGTTATTTATTTAATTTATTGATTTTATTTTCTATATCAATTTAGAAATCATTAAAACCTTAGGAAATGGCATAATTGAAATTTTCATAAACTACTAAAGTTATTTTAGAATTTTTCTCATTAAATTAAGGGCAAATTAGTAATTTTATAAATAATTTAATTATAAAGTAAATTTGAGAATTACATGTATGTCCAAATGGTTATGATTGATGGATAAAAAGTTCAGAAATTAAGACTTTTGCCTTTAAATCACAATTTGGCCGAGTTTTGCACCATTTTCATTCATTCTTCGAGTTTCCTCAAGCTTCCACCAAAATCTGTCATCTTCCTCCTTCATTCTTTCATCTCCCATCATTGATAAACCACAAAAATAATTAAAAAAAAATTTTTAGAAAAAATTTTATAGCCATAATCAAACTTAGATTAGGCCATAAACACTTAGAAAATCCTTTCTTTTCAATTAGTTTTCTTGGTGGAAAAAATTGAAAGAAAATTTAGGAAAGGGTGGTTTTAAACTCACAAGGATTTTAGTAAGTTTTTGATCCTTATTTATGTTTAGAAGCATGTTAAAAATTTTTAATTTTGAATATTAGGAAACCAAAAATCTAGCTTGTGTTTGTATATGTTTTTAGTTTGATTTATGATAAAATTGATGCTTATGTAAATATATGTTAAAAAATGAATTATGCTAAAGTGCGTATATGATATATTTTAATGTTTTGAATGAGTGTAGGTTTACAGTTTGTTGTAGGAAGAATTGAAAATTTAAATATGTATATGTGTAGGAAATACGTGTGAATTGAATTTAGTTGAATTGTTTCTAATGATTCTATGCCATCTTAAACAATTTTAACGCATAAGAATAAGACTAATGAATATTTAAAGTGTAGGAAAAAGTATTACGCAAATTAGTATTAAATAGTATGAGTTATGAATTTATAAAATTATGCTTATATGTAACCAAAATTTTGAAAGTGAAATTTATTGAAAATAAGATATAATATATAAATTTGTATGCTTTTAATTTATACAATGTGCATACGTGGTTATTATTGTGTAATTAAAAAGGTTGATATATTATATATAAGCATTTAGAATTCAATTGATAAAAATAAATTTAATAAGAAATGAAAATAATAATAATAATAACTGTAGCATAAATTGTTGTAACATATGTGTGTGTGTGTGTGTGTGTAATGAATAAATTTATATGTTAATGTTAATGTCTTAATAAGCGTTGACTAAATACATATGCATTACGTGCATTATATCTGAATCACATTTTTATGTTTTGGTAAATTAATATTATGTATTTATACAAAATATTGTTTAATACCTAATAACATTAGAGAAGATTCTGCTCATTAAGGAAATTAATTTTGAAAATAGTTACCTTCTGTGAATTGTGTAGATGAATTATTTTTTTAATATTGTTTATGATATAAATTTAAATATTTTATAAATATTAATGTACTTTTAATGTTTTTATTTTGATAAAATAAGTTTAAATATTTGATTATTTTATAATTATTTTATAAATATGATTTTAAAATGATGGAGTAAGAATGGATTTATATGAAAAGTGATTAAAAATTGAGTAAATTATCCGTGAATGTGTGTTTTAATGAGTATAATCTAGAAATCATTTTATGATCTCATGATTTGACAAGTATAATATAAATATATGTTTATAATTTTTATGATTGATTTTGGTATAAATGCTTGATTACGGGTATGGTTGTGTACAAATTTAGATATGATGCATTAATATATACATTTTTCTTCCTTACTAAAGATAGAATATGGGAGAGATTATTTTTTCCTTATTACTTACGAAGGGATAAAGGAACAAGAATTAAATAGTAAAGTCACTGACACTATACTCCTTATCCGGGTTAATGCTAACGAGTTGATTCAATGATTTTATTATTTATAAATTTGCGTAAAAATTTTTATTAGAAGGTCTCAAGATGCCAACTAAAGGGTAACTGGTAGATGTATTAGAGAATAGTTTTTATCAAGTTCAGATTTGATTGACCATCCACAGAAATAAATGTAAGAATATTTTCTATGAATTGTTTGAATATAAATAACTGATTAAATTTTATGAATTTTATATATATATATATATATATATTTTAATATAATACTCTTACTCTAATGTTAAAATTTTAGTTCACTATAATTTATCTATTCACTGAGTAATTATTCATTTTTTATTTTTTATTTTTAAAAAATATTTTTAAATTTAATAATTTTGAAGAGTTTGTGATTCTCATTTTGGATAATTAGCTAGTAGAGAGCATTTTATAGGAGAATTATTAGGTATATAGTATTTTCTGTAATTATATATAGAAATATTGTAAAAGAGATTTAAAATTTTTGTAAATGCTATTAGGTTATTTAAAATATTTTGGTTGTAAATATTATATATGTCAAGCAATTTTATACATATATGATATTTTAAACCTTACACATTCGTGTAAATTATTAGTTAAATTATTAGTTAAAGATAATTCTCACGAATGTAGCAATTATTACGTGTTGAGATTTATAGTTCAGAACGTGACAATTTATAAATAATTTTTTTTTCTAAAATTTGTATTAATATAAAAATAAATTTCAAAAAAATAATCAAATGATAAAAGAGACAAAATAAAAGAAATTGTTGATAGAAAATTACGAAAGCTTATATTTTTTCAAGAAAAAAGATTTTATTATGATTATAATTATTTATATAGTATTTGAATAAGAGATATTAAAATGTCTCATATTAATTTTGCGCTTCATAATTTGAACTTTTAATGTGATTGCAGCTTGTGTATTTATATTACTTGAAATACAATATTGATGAGCTATTTGAAATAGTTGTAATAAAATTTTAATAAACTCCTCCCATTTGAATGTTTTTAATTTTTTTTCCTTTAAATTCTTGTTAAATAAAACACCCTATCTTTAAGATAGACTATTTATCATAATTTCTTATTTTATATTTTTTTTGGTATATATAAAAATATAACAGCTTGGTTTTTTTTTTTTTTTGTAATTTAAAAACTAATTATGAAACAATATTTTTTTCCCTTATATTTTTGTGTATGGAACACAACTACAATAAGATATCATCATCACAAATGTTATTTCTCACAAATTAAATGGTAAAAGTATAGTGAAACTTTAGCATTAATCTTCTTACCAAGCATTATTTTTTTAGTGTTATATTTAAATGAACTCAACCCAACCCTAGATTTGTTGACAAATATCAAAACACCTTTTATTCTTTTATATTTCAAATTAATATAATTAATTGTATCATATCCAAATCCAACAGCCAAAAGTGAGGATGGTCTTCGAACCATTGCTAAGGCCATCATTTTCAGCCATGAAAATCTAAAGTAAGATGGAACATAAAAAAAAAATAAAAAAAAATAAAAATAAAAATAATGGGAGAGAAAGAGTATTCTAAAGATATATTTAATAATTTTACACTAATATATTATATAATCTTGTTTCTAAGTTATTATAATATATTAAAAATATAATTTTAGTCTTAAACTATACAAAAATGTTAAAGAGGTGACCTGATATTTATCAAGAAGAATCAAATTAATTCATGATAGATAAATATGTGTACTTTTTATTTGCTCGTAGTTGGGAATACATAACCTTTGATCATAATTTTAGTTTTTAGAATGAAAGACGTAAATTCAAATAAAAAATATTAATGTGATAGAACTTGATTAGAATTTAATTGTCAAGTTATTACAACTTAATATTGATTAGGGGTTTTTCTGCATGCATATTGATTTAAAAGTTTAAAAATAGTGATTTTAAATAATACAGGTCCAAGTTTTTAATTTTTTTTATTTCAGTTTTACTATCATTGTAATTTTTAATTGAAGTATTTTTTTCACTTCTAATTAAGTTGACATTAGGAATTTTAGGTTGGTTCCAACTATCATTATAATTTGCAATTGAGGGTTTTTTTTTTTTAAATATTAAATGAGTTGATATTAGAAATTTTAAAATGTGTTCTAGGTAAATGTCATGTCTTATGTCAAATAGAATATAGACTAATCTTGAGTTTACAAATGCGAGCAAGTAACATTATCTAACTTGTTAGTTTTTAGGTTAAGGTAAGTGCTTAACTCCTAATAAGCAATATCCAAATAAATTCAAGTTTTGATTTGCATGCGGTGCCCTCAACCACTTACCCTTTACACCCCAATAGAGGTTTGACATGGGGGATATGGATCTCCCAAAATTGCAAGGATGGGGTAATAAAGTCAAGTATGTCCATGATGCATGAGCTTTGTATAATGAACACATCATGTGATTAGGTGGACAAAAGTGTTATATAACATAACAAATAGAACATGAGTTGATTTTGGATTTTTAAGAAAGAGTAGGCTACACCATATAATAAGCTATTTTTTGAGTCAATGAATATTTAGCTCACAATAGTGATACTAAAATAGACCCAAGTTCTCGTTCATATATAGGCTCCTAGATATTTGCATTTTGTGCCCCAATAAAGGATTACCGCATGGAATATGAGTCTTTCAATTTTAATATGAGAAATACTAGTTAAGTGGTGTAACACTCCAAATCTAACGAGTATCGCATATATGAAATAAGGGTGCACAACTCTAAATGCATATATTAAGTTTCACAATTATAACTTTTCTACCAACTTTATTATTATTAATCAATTAAATCAAAGATTCTCAAATACCACAATAATTCAACCAAGCTAAAAAGTCTCAAAATAACCTTTGCAATATAGTTTTATTAATATAAAAGATGCATTATCAAATCTTCCATCACCTATAACAAAAATAATTAAGTACTCCATTATTAACTTTCAAATCAATTTATCACACACACCACTCTAAGTAATTTATTTTGTAAAAATTAAATGTGAAGGGGTAAGTTGTTAATATAATATGTAATATCATTCATAATATATGCATGCATTTTTCCTATTTTTAGATAGATAAAAATATCTACAAGCCCTTTTATTCGGAATTCATGCAAAAATACGGGTTCTATTAATTTATAAAGTAAAAAGAAGATTAATGTTCATAAATTTTTGTAAGAAAATATTTCTAATCGTAATTTATAAATTTAAATAAAGAAATTTATAAATATTTATTATAGAAAATATATTTAATTGCACATAAAATTTTATCAGATACCTTCTTTGGAGTTTGTAATAATTTTACTTTAGTATAAATTTTGTGAAAAAACATATTTATTTTCTCTTTAACCCTAAATTGAGCAATTAAAAGATAAATATAGCTTTAGTTTATTTAGTTTTTATAAGTAAAATTCTAGTTTACTCATACTTATTTAATTTTTTTTTTAATTTATTTATATTAAATTCTAATTTATAGTTTAAAATTTTAATAATATAAAATATTAAATAACTTAAAATTAATATTTAAAAAATAATTTATATAAATTTTTAAGAAATTGATTACAATTATTGTGGTATAAAAATGCTCTAAAAAATAAAAATTAGAATATTTTAACACTATTATCAATTAGCACTAGTAGAATATTTATATAAAAAAGTTATTTTTTAATATAAATTATGAATTTTATATGAAGTAGTAAGCAACTTTAAATTAATTTGTTAGAAAATGAATATATATGCGTGTGTGCACATTCTTATATATAAAATATTTGTTTAATAAAATATTATTTTATTTATTTTAGGGAGCATACCTAATAAATTTTAAAAATTAAATAATTTTAAATAGATTAGGGTTATACTTATAAACAATAAATAAATTAGGAGTATATTTATCTCTTAGTTAGTCAATTATTGATCAAGGAAGAGAAAAATGTGTATTTTCATATAATTTACTATAAAGTTAAATTATTAAAAATTTTAAAGAAGATATCAAGTAAAAATTTAATTACTTATATTATATGGTATCCCTTGTACTCTAGTAATTTAACTAATAATAGAATCAGATAATGTAACACACTCAAAGCAAATACCATCTAGTCTAAATAGATAAATATATCGACTATGGTTGATCAAAATTAGAATTAGAATACTGCAAATAAAAAAGACAAATTATTTCATTTTAAATAATCATATAAGAATTACTTTATAACATAGTGATTTATATTGATTTACTTATAAAATATTTAATACTTTTTATAATTAAATATTGACTTTTATTAAACAATTAATAAAATATTTATTAAATAAGTTTTGTATAATATTATTAAAAATCTTTTGTTTAAAAACTTTGAAGATATTCTAGTTGTAAAAATTCATAATATAAATCATTCATTAAATAATAAATATTTTCCAAACATTTGAGCTAATAATTTCATGTTATAAAATATTTTTATAATACAAAAGTAACCTTGTATATCATGAACAAAATTGCTTATCTAAATTCAAATTATGATCTTCAATTACCTTTAAATGCTATTTCAAAGTAAATATTTCATAGTTTATTTATGTTTACACTATCCACTTACATACCTTTAAGCAAAACTCTTTGCATTCTAGAATTTTTAACTTGTAATTAATAAATCTAATAAAGTTAAAACTTAACAAATTTTTTAAACACACTTAAGGTTATCACACAGAAAAATTTGATGACATTTCATGTTTAAAAGTTTTATATTAATCAATCAAAAATTTATAATTATTTAAATATATTTCCAAAGATTATGAAATTATAGAACAAACAATGTAAAAATGTTCCTAAATAAAACTCAAACAAATAAAGACGTTGTAGTTATAATTGAAATATTACCTTTAGTAACCAAGAGACTAAGGAGCTGTAAAGCTCAAAAAAAAAAAAAAAATTCTTTTTTACATTGAAAGAAGAATGGGAGGCAAAGAGGAAAAAAATGGGTTTATATATTTTGTTTAACAAGAAACATTAAGCTAATAAGAATTAAATAAAACATTTACTATTTATAATATCCTTTAACTAAAACAAAACAAACACTAGCCTTATCACTTCTTATGTTTAAAAAAATTTTCTTGATATTAAATAATATAATATTCTTCTAATTTAATTAGAAGAGTAAATATTAATTTTTTTCTTTTAAACAAATTTTATTCTCAAAATTTATCTCTTATCAATCATGTAAAACTCAACTAATACATCTTACATTTATCAACAATGATCTTCTTAATATAAATCATATCTCTTAATAACTTGTATCACAATCATTGTCTTTAAGCATAAAGTCTACAGAACCTCAGTGCTTAAAACTTTAGCATCATCTCTTATTCTAAAATCTATTAAAATCTAAAATTAATTTATACAAACTTTTAAGTAATATATATTTACTAAGGTCAACATGATATTATAGAAGATGTATGTTGTTTAATATAAGATCCAAAATTAAAGGCATTTAATACTTCATCCTTATAATATAGTCCAATTTCCCACATCAAAATTTAATATGCACATTACCTTAGTCAACTTTTTTTTCATAGATATAAATAGTGCCATACTTAAAATTTTATAACATCATAAAAAAAATTTCTTATTAACAAAAATCTTAATTCTCAAATAATAAGCTACTATACAGTACTTTCGATATTCTCAAAATAAACTTCTAACCATCTCATGCATATCCTTTCAATGTGATTAAAGTCAATAATTTTGTAACAAAATCATTGTTTAACTTTAAAACACCCAATAATAAATTTTCACAATTAAATTATTAAACAAAGCCACTCAAATCTTTTCTTGATATTTTTTTCTCCATCTACTCCATGTTCTTAAACAATACATGTATAATAGGCCTTATTGTATCTAAATATTGAGGTATTTACTATAATTCTAAAAGCCTCTTTAAATCTTTCATATTATCAGATAATGCTATACAAATAAATCAAATGTCACCATATAACACATTTTCCACTGATCTATTAATATATAATATATAAAACCTTAAAATAAATAACGTACTTCTTATAACATCTCACAATTCTGTCATCAAAACCTTAAAATTAGTTATAAACTATTACATCTAAATCTTTCTAAATCTAAGCTGTAGATATGTATATTTAAATAATATCTTAATCATCAATCAAAATAAAATTCTAACACCTTGGGCAAATATAATTCCAACTTGCATGCCCTTTCAATCTTGTTAAAATAACCACATTAATCAATTTTCTCAATCACCTAAGCCTCTAATTAAGCTTAAAAACTAAATCCTCCCTTGTATTCACTCTAACAACTATTTTTGTTGATCATGTTATTCTTATGATCAATATTCCTATAATTACAAACTCCATTAATCATAACAAGTATACTATCATAAAATTGCATATGAAATTTTATGTCATCGCACATATTATATTATTCTCATTAAGATACCTTTTTCAACAACTTCATCTAACATATTAGTCTTTAAGGTTGATGGTAATCACTCATATTAGATGGAAAATGAGCCAGTCTTAGGTGTATAAAGGCAATAGACAACACCATCTAACATGATAGTCTTTTGATCACAATCGCTCATATTCGATAAAAAATGGATTGGTGTTAGGTTTATAAGGATGACTAGGAAATACTACTTAATAAGCTAGTCTATTGGGTCGACAATAAATGCTCATATCGAATAAAATAAGAATGGTTCTTGGATTTATAAGGGTGAGTAGCTAGCACCACCAATTTAAAAGGATGAGCAAGTAATACGAACCAGCCAATCTTGGATTTATAAGGAGGTGTAAGCAACACCATCTAACATGTTAGTCTTTTGGTTCCATGGCAAAATGATCATTTTTGTATAAACCATATTTCATACATTTGAACGTGCACGTAGTAAAATATTGACACGAATTTGAGACTTATTAAATTTATTATAAATCTTAAATTCTAGTTTGGTTAGTAATATTGCTAATTGAATTACAATTTTCATCTTTTTTGTAATGAATTCAGTAATTAGCAAAATAACAGTTATTTTAGTATCAAAAATTACCATAACACTATATCCTAAAATAAAACATAATTTTAATGTCTTAAATTTATTTTTAAGTAATAAAGAAAAATTCAATTGAGGATTTAAAAGTAATTAGCTTGAAGGATAGACTTGGAAATTCTGAATAGCTTAAGGGCAATTTTTTTCTTTAAGAATTAAGTGCCAATATCTACAAAATAGTCCACTCTCCCTCATTTCCTCTTTTTCCTTATCTATATCTCTCTTAAATAGTAAAAAAAATTCTCCCTCTCTTCAAAATGCGATCTCTCTCATTCTTGCATGAAACCATTTGTTCCTTCTTAGGAAAAAACAAGAAAATCATGGTTGGTACTGTTCAGAAATTTTGATTTCCACTTGAATATGTGAAACTAGCGCTAAAATTGGACTTTGGGGGTGGTAGTGGTAAGTATATAAGTTCATAGTTTCTCTTTTTTTTTTACTTTGTTTAGGAAAACAAAATTTAGTGTTGTCATGCATGTTGGATTTGATTTTTGACTTTATTATAGTAATGCTATTATAATTTGGTTTCATTAGTGTTGTGGTTGTATTGTGAGTGTGAAATTAAAGTTTGGATTAAAGTTGTTTGGTGTGTGGGTTAGGATGGTTGGTTGTGTGCTATGTTAGTATAAGAGTCTAAGCTTTATGCAAGAATTTATTTTATCAATTTATTTTCTTTTACTAAAAATTATGATGTAGAATTTTATTTATGAATTGAGAATTAGTATTTAAATGGTGCATTGTAGCATGGGTTGTGAAATAAAATTGAACATTGATTATATGGTTGCTCTGTTTTTATTTATTGATATGTAACAACTGACAGTAGTTTTAGAAATTTTATTTTTGATTTAAAAAATAGAGACATGAAATATTTTGGTAACATAGTGAGCACAATTCTTTGATGTGTTAGACGTGCAAATTGGATTTCTTTTAGTTTCATTTATTTCTGTGCGTGGTCATGTCAAAAACTTACTGCTCCATTTTTTTTTTTTGCATGCTTTTTCCTTTCTGATATTCATATTCTATGAACATGAGGTAAAGAATTTGTTCATAATTCACCCGGAAGATGAAGTTCCTGAGAAGAGTGTTATCATACGCAATATTTCGAGGGAATAGTGTCGTTGAATAGCTGCTCTCATGTTCTGTCTTACTTGATGAGCATGGGGGAATAGTGCCGTTGTTATCTGTGACATGCCGCCTCTTAACTGTACTCCTTGAGGCATTACCAGTATCCCTATGACTACTGCATCTACTTTGATCGTTTGATCTCCCTTTAAGCCTATCACTCAGCTCCAGCTCTTTCTGTCGGACTCGCCACATTTTATTCACTTTCACAGATCGATTAGCTGGGGGAAAGAGAAATACAAATAGACGACACACATAAGAATGCGCTAAAAGAAGCAACAAAATAATCACTATTAATAGGTGTAGAGAACTGACCTCGTTGCACCCCAAGAACAGTTGCAGTGAGCAACCGTGAATTTGGCCTACCTCTCACTTTAGGCTGCTCATGATAAACTTGCACACCTTCCTTCTCTGCTCGTTGTTGTAATTCTGCAACTTACTTCAACAGGATTGCTGCTTCCCTCAAAAGGAAGGCTTGAATCGATCCCTCCTTTCAGCTCGATTTTGAGCCTTGGCTCAATTTAGAACCCAGTTTCCAGCTCGAAATACGTAGTTCAAAATTGAGACCGGCTGCAGACTCCAACTCTACCATTGATTTTTGCATTGTTCAGTTTGCGAGAGTTTTTTTTCGATGCTTTTCATAACTGATATTTAACAAATTAATTCAACATAAAATCAGAAAAAATCATAATATCAAGTACAGTTATTAATTCATAAAATTAAACAAAAATAAGAAAAAAATATGCACAACAATTTCCATGTTTTTGTTTTGTATGTTTTCTCAATTGTTGAAATGTGTTTGAGTTTTAACAATCAATTTGTATCAATAAATTTATGTATTTAATATTTAAATATTAATTAAATTTTTGAAAAAATAAAATCATAAAATGAAAAATTAATCAAAAAGCAAATATAGTTTATTTTCATATACGTAGTATAAGAGAATAATTTTATTTTTGTTCGAGAATTATAAAATTGATTGAATTGATATAAATAAATAAAATTAATTATTTCCATAAATAACCTTAAAAATAAAAGTATTTTATAAATTTTTCCTAAAATAAACACTTTTCTGCTTCAGTAAATATTCACCACTGATTATTGACTTCTTCATTACCATTTTCCCTCTTACACAACACATTTAAAAGAAGAAGAAGATGGTGCAAATGTTGCTTCCCTGGTGGTCGAAGAGCACCATTTCCGACGAAGCTACCATAGCCTAAACTACCGGTTCAAGCCTAGAGAATGATTTGTCGTCATCCTCAACTTGTTTTAGCCGCAAACTTCTGTCAAAACTAATGAAAAAAAACTAAGAAAAATGGGTTAAAATGTTGAGACCTATAGTTGCAAGACAAAGCAGACACAGTAGCAGCTCATTTCAATCCTGATATGATCCATTGAGCTATTCTTTGAACTTTGACAGAAGCGGGTGTGGAAGTTTGTATTGATATTTACTCTAAATCTAATAGTATTTTAGATGTTTGACACATTTGTATCATGACATTTTGATTTATATATTTTATATAATTATTTTATTATTACATATTTGTGTATTTAATAAATATAATAATACTTTTATAATATCAAGTTCAATTAGTTGAATACTATTTTTTAAATATTCTTAGTCAAGTATTATTATAAATAGAGTAACAATAATACATAGAGATTAATATATATAATGACTGATAACAACATGTGTGTTATGATATAAGATATCAAGTCAACTCATGAGTACAAATTAGTGAACTAATGTACTAAACCGACCCATCATAAGAACGCTACATAAATTATTATATGAGTATTATAAACGATTCTCATAGTGACAATAAAAGTAATATATTAAACTCTTTGATTATGTGATATTTTGAAAAATGTATGATCTTACTCAAATAAATTAATATGTGATATTGACTTCATTTTATAGAATAAATTTATTCAAAATATCAAAAAAATATAGTTGAACTGTACAAGAATGACACATTCCATATTTCGTGCTTACTTAAAATATCTAGAATAAAGAAATTGAATTACATGATAACATTAGTTACAGATAAAATGATGCCAAACCACTGACATTCTCGTTACTTGAGTAGTCATGATATATTGATAGACACTGCTCAATTTTAGTGTTACTGCCAACATTATAAATTTAGGATTCTTTGAATTATTTGGTAATTTTGATTAAACCTATTATATAAAAATTGGACTAAATTTATTAGTGTCTACTCTACTAAATAAATTAAATTTTATAAAAAAATTCAACCAAATAGTTTAAGTTAAAATTAAAAATTTAAAATAGTAATATATAAATATGTGATATTTACGTTTTTAATGGGGTGTTTAGGGTTTGTTTTTGCATCTTTACTCTTGAGAAGAGAAAAATGCACAAAATATCACGTACTCAAATTATAAGAATTAGCACTCTAATTAAATTTTCGATCCCTGATTACGTGGATACCATATAGATACAGAAGTAACTGATATGTGTTCGTGGATTAATAAAGATCGTCAACTAAAGATATATATATATATATATATATTTACAATATTAAATTATATACATACGATAATAATAGAGTTTGTTGCATAGATCTTGAAAAGTAAACCATATATTTTATATAATTCGCTGCATGTGTGTATTGGTTTGCTTAGATTTTGGTGGCAGATAATAAAAATGATTACAAGTTTTATGCATTCTCTTCAAGATTTGTGGCCAACCCAACAACAACTTCTTTTTTTTCTTCTTCTTGTAGAGAATAATAATAATAATAATAATAATAATAATAATAATAATAATAATAATCAAGGCATGTATAGAATTTGAAAAAATAAAAATAAAAATCAAGGCATGTATGCATGATGGTATATTCGGCCATGTATATTAGGGAGAAATTATGTTTTAATGCAATTATATGTTGGATGATGAAATTGAGATGGTATTTAACATAAGTTGATGTAGAATTTGCAAGTATGAAGTTTGGATTCTAAGGAGGAAAATTTAGCCATTTAGGAAATTTTAGAGAAAATGTGTGTTTGGATGAAATTGGCAAAATAAAATGTTGTATGCTTGGAATGTGGAATTCGGCCATATAAGAAATGTTAAAGAAAAATATTTACTTGAATATATTTGATTGATTATGAATATGTAAATATGTTTAGGAAGTGTATTAGGATGAAAATAGTACAATAAGACTATATATGCATGAATGAAAAATTCAGCCAAATGAAAATGAGAAGGAAAAAATTATTTACATATTATATCTTAAATTGATTAGATGTATAAAAATGTGGCTGGAGTATAAAATGACGAGAATTTTGTATAGAATCGTTATGTAGATAATTCGATCCTATTGAATTGTATTATAAAAATTTTAATATAGTGAATGGCGGTTATATTTTTGAAATTCGAGGATGATAGAGTATTGTATAATACCGCTAGTTAAATTTTAATGAAAGATATTTAAATCTCGCTAACATACAATACTAAATTAGGTATTCTAAAATATCTTTATGTTGTTATACGTTCTAACCATATTAACTCTGTGTGTGTGTGTGTGTGTGTGTGTGTGTGTGTGTGTGTGTGTGTGAAAGAAATTGATTGTTATGATGAATATAAAAAAATAATTACATAGTGATGAATGATGGATCTTAGATAGAAATTTGAAATATTTAGTTTAAATATTGTGATGAATAAGTTTTATGAATAAACTTGAATAAATGGTTGCATATTTTATATATTTATCATGTATTTATAATAAAGGCTAATGTAAAAACAAAAAGCAGTCACAGGTTAGTCTAAGTAACCATAGACTAGGCTCTATCCAAAGAGTTCACGAGTTCATCTGAGTGATTATAGGCTGAACTTTAACCGGGGGATCAACCGATTAGTATGCATGACCATAGGTTGGATCCTATTACCTCGTATTAGATATGATCTTGTGTGGACAATATCAAGGAGATAAGGATTGTGAAAGCATGATATGGTCACTAATTAATCATAAAAGGAAACAAAAAAAAATGAAAATAAATGATATTTCAACTAAATAAATGTGAAAGTTTCCTAAATTGGCATATTATGGATAATTGTGTGATTATGAATATATGTGCATAATTGCTTATATGTATATATTGACATATGAATTGCCTTAGAGTAAAAAAGTCATTATCTGGGAATTATGTTTATTTTACTGGATAATTTTGATCACTCACCTCTATGGGTTTTATTATTTTTCAGGTAATGAAAAATTCTTGAAACCTGAAAATACATTTAAGGCATAGCACGCAAGGAAAAAAAAAAGATATGGACTTATAATTTTGGTTTGTTTATAGATTTACATATATACGTGTTTATATGTTCTTAACAAACTATTTTGAGATAAATATATATTAAAAATAAAAATTAATTTATTAAAGATATTTTATTTGATATTTAGATGCATATCCTTAAATGGTGGTGTTAGTTGAAAAAAAATTATATTGAAAGTGTCAAACCTCTTGTAAGTAGTGGAACTCAAATTTTATAATTGAAATATTGCAAAAAATTTTAAAAAAAAAATTACTATTTATTTGATCAAGTGGCACGATTTATTTGTATCAAGTGACACAATTTTTTTGTGTCAAGTGACATGATTTATTTGGTCATTCACTATTTATATGGTCAATTTTTTAAATTCTCAATTTTAATAACAATTAAACTTTAGAATTTATGTTTCCTTTAAAAAAAAATTCAAACTTTTGGGATTTCAAAAAAGTAATCTATATATATATATATATATATATATATATATATAATGGTCACTATAATTCCATCAACCCGTTTACAACTTGCTAACCTATGTACAACATGATTAGTTATTCAGATAATCATGTCATTGAATTCATGAACTTATTTACTAATTATTTTTCTTGTATAATTCATAATATTTTTTATATAAAATCAATTTAATACAATAAAAAATTAAATTATTTAGTTTGATATGATAATAATATTATAAATGTATACTCTAATTAATAATAAATATGATGCTCAAATAAGTATGTATAGGCAAATATATATATATATATATATATAATAACTCATGTGTATTAGTAATTTGGCATATTAAAATTAGTAAATTTGAGAGATAATATTAATCAAATTATTTATACAATTAACCTCTTTGATGTTTGAATTTATTAAACTTCATAACACACACATATATAATAATAATAAATTTAAAAATGATAAATTAAAAATTTTATGATAGTATTGAAATTCTCCTTGTTATTTATTGAAAAATTTTTATTTGACAATATAATGAAATGAATATTCTATGGTTTGGAGGCATGCATTTATATCACGTCTCCCAACGTGCATTTCTTAAATATGCTAACAATTTGAAACAGGTTCTTAATCAGTATCAATTTATTAAATGATGAATAAGTTTTTTTTTCGTTTTCATGTCAATATTTATTCAAGGAGTATTACATATGTTTATAAATTATTATTTGTAGCTTTGTTGTGCAGGATCACATTGAATTTCTAGATGGAGTTAAATTCAATTCTTAATGTCAACGTAAATTTGACTTATTTAATAGAAGATAATCATAACTAATAAATGAGCGACAGAGACACAATGAAAAATGCAAAAGAAGATAAACATCCAAAGAGTGGGAGATATTCAAAAAGTTGCTTTTTTCTGAATAGAAAATTATGATTCAAGTACAAATTATGTGAGAGAATGTACATTTCTTAAAACAGCTATGGGACAAGTAACATGAATAACCGTTTAATCAATTATCCTAAGTTGTCTTTTCCATGTGATCCTATCAAATGCTTAAAAACCATAACTCAGGTTCTATTTTTACACATGCTTCACAATTTGATTTTACCGTTTACCATTATATGTTAGCTATGACAATTGTCAAGCATGATTTAGCCTTTCAGTTTGTTGAGTATAGTAGCATAAGAATGATTTTTGAATATTTGCAACCTGAAATTTGTAATATTTCTAAAAATACTGCCAAAGCTTATCTGTTGAATATGTATGGTAGAAAAAATGATAGAATTAAAAAGACAATGGAGAAGATTTTGGGTAGAATTTATTCAATATTTCATTTATGGACTTAAATTACCACATATGACTAATTATCTTTCTCTCACGTTATGTTGATGAGGATTAGTTTTTGCAAAAGAAATTATTGAATTTTAGCTTAATACCATCACCACATAATAGAATTTGTTTGATTAAAAAATTATTGTCATTGTTGTCTGAATGGGATATCTAAAAAAAGACATTATCAATAATATTAAATAATGTATTTACTAATGGATCTTATGTGCATATGCTAAAATCTCAATTAAAAAATAAAAAAGTATTCATGTGTAATAAAAATTACTTTCACATTCGTGGTTGTGTTCGTATAATTAATTTATTTGTGCAAAATAAATTGAAATTAGTAGAAATTAAATTATCTAAAATTTGTGAAAGGGTTACAAATAAGAAAATAGAAGTTTATGGAGTGTGTGAGACAAATGTCTTTGAATAGTAAAAAAGAATTAAGATGAGATGTGCCAAATAAGATAAAATTTTAACTATTTTATGTTTAAGAGTGCGCTTTGTTACAAAGCTACTTTTTGTCACTTGCATTTAAATGATTCTAATTACAAGCATTGTCCTTTAGAACATGAGTGAGTTATTTTAGAGAATATTAATTAATTTCTTATGATTTTTTATGAGATTACTTGTATATTTTTTAGATCAAAATATCCCACTCCAAATTTGTACTTTTCTAGAGTGTTTGCAACTTTTGTGATTGTGAATAAATATTCAAGAAGTGAGGATATTTATCTAAAAGATATGGGAGAAAATATATTGTCTAATCTTTGAAGTATTGGTATGATTGTTGCATAATATTGGCTATAACAATTATCTTGGATCCTTACTATAAATCATTATTTATTGAATGGGCATGTAAAAAAATTTATGATCGTAATTTAATAGAATTGGACACCGTTTGATATAAATTATGTTCTTTATTTATTAACTATTTAAATTATGTTCTTCTGTCATATCATTTTTACATTGATGTGATGCAAAATGTGAAAGGAAAATTGGATACATGTCTTGAGGTAAATTTTAATTTTTTTTTATTTTAATTATTATTTCAATAATATTATTTTTAATGGATTATTCTTTTTAATATTATAGAAGTTTGATGAATTTGAGAGTATAGGTGATGTTTCAGCACAAAAGACACATTTGGAGTTTTATTTAAATGAACCACGTGTTTATAAAAATATTAACTTGGATATTCTTGCATTTTGAAAAGTAAATGAATTTTGGTATCTAAATTTTCTTTTATATCTCGTGATATTTTAACTATTCATTTATCTACAATCCCATATAAATGGTATTTAGTATTGGTGGTTGAATTCTTAATCAGTTTGAGAGTTGATTTAAGCCAAACATAATGGAAGCATTAATTTGCACAAAAGATTGGATTTTTGGAGAGAAAGTTAATATTTTTGAAAATTTGTTAATATTTATTATATTTAAAACTTTGTTAATTTTAATTATTAATAATTTGGGTACATTCTTACATATTTAATATTATTATTTTATTTTAATTGATATAACACGTTCAATTGTCTAATAAGAGAGACTCACTACAAAGATAGCAATTTATCTATTGATGACACTCCATTCAAAGAAAGTGCTACTTTTTTTCACCATTGAAAGGTTTAAACAATTTCTTTTTAATTTATTTAGATTTATGTTTTAAACATATTTATTATGTTTAACTTATTTTGCTGACATTTAGGACATTGGTTACTATTTGCTACTTACCGATATTCTCATTATCAATATTTTATTTCAAATATTAAATTTTAGTTATCTTTAATTATTTGGACTATTTTTATGATTTTTTTAAAATATTGGTGAATTTTTTTATGTGTTTAAACTTTAATATAAAACTTGATATGTGTTGTGATGTTATATTTTGTTAATGTATGTTATGTTTTATTTTTTGGTAAATAATTTTGATTTTAATTTTTATATAACTTACTAATTAATTATTTTTATGATTAGTGTAAAAGGTTAAACAGATAAAATTTATATTAAACGATCAATCGAATTAAACAATTAATTAAATTAAATTAATAATTATATTAATCGGGTTAAACAAGTAATCATATTAATCAATTTAAACAAATAACTATATTAATCGGGATAATTGGATTAGTAGATCATGTTGTGTTAATAATTTATAATCGTATTATGTCGTGTTATGTCATCCATTTATTAAATGAGTAGTGTCACCCATTTATTAAATGAGTTATATCCATCCTTATCAATTTTGATATGAATAATAAATGGATTGTATTCATGTCAATACAAAATTTATCTTTACATTACTTAGACACAACTTATTTACCAGAATAACCACCCATAATTCAAACTCTCACCGAGTCCTAAAATTTTCACAACTACATGACCATTAGTAATAAGTAATACTAATATTAAATGAGTCAAATCTCTCTCGCTATATGTGTGTGTGTGTGTGTGTGTGTGTTATACTCATCAAACGTTCATATTTTGTTCAGTTAAATCAATATCAAGAAAAAATCTTAATTCTCATTGTCCCAAGAGAAATCTATACTACACAACCAGCCCCATTTATCCTCCCACATCCAATAATATTGTAACTCAAGATATCTCCCATCTGCATCTCTGTAGGGAAAGGTAGATAGCAGATCAAAACTTGATTGACAATCCAACACATTCATATAAATTAGATGAAGCTTTGAGGCAGTTGGCCTATATATATTTTGTGGAAGAGAGTGGTCATTTGAAGGAGGATAACAGATTGGACAAGCAAATATCAACCAGACAACACTATATTTCATTTTCTGTTACATAAAACTTTACATAAGATGTCCTGAATGATCCTATATGTGCTACTTCCATTACTCACTCCATCATCTCTACAAAAATTCGAGCACATCATCTGAAAATTCCGAAACTCCACAAAAGAATAAAATGTTTGATTTTTTGACTCGTGTAGTTAGAGCTAAGGTTCATTTTCACTCACAGGATGATCTGACACAGTTCCCTCGGATGAAATTTCCTCTACATCAGGTTGATCAGTTCGAGAAGGATCTGATTGTGTCTTGCTGAAATCGCCACTATCGAGCTGATCTTGTTGCTCTTTCAGAAGCTGACCATCATTTTGAGGTAAGCTCTGCTCAGCTTTTGCTTGACTACTTGAACCTTGTGTATCTGCAAGTTCAACTTGATCCAAAGATTTTGGTAATGGGAGCTTGCTCTCAAGGAAGCTTGAGCTCTTCACACCTGAAGTTGACAACAAATGTGAGCCTGGAGCAACGCAAGATGCTACCAGTTGAAGCACTTCTGGTGATGGGGACAATCCCATGCTTGTTTTACAAGGAGGAATTAAGTATGCTGATGACGATGTCAGGTTCACCATATTTAAATTGAGAGGACACAAGTTGAGATCAGATTCAATAGAAGGAAGTCCAGAAGTTCCAGTAATTGGTTGCGGCAGTATTTGAAAATGTGGGGCCAAAGGAATAGAGCTTGAAGCAGCACCGTTACTAGGGAGGCCAGTTTGAAAATTATGGCTGCCTCCAGCCATTTCTGAAGTCATCCACTGAGGCATATGTAACTTCCGTTTCTTCTTTTTCTTCTTCTTAATGCTACATCTTGGATCCTTTGGTTGAGGAGGAGGGGGTGCCGGTATCTCAAATGGAGGAATAGTTGGCTTATCTTCCCCATAGAGTAAACGAACCGATTGAGCAATTGCCGAAACAGTAGGAGGCAATTCAGGATCTGGAGGCTTGGCAGGAGCACCTACAGCCTCACGAAGCCAATGGGGTAGTTTGTTCTCTGAAGAACTACTTCCAACTTCTTTCCCCTTTGAATGGGAAAGATTAGGCCCTTTAATTGGTTCAGGCAGCAACCCTGAACTGGTGGATTCACCACTTCCTACATTATTGTTAAACTCACGCATAATATTCAGTGATCTATCCAGAAGACTGGGCAACTTTCCATATGTAATGGCATTTTCTTCATCCCCCCTTCTCTGTAAATCAAGACAACTGGAACTGAGACCTAAGGAACCCAAATTACTGGCTCCTAAAGAATTGAGCAGAAAAGGCTTCTCCAGGGGTACATTAGAAGTACCGGATCTACCTGAGGGTCCAGCACAAGAATCTCCAGGAAAATTTGCCCGAAACTTTTCAGGATTCCAAGTTGGAATAGGTGGAAACTGCTCATTTTGCAAACCAAGTTGATCTGATGGTTCAAAATTTGGCAGGCCCGAAGTGAGATCTGGAAAACCTAATTTCATGTCTGTTAAGTGGGTGTGAAATTTTGGTGGTGTGACAAATTTACTTCCTTGCAATGCCCGTGTCATCATTCCATCAGGAATGCTTGGAAACAAGGGAGATTTGCCAGAGTTCGTTGCCTTGGCTGATTTTGGCACTGGATAAACTGAACCTTCCAAGATCTTAAGCTGTTCCTCCTCCCACCTACCAGCCAAATCTTCTGAACTTTTATACTTGGAGAACTTCAACCTGGGGTCTCTAAGCATGGCACCCCAATTGCCCTTTCCGTGTCTGCGAACACCAATCCACAGAGAATCAAGTTCGTCTTCAGACCAGCCATCTGCTTTAAATTTCTTTCTGTACAAGTTGTTGGATCCAGATCCAGTTCTAATCATTATATTTTCAAGCACCCTGCGATGATTTTCAGGAAAAGAAGAAAATGCAAATGGCATCTGGCCCAAACCCAATGTGGGAGGTACTTCCCTCTCTAGCTGATTACATCTGGGTGCATCTGGCAGGGGGAATTTCATATTTGGCAACAGAGGCATTCCTGGAAGGTCTTTCATATAGTCACGCACAGCTTCAAGCCTGCTCCCCAGAGAAAAGTTAGGTAATAAGTCATTTTGTGGAATTGCCATAGTTGTAGCACCAAGTGGGAATCTGGGCAGAAATTTCTCATCGAAAGGTAAATTGGGTAGCAACAACTTTTCCTGAAATTCAGCAAAAGCAGCAGAAGTTTCTAACCGGTCAGAAACTTTTCCCTCTGAGGCAGGCATGGGATACTGCAAAGAAGAAAAACAATGTGACCATTCACATAAATGTAGTGTAAGAATCTGGAAATTTATGTGAATATTTCATGGGGAAGAGTGAAAGAGAGTACCGGACTGAATGGAAGCCGACTATCTGGCATGCCACCTTTAAGGCAATGTTGAGAAACTTCAATTGATGCATCATGCAATTTTTGTTTGTCTTGGGTACTCTCCCGACCTTTTACTTCTGTCTCAATTGAATTTCCAGAGCTCCGGGCCAGACTGAATGGAAACTCAGGTCCAGTTGCTTGCCTGCTCTGTCTGCAATTTGATCTTGAAAATTTTCTTTGCAATGACTCTAATTGATTGGCATTGGGAGCACATAGACCCAGAACTGGTAATAAATTGTTGGTAGGCAGTGAGCTTGTATAGCCTGTGCCCTGATAAGGGTGACTTGGAAGTGTAACGTGAGGAGAGTAACCAAGAGGATTCACAGAAAGATCCAAAGGACTGCTCATTCTATGCTTTGGCGGCCTGCTCATCCCTAAAGCCGAGTCACCCTTACTCTTTGGTGCATCCAATGACTGAGTGACCTTATCATCTTCTAAGTCAATTACTGGAGACTTTTCTCTGACTTCTTGAACTACTTCAGTTACTTGAGCCCCATCTTTCTCGTTACCAGGACACCGAGGGAGTAGCTCAGGCAGAGATGTTACATCAGTAGGACAGGACTCTTCAACTGCATTCCTCTGAGCAAGCCGTTCTTTTTGTCTAGCACGGAGCTTGGTGCTGTTCAATAACAATTTTAAAATTAAATAACAATGCTTGTGGTTTTGAGCATTAAAGTATCCATACAATATTTTCACTCTAGTTCAGTCATATCACCTCAATTTGTTTGTTTACATAACCCAAGCATTCAAAGTGTGTACATGGTTATCCTAATATTATTAACAGAAGTAATTGTAAACTAAATTTTTGGCCAACCAAACTACTCTTAACAGTTCAAAAATAAGATCACACTGTTTCAATTCTTTTGCAGACAAGCGACAGCATAGCCCACAAAGGTCATTCAAGAATTTTATAATTTTATTTCACTACTTTCTATGATTAAATACTCAATAGAACTAGCTAACATTTAGCGATCCAAGAATCTTTGGAATCATCATTCTTAAATATCTTAATCACTCTAAAATACTGAGGAGTAACTTAAACTTACAATTTTGCTTTTAGAGCTCGTCCAGCTGGTGTATACTCACGTTCTGGCTCTGGTTCTGGCTCTCGTTCCTCTTCACCACCGCTCTGCTTAAAAATATAATGATATGAATAAGCAGTAAAAGAATTACATAAGTTTAAATAAGAAGCTATACAGCAGGTAAGAAGATATATTTCTAGATATATCAAGAAAACTGTCAATCCAGGTCACATGGTTGAACAAAGGGTTAGGTTGCTCATGTTTGTGTTTATTTGAGGCATACATAATACTGAGGGCATTAACAGAGGTCAGAAGCCAAAATAAGAGAGTAGGAATCAAAATGTAAATGGGGAAGAAAAGGGAGAAAGTGAATTGAGTAATCTGGAGCACAGGAACTTTAACTGAACTAAGCATGTTCATGGAAGATATGAGAAGGAAAACAAAGGCACAACTCCCACATCTGAAGTGCTTATACGAGATTCTTTGGAGGATTTTAGCTTTAAAATATGTAAACAGTCATCATTAGCAATTTCCCTGGTTTTAGACACATATTGACAGCTTTAACATCGTAAATTCACTCAACAATAAAACAAAACATCAAAGGTTGATCATTTCCAACAGGAACAATTTATCTGTTGAGTGAATGTAATTGTGTGTGTGTGGGTGTGTGTAGGCGTGTCAGTGTGAGAGGAGCGAAGAATTTGCAAACTTGAAATAGCTAATGACACACCAAAAAAAAAAAAACACAAAAACAAACACCATAACCTGTTGTTAGATACATTTATACCAGTTATAGAAGTGGTAGCCAACAGAAAGTCACAAGATTATCAGGTGTATATTATGTATAGCATGAAATTCTTTTAAACTCAAAAACGATACGGAAAGATCTATCTGCAAAGTCTTCAAAGACAGCAATGCTAGTTACCTCACTCAGTGTCTCACTAGGGTGTGGAGCATATGCTTCCCTGTAAGAAACAGCTTTTCTCAGGCGCTTCCCTCGGCCAAGTGCTGCTTCCTCCTCACTTTGATACTTTTCCCATCTAAGTAACCAATAAATTATATAAGAATTCTTAAAACAAGAACCTCAAAACTTGAGTCATCTTTGGCTAATTTGAGTTTTTCCAGGTAGAAACTGAAGTAATCATTCAGTTTATATTTAAAGGAATATCTATGATGAATTAAAATATTTGCCTGCTAATTGCTGGGATATTGAGATTGATCATCTTTGACGCCCACTACTACTATTCAATTTTTAAGCAAATCCTTTATATTGAACAGTGGTCAACCGTGACCAACACTCATCAATTTAAAGAACTGTGAACTCAGAAATATTGACCCAATAGCAGAGCAAGATTAAATTTATTTCACTGAATGTAAAGTTATGCTTCACATTATATCCTTGTTCTCAGTTTAATTCTACTTTATACCACCAGCGCAATTGACTTCTCTCTATTTCCCTCCCTCCCTGAATGGTGGCTGTCAAAGTCAAATCCAGTATGTAAAACATGCCATAGCCAACCCCACATTACATAGTCATGTACACCAATTTGATTGTGCGGTTGATTTATTGGATTACAGGGGGTCTTTTATGCAACTGAATCCGATATGAATCAAGGAACACACTCAAACACTAGCCATACACACTCAACCCAATTAAGCCCAACTCTCAATTTGCCTTTAGTCCATTCAGCCCAAGCCCCATTTAAAGAACCCAGCTATTCTCTTGGTTTAACTATGCTCACTTGGGTCATTGACCCCTCATTTGCTTGATTGCCATATCACTTACATGAAACAAATCAAGAAAACATCAATCTTGGAAGGAAAAGTTAAAAATTACCAAGACCAAGAAAATTTAAGTTAATTAATATTTTATTTTATCATTTTATCTCCTTTTTGTGACTTTAGAAGTTTCAAGGAGCAAGCTCAAGTCAATTACAAGATCCAAGAATGCATTGATGGAGAAGAAGAGATTGACTACACAAATTGCATAATTAGGCCAAGACAATTCTTCACCAAGAAAGCATGTCCCTATTTTACCATTTTGAGATTGTCTTATGTTTTAAATAATTGTCACTTGATGTAATATGTTTTAATGTTATTTTAACTTGTACTAGACCTTGATAAAAAGGCCACTAATGCATTGTAAGAGAGTTTTTCTGCTGGAAGTTGAATGAAAGTATTCAGAGCTTGTTTTCAAGTTTAAGCAAACCTTTAGCCTAAATTTCCTTGTTACTGGAATTTAGGTGGTAGTCTCCTTGGTTGGTTGCTTTGCCTTTAGACCTTGGATCTATCTTGGTGATTTTAATTCTTTTGTTTTTCCCTTCACTTGATTCACAAATTGATCTCACTCTACTCACCTTGTGACATTGGTGGATTTGTTCAAGATCCACATCAGAATCTAGGACAATGTTCAACTCTAATATGTAAAGAAAATTTTAAATTTAAAGTTCTCTCAGACATGGCCAAAGTATCTGATCAATCAAAACTATTATTCCCATATATAAAACAACTAAGAAAATGTAAAAAGTAGATATTGCAACATTTCGCACAACTGAGGTAACATTGCACATAAATGCAGAGAAACTATAAAAGAATGAGCACAAGAAAAAACTCCTGACCTCACACGTAAAAGTCTGTCCCACTCATTTTCTTCAGTACCAGCTACAGCAGGATCATCCTTCTTTTCAGAATTTTGTGCATTAGTATCATCAGTAGTAACTGCAGGTGATTCAGCAGCTCCCCCTTGTTCCTCTGTTGTTTCTTCATTCCATTCTGTGGCCTGCTAATGAGAAAATAAAAAAATAAAAAAAAAAATAGCTGTTATAAATGTGTATAATGTTGAATTGTTTGTATTTTGATCAGTAACACTATACAAAATCAATAAAGTAAACAATAGGACAGTCCACATGCAACCAAAAATAAAGACTAACATCAACTAAATGATTAAAAAAGAAAATAAGAAAAGAAAATATTCCCAGGAGCATTAACAATTACCTTGACCCTGAAGGCCAAAAACAAGGAGTATCAGATATTTTCACAAGCCAAAATTCCTTTTATGCTTATGTTGATGATACTGGCCAACTAAACTTAATTAAGTGAAGCATTCAAGGAAGCTTGCACTAGCAGGTTATAATTAAGTGAAGAAAGCTTGCACAACTACAGTTATCAGTGTGCGGAAAAATTTCCAAAATACAGAAGTGAAATAACCGACAATTAAGAAGCTGGTTCAGTTGCTAGTAAGAATTTTTATTGCTTATAAAGTTTTGCATAAGTTTATTAAGTGGCCAATGCTTTAGCGGATGTCTTTGCTGCTTATTGTTCTCAGGGGAAAGAATAAATGTTTTGTCTCAGGAATTTGCACAGGAAGCGGTGAACATACAAGGGTTGGCTGAACCACATTTCAGAACTCCAAAGCTAAGGTAGCCGCATCTGCAAACACTAGAAATTGTTGTTCTACTCTACAGCAAACTCTCAACTCAAACTGAAGTGATGCACAAAACAAGTACATCAAATGATTCAGTCAAAACTAACTGCATATGTATCATCCACATGTTTCGCGGCGACATGTATATGTTTCATCATTCTGTCATCACGCCCCCTAAATTTCTAGGGCTTATTTGCTACCCAAGTTTTCTGGTAGTTGATGCAGAACAAGATTCAGTTAACCATGATCATAGTAGTATGAACCACAACAGTTTATCTAATAATATACCTGCAATAAGTTTTTTCCCTCTTTTGTCTCTACACCATTTTGTTTAGGCAGTTCCATGTTATGCAGCTCAAGGGTTTTATGCTGTTAATTCCAGGGTCATAGTTAAGGTAATCTTTTAATAGCCACAATTGATAAATATGATATTTGAGGCACATTGCTTCCTTCCCACATGGTGTAATTTTACCCAACAGGACAAGCTATTTTGGGCACAATTTTTTTTCTAATATTAGATGTGAGGCACCTTAGTTTTCCCTCATGGAAAAAACAAAAGATTGAACTTTTGACCAATCTTAAATACTTCAGCTGTAGAGATTTTAATTTTATTACTCTTGTTAAGAATAGATCTTGGTCTTGGATTTCTCACACGAGATTCCAAGTCAAGTGTTTCATTTTTGGATGAATAATGAATATCATTAAGTATTATTTAGGCTTCGAAGAGAAGAGTTTCAAATATAATCTTCTAATGAAAAGCACCTATTGAAGGTAAAATGATGGTTTGGACATAAAAAAGGAAAAACCAACGGATGGTTGGTACAGTAATGAAGCCCATAACCATATACCCGCAAGCACTCCATCTCTCCAATCCACCAAGATTTTCAAACTGAGACCCACATGAATCAAAAACTTGTGCACCTGCCTAAATTGGCACAGAAGTAGGCTAGGCTCCCACAAAAAAAATTCAATTACCTAAAAAAACTTTAAAAAAAAAAAAAAAAAACTCTTTTTCATGCAAATTCTAGTATTTCAAACGAACAAACCCTTTTTAACTGCAAATGATTTCCTGTTGAGAACCCACCATATGCTAATCCTAACATATGACCGCAAGATGTGCTATTTCATGTAAAGATGGGTTTGTCAAGTATAAACAACTTTTTTTCACTCTCAAATATTGCAAGCAAGAAGTTGACATGAAAGCAGTTTTCAAACATCTGCTAGCAGGTTCACTTCACAAAATGAAAAGCACAACCTTTAGTTCTACCTTAAGCTTTCAAAGTCCCTCTCAATCCAGATGCTTCTAATGCAGATTATGATGTAATGATCAACAATTACAATAAAGTTTTCAGAAAGAAATGCGTCACATTACAGGTTTTGCAATGGCCTGTGTGCATACAGCAGTAGAATACATATATGATTTCATGCAGCAGTTGATGAACAATTACCATATAAAGCGATTTTTCTTGCAAAATAAGAAGGCATAAACTAAGAAAATTGTATTACAGAAAAAGAAGATATAACTGTGAACAGGTGTCCTCAAATAAACAAAACTCCAGGTAAAGGTAAGCAAACCATATTAAAAAAGTAACTGAATATATTAAGCATAATATCTCACCTTTACTGAGCCAAGCATATCACTCTCCAAATCCCCTTCGGCAACATCAGTTGAACCAGAATCAAGGTTTGAACGGTCAAGCAATTTTGCAATTGCACTTTCATCCCACACAATCTTGGTGCTGCCTTCCGTACATTTGTCCTTGTACACATCCCCAAGACCACCACCTCTCTTCCTGTGCTTATTTTCCAGATTTCTTACTGCCTCCGTTATGCTGGTATTATTTTCACTCGTATCTTTACCATTCACACCAGGAGAATCATTAAACAGTTCTTCTGTTCCCCATCGTAAAATATCTTCCACTTCCTTTTGAGATCCAGATTTATTCACAAAAAGCTGATCAAGCATCAGTTTCTTTTTTGCAAGCTGCAAGATGCGTTCCTCAACACTTGCACGAACAACAAGCCTGTATACTAAGAGTCTATTTGATTGTCCAATTCGATGTGCCCGATTCATGGCTTGAATATCAGCGTGTGGATTAAAATCAGAATCATAAATAATGACAGTGTCAGCTGTTGCCAAATTGATCCCGAGACCACAAGATCGTGTCGATAACAAGAAGACAAATCGACTTTTATCTTGGTTAAAACGTGTTATTGCTGCCTGACGATCAGCCACTGCAACAGAGCCATCCACTCTTTCATATGTTTTAGGTCCAAATTCAATATTCAAATAATCCTCAAGGATATCAAGAAGCTTGGTCATCTGTGAAAAAATAAGGACTCTATGGCCTTCCTTATGTAACACCTTAAGCATGGAATGCAACAGAGTCAACTTGGCTGAAGCCTTTATTCGCATTTCATGAAGAAATTCTACTGACCCAGAATCAGGCTCGGTGCCTGGAATGAGATATGGATGATTGCAAACCTTTCTTAACTGCATCACAATGTTAAGCATTGATTGCTGCACCACACCTTTTCCAATATTCCTCAATATCTGATAGTTCTTAGTCAGCATTGCCCGGTAGTATTCAGCTTGAATAGATGACAACTCAACAGGAACCATTCTTTCAGTCTTAGGGGGAATATTTTGCATGGCATCCTTTTTAAGCCTTCGAAGCATATGTGGTGCAACAAGCTTTTTCAATTCCTCCACTTTCTGTGTAGTTGTGAGGTCGTTAAAATTCTCCTCAAATGACGATAATGATGGAAATGAAGCTGGCTGCAAGAAATTAAGCAAGTTATACATCTCGCCAATGTTATTCTGAAGAGGGGTTCCAGTCAGCAGAACACGATGTTGGAAAGAGAATGTATTAAGCAAGCTGAACAGCTTACTTCCTGAATTCTTCAACCGATGGCCCTCATCAACAACAAGAACTTCCCAAGGAACTCCACGCAAATGAGAGGAATCAGCAAGAATCATTTCATAAGTAGTTAATAAAACATTAAATTTATAGGAAGACGTTTTTTTATTCAGCTTATTGTCACTAGCATGCCATTCATATTGGCGAATCATGGTTCTCGCTTTTGCACATCCATGATACTCAACGACATTTAAGTTGGGAGCCCATAATGAAAATTCAGCAAGCCAGTTCGGCATTGTAGAGAGTGGAACCAAGACTAAACAAGGTAGTTTAGCTTTGAACTCAAAATATAATGAAGAAATAAAAGCACAGGCAGACACTGTTTTTCCAAGACCCATCTCATCAGCAAGGATCACATTTTTGGATTTATGCCAGCATTTACGCAACCAATTCAGAGCTTCAAGCTGATGAGGAAACAATGAACCTCCTTTCAGTTCCTCGGGTTGCTCTGTGAGAGCAACAATCTCACTTTGCGGACAGTCAACCTTTCCTCTTGATAAATCATCCTTAAAAGCATCTTTTTCTAATGTCTGGCGTTCAAACTGATCAAACAAATCAATCAGATGTGAAGAGTTTTCAAGAGCAGGTTCATCTAATCTTTCCCAAGTGCATTCATCGTAAGGGAGACCAGTCCATTTTACAAAAGCTTCACGTTTTCCGTCTTTGGATGTGCGGATAGAAATTACCCGCTGAGGCTGCTTCCACTTTTCCTCGCAGATATTTATCATAGCAGTTCCATACTTTGCCTTGTAATTTTCAAGTTTCCTTTTAGCCAGAACTTTAAGTTGAGACTCAGGAATCCAACTGTTACGTATATGAGATCTACCCACCCACTTAACTAAGAATTCGTAAGATATTGTCTCTCCTTTGACCTTTTCAGGTTCAGCCACCGCAGGCTCCTGAACTCTCTTTTCAACACTGCCACTTGTTCTCATTCCTCCATTCACATCTTTGTCAATGATTTCACCAGAAATATGTGTTTTGCAAACCATAGGACTTTTATCACTTTTCAACCTAACATCAACATTCTCAACCACCATCTTTTCATTTTCTTCTCCAAAATCTTCTGTATTTACAGCAGATTCATCTTGAACTTTACCGTTTACAGATGTAGAACCTGAATTTCTGTTGTCTTCTCCCTCTAAATACATTGTATTTCCTTCTTTGCATTCTTTACTCAAGGATCTTCTGTAGACTTGTATTTTGTCCACTCCAATGTCATTCTTTATGCTTTCCTCATCAGAACTTCTGACGACATTAGGAGACCGCTCAGCAAGATTCTCAGTAACCTCAACATCTAAATCAGTATCACAGGTAGAATTTTCCTCCAAAATTTTGTTTTGATTTTCTGACATTAACAAATCATCAGAACGCAGTTCATCTGCAACTGCCGCAGATATGAGACGTGAAGAGCTCATATCATCGCCTTGAACTCGACAACCCAGAACCCGATCAACCTGCAATGTACATTTATAATTCAAAGGAATGAACAAGTCTTAACCATTGATAAATGAAAAGAATAGAAAAGACAAGATCCTTAACTTTACATTTTTGTTGTGTAGAAAGGACCAGGAAGGACATCCACTATATGTTTTATTAGCCAGTGTGAAAGAAAGGAAAATAAACTGTTTCTAATATTTCCACCAATATATCCATGTCCAATAAAATAAAAGAAAATTTTAAATCTATTATCTCCCTATCGGGAGGATCGTGAAAAGTCAAAAAAAAAAAAACCTTTTAAGCCATTCTCCTTTCCATCCACATTCCACAACCTATAAGCAAAAAGCCATATGAGATTTTAAAAGATTTCTTACTTCTTTTTCTTTATTTGCAAGTTTGGATATGCCATTTAAAAAATGGTATGGTATTAAATCCTCTATCAACACTCATCGAACTCAGTGTTAATTGCATTACAAATAACTCAAGAAAATAGTGTGTTTCCAACATCCAAAAGACTGGCATGAGCAGTTTCAGTTACCTGCTGAGGTTCAAAGGGTACATTATCTTCACACAATGGTGCTACATCCATGTGAACTCCTGCTTTCTCTGACTCGTCAGACAGGTTTACTGCTTCTTCGGGAATCTTACGATTCAAAAAAAAAAAAAAGTTATTATTACTAATACAATCATACAAAACAAAAAAGATTGATATTTAAATAGCAGTCATAACAACTAAAAGGATAATCCCAACAACAAGAAAAACAAGAACTATAATGCTAATACAAAAATATGATGATGGCAATGTATAAAAGCAATTGCACAAAAAGATACATATCAATTGAGCTATATTAACCGAAATTATATGTTTTCCCACTTGCCCAAGGATCAAATGACAAGATATGGGAACTGCTTCAGACAGACAGATAAAAGAATTTTCTTTTTGTGAAAAAAAAAAAAGATAGTTGTTGAAAATATTATGAAACAAATAAAGCCAACTAAAAAGCCAAAAGACAATGGACCTCGTCTTTTCTCCGTGCATTGAAACCCTTGGTACCAACATCCTCCTCAGACAAAGATGCCGAAGCCCCATCATCACCCATTTTTTGTTTGTCATGTAACTTGCCAGTTCCAGGACTTGGAGTATTTATTTTGGACCTACGTTTTTTAGAAGCAGTAGCAGACCGTTTTCTCTTATCACTTCTAGGTTTCTTTTGGCTGTCTTCTTCATTGACCTCAGGTTTTCTTTTTCTGGCTTTCTCAGAGGCAGCACCAATAGCAAGAACAAATTTAATTTCTGTAGATGCATTAGTAGAAGAGGAGCCATGATTCTCCTTAGAAGCTTCATCATTTTGCTCTGATTTTACGACTTCAGAATGAGAGCAAACTTCCTCGGCAAGGGGGGACTTTTCATCTGCAGGTGAGTCTGTTGGAGACTCATTCAGTTTCTTCTCATCATCATCATTCACACATGATGAACTCCCCTCTTGAGGAATACTGGGCAATGTATTACCAGGCTTGGCGCTAGAAGATACATCTACTTGGGAAGAACCCAGTCTCTTCTCTAGGGATTTGACTCCGAGACTGAAAACAGATTTGCCCTTGCTGGATCTTTTTTTTGCGAGAATAGAGCTTCCAAAAATCTGGGATACTTTATTAGTGCCAGATGATTTAGTCCCGCTTTGAGATTTTATGGAGATTATTTTTGATCTTGCTCGCTTTGAGACAGAATCCAGATTGCTTATGGGCTTGAATTGATCACTTTTCTGTGTGCACTTTGGGCATTGCCATTTTCCATTTGGAATGCGCTTCAAGTAATACATAACATCAAAAAAATAAATAAGAAAAGTGAGAAATGAGAACTTTTTTTTTTTTTGGCAAGCTAATACATCTACAAGACCAAAAAATGATTATGATCAAGGCTGCTGGTATATGATATATAAGTATGCATACCTTAAGAGGTGGATCAAGGCACTGAAGGTGATAAGTTCTAGGACAGCTATCGCAACACAACAAGTTACCACCAAGATCACAGATCACACATTCATAGTAATACTGGAAGACAGAAAATTTACATAGTCAAAATGTCAGCAGCAGTTAATCAATGTTTGGCAAACTGTCAAGATAACAGTGGACTCAAAAATGGAAAAAGTTATATTCCGATATGAATATAACCTTAGATATATCAGATTCCAACATTCAATCCTCACTCAATTTCGTATAATAATTATGACTAGCTTGCGAAAAAGACCAGTAATCACAACTGCAGCACCCTCATTTAAAAAATTAGCAACAGAATGCCAGCAAAGCTCATTTCCAATATCATTGAAATATATAAAACAAAAGGGACGAAAAACCTAAGAAGAAGAACAGGCAAAATCCTAAACTTAATACTGGCATTCCCACTTTTCTAGTGCACCTGCACACCCATCCTTTTCCAAACATTATTCGGCTTTTACACGATGCTTCAAAACCAGAGGTTTCCAAAAACAATTGAGTTCTTAGAGTTGGCAAAAATATTATGCGAATTATAGCCATTTTGTCAAAGCTATTAATAAAAAATAATTAACAGAGTCAAAAAAAAAAGTAGAGATGTAACCATATTTTTCTAACTGCTCAACAAAAAATTCTCAGCCATGCTAGGTAAATGCAAACACAGGGAAGACAGCGAAAGAGCACACAGTTAAAGTATGGATTTTGGAACTTGCAAGATAAGCTTTATAACATAACTTGTTAGCATTGCAATTTTCACAGGAAACTTGAGAGGTTTTAATCCATCTTATCCACCTAACATAAGCCCCATAGTATGCTTTCGAATTTTTCAGTATAACTTGATCATTTCCAAAAATTAGTTACTAAATGATTAATTAACTAATCTTTGCAAGGTTACCCCATCTCTGTTTACCAAAAAGGGATATAACCAATGAAAACACTCGCCACATGCTAAACTACATCCTTCATTTGCTCCAATACCCTGCTACCACCGTCTACAAACTATCAAGCTCAAGAAAAAAATCACAAAGAAATGTACCATATTGCACTGCAATTTAATTGTCTATATAAGATACATGTTTATGTATCAATCTACTTCATTCTTCAAAGTCTGTAAAAGTATTTTATATCATAGAATATTTATCATTTCTCAGATGATTTCAAGAAAAAGCCTCTGTGAATGACTTTGTAAAGAGAATCAGTAATCAGGTGTTGTAAATGTTAGAAGGAAATATGAAAAACCACAACCACACAATTCAAGCATTAGCACAGATGCAAATCATAATATAAGAAAGACAAAATTAAAACTAACCTTGGGATTAAGTAATATACGATCTTTTGCTAAATTGCTTCCCTTAACATCTTTCTTTCTTTTATTTTTTTTTCTTATTTGCTTGATTTAAAAAAAAAAAAATGTGAAGTTCCTATAGATTACTAGATAATGTGCTCTTGTAGGTCCATTAAATGGCAAAAAATTCACATGATAATGACAAACAAAGCTTACAGACAAAGTTGCAAAAGATAACTCACCCCATCATTTCCTTTCTTTTTGGATGAAGATCGTTCTGCATTTATTTCACTCTTCAGCCTTCGTTTAGCTGAGGATGTGCTCCTTGGACATTCCGAGCCTATCAAGTTCTCTTCTTTACCATTGGCTAGATCAGGTCCACAAGGAAGCTTTCTTCTTTTTCGCTTCAAAACCCAGTTTCTATTAATCATTTTACTAGCTGATGAACTGTTATTCTTCATCTTTAAGGCCCGGGTTACATTGTCACTAACAATGACATTAATCCCATGTCATGAGTCAATGAAGAAGCTGAGCAGAGGTATCAGAGCTACATAGCAATCTCAGCAATTGCAATATCTAACAAGCTATTCCTACACATTAATAATATGAAAAGCATTAGATGGAGAAGAATCAGCAAGAGTAGAAAACAAGAATGGATATTCATAGCTTCGATAACTCTTACACCTATAAAAAATTGAACCATTAAGGGCAAAAACAAGAAGAATAAAAATAAAAATAAATAGTAAAAACTCATTGGCAATACACACAGGAAGCAAAAGCTGTGTGTCAACCAAAATTGTCAACCAAAGAATATGCAGAAGATATGCCAAAGTCACAGCAGATATTCAGAAATTAAAAGACATCAGAATTTAAATTTTTAAGCAAGTTTCAGTAACAGTAGTAGCCCAACTAATGCGACAAAAGATCATATCAGCTAAACTAATAAAGATCTGCATGCTAAGAAACAGAGAGATTGTCATTCCAGGGAAATCAAATTTGTCAATTACACAACAAGAATAGATTTAAACTTCAATAGTACGAGTTCCCAGCCAAATTTAAAGATGCATCAAGCAAATTAATTAAATATCCCCATTGACACCCTTATTGGGTGTTAAATATACAATAACTGTAAATGTAAATCTGAAAAAGACAGACGGATTAACCAAAACAAAAATCCATCATATTAATCCATTTCAGCGGCACATCACATAAGCAAAAACTACATTATAAACTTCAATGAATTGGCAGATTTGCCTAAAAGTTGAAAATGCTACAAGCTTGTATTAGTATGAAATCAGTCCACTTAACTGCAACACCAAATTATTATTTCCCACTCAAGTTTTACTCTATACTTAACTATGACCAAAGCATATGCAAATTAGTATTATGGTACTAAAAATAATACAACAGCAAGAAATATACAAATTCTAACACACCTGATAACATATCTAAAATTATCTAAATACAAATAATTAGACAAAATGGACCTTTCTAAACCAGTGCATAAGACCAAAGTCTTAGTTCAAAACATTAGCCAGGCAGACAGTTAAATACATTTCTATAAACCCAATTAGAATAATTATCAGAAGAAGAAGAAACTCACAAATTATACACACACCAAAATCCAATGACTAGACTAACACATACACTGCCTAGTTGGGCAACCACAGAGCATGGCGTTAAATTTATTTCATTACGTATGTTAAACGGTTGATTATCAAATGTTCAAAAATACACCAAAAGAGCTTCCAAATTGAACAATCAAGCACCAAAAACTAACCCAAGTATGCACATTGACACTAAAACCAAACCCATAACACAATAGGACTAAAAAATACTTAAACATGCAAACCCAATTACCAAATTATCCCAAAACCGCAAGACTTAACAGTAATCAGGACCAAGACCATAACAATTTCAGGAATCCAACAGCATACAACATTGCAAAAACAGCAAAGCACAATAAAATCAGCTTAAAATTAAACATACCTAGATAAGAACCCACCAAAACATGAGCATAAAACAAAGAAATAAACAGTTCCCAGATAAATTAAGAAGCTCACCAGTCTTCCCTCTTGTCTATGGATCAAAATCAATCAATGGAAACAAAAGTAGACAATAAAATCTAAGATTGGGATGCTAACAAAGAAAGTGAAGAGACAGATAAAGCCGCAGATAGAGAGAAGCCACAGACAGAGGGAGATTAGGGCATGGAAGCTAAGGAGAAAGGAGAGATGCGAGAAAGCGAGAGCCAGAGAGAGAGAAAATACAAAAATAAAAAAAATAAAAGAGAAAAAAGAGAAATTAACAACAAAGAGAGAAATTGTATATGCGTAAGCTTGTTATTTATAGAGAGAGAAAGTAGAGCTTTGAAGAGAGAGAAAGAGAGAGCATGCGATACGGATTCGCCGGGGTCATAGGACGCTCTGACATGGCAGTTCAATGAGAGAGAGTACCGAAACACAACACCCCTCTTCGGCATCAATATAACCACTGAGATCTTGCCACGTGTCTCCCTTCACCCTCCAAATTTTTCCTCTTTTTTCCCATCTCTTGCTGCTGTTATTCTTTGTTGTACAGCACATTGCTGGAAAGCGGGAGCTTGAAGAAACTTTCCTTTTCTTAACTTTCTTTTGCTTGTTATCATCTCTCGCAATCATTTGCTTTCTGGGTTTTTCGCACTCTTCTTTTGTTTTTTTTTATTATCTATTAGTTTAAAGTTTTGATTTTTATTCAGGGTTTATTTAAATTGATGTATCCAACTTTTAAATTTGTTGTCAAAAATTGATTTCTTAACTTTACACACAAACAAAGCAGAAACTTTAAGTTGTTAGATTTCTTTATAATTGAAAATGTGAGCGTAGATTTTGGTTTCTAAAATTAGCAGCAAATATATGCTTTAAAGGATAATATGTTCCACAACAAAAACTGGATTGAAGAAGATTCATTCATGCACATGACATGCCTTGCCTTGCCCTGCCTGACCTCATATATTTTTTGATATGTTTGCATGTAACTTTATGTAGTATATTTGTATACTCAAATCAAATTATATAATAATACTTGTATAAGGATGAAGAGATTATATGTAATATTATCATATAATAGTATGGATTTTTTTTTTTAAAACATCAAATTTTATATATAATTTTAATTCTTAATATTATTTAATATCGTGTAAATATGTAATAAATAAAAATTTAATATTATTTAAGATAATATCACATATATAATAATTATATTTATAAAATGAATCTTAAATTTTTAATAACTTACTAGTCCTTTTATATTATTAAATACTATTACATGGATAGATACATAGATAAATAGATGGATAGATAGATTATTTTACACAACACATCTAACAAATAAGGCATTGAAGTAAAAAAGAAATACAATAGAAATAATAGGTTTGAAGTATACATTTTATTATACTTTTGTGGAGGTTTTCTTGACCTCAGTTGTAAGAATTTGCTAACAAATTCAATAATATAGTAAATTTTAAATATTCTTAAATCACTTTTAAAAATAAAAGAGGAAGTAAGAAAATAAACAAATAAATGTGAAATATTTCAAAAGAATAGTCGAATAATGATAAATAGATCATGAGAATTTGGTGCTAATGAACCTGGAATCAAAGGCCCTATTTAATATATATTTGGAAAAGACTAAAAGGATATGTAGGGAACAACAAGTGTAGCAATACAGTAAGAACAACCAAGGTAGAGATATAAGTGGACAATATGGTCATGGGATTTTATTATACACCTTTTTTAAAATTCATAATAATTTTATTTTATTATAAAAATACACATTTACCCCTTTTCTATGTTGTTTTGGACTGATTAAATAAAAGCAAATATACTTTGAATTTATTTATTCTTATTAGTTAAACTTTAATTTATTATCATTATTTAATTTTTAGAGATAGTAAGATATATTTTATAAAACAAACAAAATAGTATTTTGTTAAAAAAATATTAGTCATATATATACACCTATTTATTCTCTAAAAAATTAATTTAGAATTATTTATTATTACATATAAGATTTATAATCTATGTTAGAAAATTAACTTTTTTTTATATAAATATTCAAATGTTGTTATTTAATAATATTATTAAAATATTTTAATTTTTTTAAAAATATAATAATATATCAATTATATTTACTTTAAGTTAATTAAAATTTTATATTATTAAAAATTTAAAATATAAATTAGCACATAATATAAATATATTAAATAAAAAATAAATAATAATAAATAAATTAGAATTGTATTTATGAAAAATAAATAAATTCAGAATATATAAATATTTTTAAATTAATTAATTTATAGTTAAAATAATGTAAAAAGAAGGTAATGGTGTATTTTCAAACAATTTATTACAAGACAAAATTATCACAATTTTTTTTTTTAAAATATATATTTATAAAACCCCCTAGCATACTAGAAACAAGGAAGATAACAACATAGCAAAAAGAACGAGCACAGTAATACAACAATGATGTTGTATTGGAACAGTAAACTTAAACAAGAAATCAAGGAGTGCAATGCATTATATTCTGCAGGCTAGGGTTTGCTCCTTCAAGCCAAGTGTAACCGTATTCCGTATCAAAAAGAAAAAGAAAAATTTTAAAAATTTATAAAAATGGGTGTTGTACGTTCTATTAAATATAGTTTTTTGAAGAGAGAATGATGCCCCGGCCGTCCCACCAAGACGCAATGAATGTGCTACAGCGACCTCAAATAGCAAGACTTGTTTGCGAAGAAGAAAACTGCGAGAGCATGACAAAATATAAATGAATAGAATGGGGCCTAGCCCGAGATGAAACAATCATTAATTCTATTTCAACAGTAAAATAACTAATTGCAATGCAATTTGTCGTGATAAATTAACCACCCAAAAAATAAAAGCATAACACTAGGAAAACCAGGCTTAGCCTGAGTCCCCAGGAGAAGCCCATTTGCCGCACCCTCTGAATTTCAGATTGGGCTCCTTGAAATGGCTTACAAAATGTAACAAAAACTCTAGGATGCGTAACAAAAATTTGAGACTATTGTAGCTTTATTCCAATTGGTTATGCGATGCGCTCTTTACTTCCTTTGGATTTGGTTGTGTGTTTGCAAGTGTAATGTTCCCATCCGAAAATTTTAGCATGAATCAAAATGTAACTAAGAATTGGACTGAATTTGACCAAAATCCAATCAATCGGTTTGATTAGATTCGATTTTTTTAATTTAAATTTAAACTTAAATTTTTTAAAAATTAATTTAATTTTTGAGATTTAATATTAATCTCTAATTAAATATGAATAATTATATTATAATTAATAAGTTCAACTTTTTAAAATTTATTATATGTATATTTTTAATTTAAATTTAGAATTTTTTTTTTGTTGTGAATTTTTCGAACATAACACGAAAACTAGATTAATTACTTTTTGATTTTGAATTTTTTTAAAAAAATTAAATAATACTTTTTGAAATATAAAAATAGAATCTAAATGACACTAAACTAATTAGTTCAATACAAATTTTCAATTCTTGATCTTTTTGGCCTAACTCTAGTTGCAAATCTATAATAGATTAACTTTATACTCAAAACCTTAGTTGTTAAGCTTTAGTAACCTTATTATTGTATTAGAATGTGACATATATACAACAAAATAAACAATGAAATTATATTCTCATGTATACTTGTAAGTATTTTATCCCATTCTTATACAAATTTGAAAGTGTAATTATTCCATTCAAATATCTTGTATATACTACAAAATACAAAATCAAATTACATTTTCAATTAATGTTGGTACACCAAAATTTTAATAAAAATATAATTAGTTGTAACTTTAAACAAACTCTTTTTTAATGATAAATTTTTTTTATAATTTTATACGTGATTTTATCTTATTTTTGTGAGATATTTTACTTGTTTTAGTATTAGTCTTGTGCTTTATCTCAATTTAATAAATATTTACAATAGTAAATTATTAAGCAACCAATGCCACTCTTTATTCGAATAAGTAAGAAATCTTAAAACAATCAAAAATGTCAATTTAACATTTTGGTTATAATTTTGAAATCACTCATTTAAATAAGTTTTTAATTTTGTGTTACAACGAAATTATTTTCAAAGACAATGATTAAAAGGCTATTCAATAAATATTGTTTGTAATATATATTTTTTTAAAAAAAAAGAATTCAAATAAAAAAAAAATGCATTTAGTTTATATATTTTTAAAGAGTATTGATAGATACCTTAAGTTTACTGTATTCTAAATTTTCGTTATCCATCCATTTGACGAATGCAACCTCGTTTGATATGCCAATTTAGAATGTTGGCATAACTTGTTTGAAGTAGCATTTTGAATAAGAAGACATGGTTTTTTTTTTTTTTTTTTATATATATTTAAATAAAATAATTTTACATATGTTCATTATTGTTTTAAAATCAAGTTTCTCCATTTACAACTCTTTGCATCATAAATTTTTGGTATTATTACTGTCAATTATTTGGAAATTTGTGATTATGTTTATTTCATTTACTTAAAAATAAAACATTAAATTTTTAAAACAAGATATGTAATGATAATAGTATCATGTTTATTTTTATTTTTATTATTGTATTTGATATATAAAATAAAATTAAAGTTAGGATTTTTTTTTAAAAAATAAGATATTATCAAATTCTATAATTTTTTTTCTAATTAACCTTAATTAATATATATATATTTGTTCTCTATATGTCTTAAAAACAAATTATCATCAAATTGTTTTCAAATTTCAAAATTATTACTAATTTTATCGATTGTTTGGGAAATCTCCATTCGAAAATAAAATGAACGCAGCGCCGTAACGTCTGGGGCCTAAGTGGTACGCACTCAAGCGAAGCAAGTAGGAGGACTTGGATGTAACTTAATTTATGGTGATTGAAACCGACAGGTTTCATACAGGCGAGCCGTCAAGTGTGCCGACCAACCTGCTGCAAGTGGAACCCACGCCACCACCAAAACCTTATGACTGGATCCTTCCTTCCTGTATGTATGTTGTACCTGCTTTAAAAGCGCGTGTAGTGATTGATAATCCTTCCAACTAAAAATTCGAAAATTCTCGGCCTTCACAGTCACAAAAAACCAAACCCACAAACAAGTCATGATTAGAGTGCACAAAAAGTCGTAAATTTGAGCTAAGCAAGTGATAGATGTGGGGAGAGAGAAGAAGACTTAATAGATAAATAAATAAATAAAATCTAAAACAGAAAATGAGATGGAGAAAACAAAGCAGACAGCTTTAATTTTAAACAGCGCCGTCTTTAGTGGTTTCCTCAGGTACTCGGTTTGATCTTTCAATATTTCACCCTTTTTTTTTTTTTAAAGTTTTTTGGTTTGTGATTGTAATTTTGTTTGCGGGTTTAGTCTGATGTTGAATATGAAGCTGAATTTTGGGAATTTTACTGGGAATTCAGTGTCTTTGGACTGACTTCTGTTTCTGAGAAGTTGAAGTTGAGTTTTGATCTTGAACTGTTAATAAAATTTTGTAATTCAGTTGATTTTGTTTCTAGTGGATTTTGGTAGTTATTCCGTTGATGAAAGAGTGGGGGAATTCTGAATCTTGGTATTTTTGCATTGATTGAGTAAGCTTAATTTTGATCTATTTTGAATATTTGCATCAATGTAAAGTATATAACTTAAAATTAACAATTTTATGATCTGATCATGCAGCTTCATCATCATTGCTTAGGTTTAGGTGTTGTGTAAGATGTATTTTTGATTTCTTTTTAAAATGATAACCTTTTGGGATTCTCTTACTTTTTGCATGAGATGCTTATGGTTGTCTGTTTTTTTGGAGTAAATTGATTATTATTTGTGTTAAAGATTGTCAAGCTCCGGACCTCTCATACTGGTAACAGAGTTAACTAAGATGTGAGAGCTGGTTTTTCTTCAGGTTCTTTGTTAAGGGCTAAAATTTTCTGCACCAGAAGTTCATCTTTTTTTGGCAAGGGAACTTCGGAATTGGAAATGGGAGAATGCCAGTGTTGATATGTATTGGTGTGATTTTCATGGTATCTTGCCTGGGTGTGTTTGACCCAGGTACGTTTTATCAAAATGGAGAGAAATCTGGGGAAAGGTATGATGGATCAGCAGAAAAATTATGAACAGGTCCGGTACAATAATGTGGAAAGTAGAAATGAGGGATCTGGTTCAGCAAATCAAAGGTTTTTCCATGATCCTTCTAGTAATATCAACACTAATATCCGACCTCCAGATTACACCATGTCAGTGGGAGCTAGACCTGTGCTCAATTATTCCATTCAGACTGGGGAAGAGTTTGCTCTTGAATTTATGCGGGAAAGAGTGATCCCCAGGCAGCATTTTGTTCCCAATGCTTATGGTGATCCTAACAACACTCCTGTCCATATGGATCTGAAGGGCATGCTGGGAATTTCTCATACAGGTCCAGAGAGTGGGTCTGATATTACTATGCTTAGCACTGCAGAGACAGGTTGTGCCCAGGAGTTTGAGAGAAAGGGCTCCTCTGCACCTGAAGACAGAAGTTATTATGATTCCATGCGATCAGTGCCACGAACATCATCAAGAAATGACGTGAGTCGAGGAATTCATGGTTATGCCTCTTCAGGAGCTTCTGGTTCATCAAGCAAGGTGAAGTTCCTCTGCAGCTTTGGTGGCAAAATTTTGCCCCGTCCCAGTGATGGGAAGCTTAGGTATGTGGGAGGTGACACGCGTATTTTCCGGATAAGCAGGGACATTTCTTGGCAGGTGCTTGTGCAGAAAGCCTTGGCAATGTACAGTCAAACTCATACAATAAAGTATCAGCTTCCTGGCGAGGATCTGGATGCATTAGTTTCTGTATCCTGTGATGAGGATCTGCAAAACATGATGGAGGAGTGCAATATATTAGAAGACAGGGGATCACAGAAACCTCGAATGTTCCTGTTTTCTATTTTTGATCTAGAGGATACTCAGTTTGGCCTGGAAAGCATTGAAGGCGATTCTGAGATCCAATTTGTAGTTGCTGTGAATGGTATGGATGTTGGATCAAGAAAAAACTCAATTGCTTTGGCAATTGCTTCGGAAAACAGTTTGGATGACTTACTCAGTCTAAATGTTGAAAGGGAGACTGGTCGTATTGCAGCCGAAATAGCTGGCTCTGGCCCAACTTTGGCAAACAATGCACCCTCATCAACAATCCAATCTTTTCAGCCGGCACTGGTAAGTTCTGCTAGTGCTTATGAATCCAACTCACAGTCTTACCAGGGACAGAGAATGCACTATGGAGAATCTAGTCAACAAGTAAAATCCACTTTGCGCCCTATTGAGAGTTTCCCCCGAATAGACATGAATAGCACTACTCCCTTGTCTGTTCCATTGCAATGTGATCGTGGTTCTCACCCCTCTAACTTTGTAACACGTGGAGAAAATTTTGTCCCTGTTGCTGTACATGGGCAGCTGAATCAACTGGGAGGCTTGACTGAAGATCCAGAAGCATTTGTTAAGGAGGTCAAACTGAAAACAGAGGGCTCAGATAATAAAATAAATGAACCTGAGAAGGTCAGTTCTGTGGATAAAGAAGTATCAATAAAGGAGCAGAAAATGAAAAGAGATTGCTCGCTGCCAAAGATTAGTGAAGCTGACAAAATTCGGATGGGAAATGAGTATGTTGTTTCTTCACATCCACATACTAGTTCTGTTTCAAATTATGTTCCCAGAGAGGAAGTATCGGTGGCCAGTTCTTTACCAGACATAGTTTCACCTCTGTTGCCCTCAAAAAGTAGTAAAAAGGCCCAGGAACCTGCACAGAATGCAGTGCCTCCTGAGGGTGTAAATGAAGGGAGAAAGAACAAGGACGAGGAGCATTTACGTACTTCTGGTGCAACTTTTACATGTGGATACGGTGACACTGAGGCTGAGCCTTCTAACTTTAGCTACAATGAACCGTCTGTTATTCCTCAGAGGTATTTTTCTGAGAAAATTCCCAGAGATCAGCCAGAAATAAACCGTTTATCAAAGTCTAATGATTCCTTTGGCTCCCAGTTTCTGATATCTCAACCACTTTCTGATGATTCTCAACCAGTCACTGAACCAAATGATAAATTGCATGACGGGAATATGGCTTCTGAGACTGAGCAATTCATTACATCTGCAAAACAGCGATGTACAGATCCTCAAACGGTTGAAGATGGACATGCTCAACTGAGGAATCATAAAGAGTTTGCTGATAAAATCAACAAAATTAATTCCAATGTTTCTGAGGATGGCCTTGCATCAAGTTTAGGGAAATCTGAATTGACTGTGGTTCCAAATTCTGCTGATGATTGTGAAGTGACTAGGACCAAAGAGACATATAAAGACCTCTCTATCAATGACAAAGAAGCATCTGGCTTGCATCATCCTAGAACAAGTCATGGAACTTCCAGTAAGAAACCAGAAGATTCCTCTTTGAAGCAATCAGAATATGAGTGTAGTGAGATTGCTGCCAATAAGAACAATGGGAATGACAATAAGGGGCATGCACAGTCTTTGACTCAAAAAGAGAAACCAGTTCAAGCTGTTCCTCAAGGGGATTCCAGTGTTGCTGTTGGCCATCCCGAGGGAGACATACTTATTGATGTCAATGACCGATTTCCTCGTGATTTTCTGTCTGATATATTCTCAAAAGCAAGGACATCTGAAGACCTTAGTGGTATAAGTATAATGCATGGAGATGGAGCGGTTTTGAGCTGGAATGTTGAGAATCATGAGCCTAAGCGGTGGTCGTACTTTAGGAATCTGGCTCAAGATGAGTTTTCTAGAAAAGATTTGTCCCTTATCGACCAAGATCACCCAGGTTTCTCATCCCCACTTACAAATGCTGAGGAGGGGGCTCCTATAGATTATAGCTATCCACCTTCAAAGCCTGATGGATCTGCCATCGCTCAAAGTGACTCAGTTATTAATTTTGATGAGGGCATTCAGAGAGAGTCATCTGGTATTGTTGGACCCAACACCATGGATATGCATCCAGATTATAGTCATTCTCAGCTCAAGGTTGAGGAAAGTATGCTGTCAGAGGGCATGAACCAGAGGATACCAGAATCAGAAATTGAGGTACGATTGTCTGTTGATTCCTTTTGATAATCAGTAATCATATTGCTGATATGTGCTTAGCTTTTCTAATTCCCTCTCTCACTTTAGGAAAGGAGGTTGGATCTTCCAACTACTGGTGTAGCTTTTTTTGATCTTGCTTTGGGAGATTTTGATATCAGTGCCTTGCAGGTATGTTCGTGCCTATAGTCCTTGCTTTTTAGTGCATGTACTATATTAAATGTATATAATAAGAAAAGTCAACTATGCCTCTTTTTTCTTTGTTGCTTGTTTTCCCAAGCATTGTGACATTATTGTTTTAATTTTAAAGTTCATATGCATTTCTTAAAATAGTCCTCAAAGTTACTGGTGAAGATATGTTGTCTGAATCACCTCTCCCCCTTGGGAAGAGGTAGAGTCATGGTTCAATCAATGAAATGTTGGACTGATATTTTTGAAGGATTAGTCTGCATGGTTAGATGCTTATCTTTGCTTGTAAGATATTTAATAATTTTGGAAGTATGCCACATAATCTTCTTTGGCAATTGTCTTGTGATTGTTGAAACCTACTGTCTAGGTTTAAAAGGCCACATGATAAACTATGCTTCTACTTACCTTTAACAAATGTCACAGGAATGCACCTTTGCCTATCATTTAGCTATCTAAACAAGCCTATCCCAGTACTCAATGACTAATTGTACCTTTTTTGTTCCTCCTGTGTTGTCTGCATCTACAATTATAGGCTATTAGTGATATGATTTGTAAAATCATGTCTTCTCATCAAATTATTTTATAAGACAAGATTTGATTCATGTGTGTCTATTTTGGAGGATCTAAATGCACTAGAAGTAAACATACTTTAGTATTTAGCAGTGTTAAGAGCGTTTTGGGGGTTTGCTATGTGTTTTGGCTCAGAGATGTGGCTGTTTATAGCTTTCTTAAATGACATCTATAACTGTCTGCAATTTTTTATTTTTTATTTTTGGAAAAGAACAACTTTTGTAATTTAATTTTGAATATTTCTGTTGGCACAGTATCTTATTGCAAGATATTCCTCCTAGGTGAGGGACTAGCTTAGCTGTTAAAGTCAATTGTTATTGCCCAAGTGAAATGATGATCTCTGAAAGGCTTGTTTAACATGTGAAATGAAAATGTTGCAGCCGATAATAGTGTGCAAAGTCAATTAAATAGTGTGATTCTGGTTTATTTTCTCAGAATCCCCCCTTAATTGTCAAAATCAAAACCATTTGCTCAATTTTAAACTGTGGCTGACTGAAGCACTGTGCCTGAAGTATTGGAGGACTGTCTGGTGATGCAGACTGCTGATGATGCACAAATAATGCAGTTTTATTGGACTGTTCTCTTGCTTCTTTCCTTCCATGACTTCTGTTTGGAGACTTTTGATTGATATAATTAAGTTTTGATTTTTTTTTTCTTTTGATTTTAATACTGCACGTGCATTTTACAACAGATTATAAAAAATGAAGATTTGGAAGAACTGAGAGAACTTGGTTCTGGCACATTTGGGACTGTTTACCATGGAAAATGGAGGGGAACAGATGTTGCCATTAAGCGAATAAAAAAGAGCTGTTTTACTGGTCGTTCATCAGAGCAAGAGAGATTGGTGAGCTTTCTTCCACGTAAATGATTTTATTCCATAATTAATTAAGCACATGAAGTCTTGATGCATAAGAGCTGCAGTCATGACAATCAATCCCAAGGAAGCTATTAAGATGTGCTTCTTACAAGTTTTGACACGTGCCATAAAGATGCAATATTCCAAAGGGTTGAAATGCTGTTTTTTGTTAACTCAGTAGCTTATGTTTCTGTCGTTCCAGCTCCTATTTGATTCTATCCCAAAAAATGAGAAGTTACCATATCTACCTAGTGCAAATTATTTCTCATTAACGACATTTGGCATAATACTGTACTAGTTTGTTAGGGCTGATGTTTAGATTGATATTTGTTATGTGTTTCTCTCATTTGATTTCAACAATTAGTCTTCATATTTGTTATGTGTTCATTTTTTCAGACTGTGGAGTTCTGGCGTGAAGCTGAAATTCTTTCTAAGCTCCACCATCCAAATGTGGTGGCCTTTTATGGTGTGGTTCAAGATGGACCTGGAGGAACACTGGCCACAGTGGCAGAATTCATGGTGAATGGCTCTCTTAGGCACGTTTTACTTAGCAAGGACAGGTAATATTTTCATATATAATTATGTATTGACCTTGATTACTGTCGGAGCAATTTTGAGATGCATAGAAACCAGGTTGCGTTGAGTGTTTGGCTTACTGATTTTGGCGCCAAACACCCTCACCCGTCACCTGCCCCATGCACCCACAAACAACCAACCTGAAAAGAAAAAGGAGCTTTAGGTCAATCAAGCTTCAAATTAAGTCTCTAAACTTGATGAGAGCTCAAAATCAAGCCTAAATAAACAAATTACAAATATTATATATGATATGCAATATATATGGATCTTTTCTATTATCCTGACTTCTGTAACATATTTTGTCTGAACCAAATACCACAGTAATTGGATTGCAATGATGGCTGAGATTACACAAAATAAAAGCTCTACACTCTTTATGAGTGGTCAATTGTACGAATTGCTCCTCAAATCACTTCTATTTCTTTATTATCATTAAATCACCTCACTCCTCCCCATCTCTTTCAATATCATTGTTCCATGAATTAATTGATGTTGTGAATTGAAAAAGAAGTCTAGCTATAAGGCGACAAAGGTTTCTAACACTATGTGACTGACATTCAAATATAGTTATCTCGCACAATTTTCCCGTTGAAGTGATCTAAGCATCATTTTAATACAACAATTGCAGTTTCTGGTCCAGAAGAAAATAAGTTGATGTCTGGATCATAGAAAATCTCAATCCATGTAATTAGAAAAATAAAAACGTGTTATTATCAAGCTGCCAAGCTGAATTCTGAAATAGTTCAAGCTTTGTGATTAAATGAGCCTCAAATCTATCTCATATTCTAATCATTACAAAATGGATTGATACAGAATCAATTTGCATAATTAGATAAATGCTTAGTTTATTGCACCTCTACTGAGAGTTTAGCCTATTTTATGTTATTCCTTTGTATCTCATTTGTTTTTCTAGTGAATCTTCAGGCATCTTGATCGTCGTAAGAGACTCATTATAGCAATGGATGCAGCATTTGGAATGGAATATTTGCATTCAAAGAATATTGTGCATTTTGATTTAAAATGTGACAATTTGCTTGTCAACTTGAAAGATCCCATACGACCCATTTGCAAGGTAATGTTTTTGCTATCTCATGAATAGTTGGCCACTTATTATGCATCTTGCTTGTGTAAAGCCAATGCCTTTATTTGTGGAGAGCAGCTGCTTTGGTCAAGCTAAAAGGAAAAATTTTTAAATATGCTCTTCTTTAAGCAGGTAGGTGATTTTGGCTTGTCAAAAATTAAAAGAAATACCTTGGTTACTGGTGGTGTAAGGGGAACCCTTCCATGGATGGCTCCAGAGCTTTTGAATGGTAGCAGTAGTAAGGTTTCGGAGAAGGTATGATTTTAATATTCAATTTTTTTACTTCCAGTGGTCATAGAAGAGCAAAACTTGGTCCTTGGCTCAAATGGTAAATCGTATGGTGTCTTTTGAGCTGGCCTTAGGTCAAATGTAGATGAACCAAAAAACTAACTAAATTAAAAAAAAGGAAAAGTAAAGAAAGGTAGAAACTGTCAACTTAAACAGTAGGCTGATATCTCTGATGACATAATGCCTTCTGTAAAGGCTGCAATATTTTGTAGAGGGGAATTTGTCCTGTATCTGCTGCTTATAAGGATGAGGATGAAGCTTTGCTGTATGCTTGACTTTCCTTTTGTTACCTTGTAATGGATCACTTAAATTTGCAAAGCTTTACTGGTCCATGTTCTGTGTATTGGCAGGTTGATGTTTTCTCTTTTGGTATTGTTCTATGGGAGATTCTCACTGGTGAGGAGCCTTATGCCAATATGCATTATGGAGCAATCATAGGTGCGTGACCATCTCTCCTTCCCTCTTTTCTCCCCTCAAACCCAACAAGAAATTCAATGATTTACTCATCTATAATGGCTTGTAGGATGTGAAAATTGCTTGTTTGTCTTAAAGTTATTGTGCGAGCTGTATTTGTATCTTGAGGCTGTGCTGCTGCCTCTTTTTCTTATGGGAACTTTTAACTTATTTTACTAGAAACAAATACCAAAATGCATTTGAGATGTTGATGTTCTCTTAGAAGTGAGTCTAGGGCCGCTTAAAAAGAAAAGGGTTAAATATACACTGCCCCCACTTTTTATTAACAAACATTGTAAGGTGGAATCTTCTTTTGGAGATCTACTCAGCCGTAAAATCATTGTCAGCATTTTTGAGCCGCCACAACTGTTATCTTCACCATTGACCAATGTACACAAATGGTGGTGGTGGTTCACCTCAACTCATTGCTATTTGATAATTGATAAGAATATATGTTGGCTGAATTTTCAATCCCAATTTTCTGGTCGTCGGCAACTTGAATGGCGGTGATGATTGCATGGATGAGTGAATCATCAAACAAATATTTTGATGATGCTGACGGCTGGTCCAAGGGACTGCAATTTTCTTTGGCTGACTGGCCGGTGATGCATTTTTTTATAAGTTAATTGCTAAAAAAATAATTAGAAACTGTAAAATAGTACAGCACTGGAAAAGCTAAGTCAACCTTCGTGGCTTTATGAGATAGGAGCCATTTGGAAATATATATTTTTCCTAAAATTATTTTTGTGAATAAGAAAATGGAAATTGTAATATCCATCAAAACAATGTAACAAAATTTAAATGGATATTGTTTGAAAAAATGAAACCAGTCGAAAATAAATTTTATGCTTTGTGATACATACTTTTCCATGATTGAGGGCAAAGAATTTAATGCATGAAAGTTTTTCGCTAATGGTATCTGCAGTTTGGTCATAGATCTGTGCACTTCATGTTCATGCTGTAATTGATATTTTCTGAATATGTGAAGGTGCTTGAGAATTTGCATGACATTTTCTGAATGAAATGGAAAACATCTGAGTTTGATGTCCTTGTATAGTTTGTCCTCCACTTGTTCTCATAGGCCAGAAATAGCACTGAGATATTTGTTAACATGGGTTTTCTTCGTGTTCTTCTGAAAAACTTGGAATAGTGAAATAGATCATGTGAAAAATTCAATCAATTTCATGCTTCAGATATATTACATTTTGTGTAGTATTGTGTAGATCCATTTTGAAAAAACAAATCCCATTTATAGAAGTACTCATTTAGAGGGAAAAGGAAAAGAAAATAATATCAAGGCATTTTTTAGTGGATCCATAAAATCTAGGAATATCTTTGAAGTTTTCTGCAATGTATCTTCCTCTTGGTTCATTTATAAGATATTAACTTGAATGTACTTTTCACCCTCCTTCCTCCACATTTCTTGTGATAGAATATAGATTTCGTGACCCTACCTCAGTTTGAATAGGCAGTTATAATATCATACTACGGGGAATGTTTTATCCTGATTCTCTGCTGTTGGCTGCACTATCAAGTTAAACCAAGGTGGGGCAGCATAATTTATGAATGTGTTGAAATAGTAATCATGTTCCTCGGATTCTTCTTGTGTGCAGGAGGTATTGTCAATAACATACTGAGACCACCCGTGCCAAACTACTGTGATCCCGAATGGAGATTGCTAATGGAACAGTGTTGGGCTCCAGATCCTGTGGTCCGCCCATCATTTACAGAGATCGCCAGACGCTTGCGAGTGATGTCTGCTGCATGCCAGACTAAATCAAATGGTAATCAGCCGCAGAACCAGGTGCCCAAGTAATGCACTCCATAGTTCCCTCAGTATCCTTTTAGCCCTTAAGAAATACAACGATAAGAGTTGTTTACTTGTTTATTCGCATCATAAACGTACGAGGGGTCTATTTATAGAGTGGTGAGACGTAGCTTACTGTTGAGAGGGTAAAATATGATTGTGTTTGTGCAAAAACTGAAAAAAGGAATTGGTTCATATGGAAAGCTATTATGTCAATAGTAAATACGAACTTTTGCTCTGGTTCTTCAAAAATCTGAAGTAGCAAAATTCTGTTTCTTCTCTTTGTACAAAAACAAGCTGTAAGGTCCAAATTTGTGAATAATTTTTTTTAATAAATTATTAAAAAAAAAAAGTGATGAACATATGTGTTAGTTTGCTACTAATCTAACACTCCAGAAACCTACAACAAAAATTAGCACTCTTAAAAACTAGTGCTAATTCATCGTCCCAATCACTGACTATTTCCGAGTGTATCACATACGGGGTGCGGTATATCCATATAATTTCCACAAAATTGTTTCTAAACTGAAGGGCTTACCCAGATTCATGGTTCTTCATCCCTCTTCCTACAACAAATTGTGCATATTCTCCATTTCTTGGTTGAGTTAGATCGTATAGTTTATACAAAAATCACCTGTACATCATTCAATAGACAAACATGAGGACCATTGTAGATTGCACCATTCTGCCCGCTTACAATCCTAAGAAGAGAATATGTGTAATCAATCACTATTTGCTTGTGAAACTCAGATCTCTCTTTTGCCTTCATCATCGCTGTTCCAAAGTCCACGTATGTGAACGACTCCGGGATCTCTACTGCAAAGTCAAGAATTCTAACTCGTCAATCTCATCATCATTTTCATTGGATCCGATGATAAAGTTGAGTTCAGAAAAGTAGTAGCGCCCTTACAGGAGTTCGATAGGTTTGCGTTATCTTCTGACCGCTCAGTAGCTTGCTCGTCCCATAAACTATACACTTCTGAATCAGAACAACCATCCATCGAGGATTCATGCTGACAAACCTGAATGGATCATCGAAGAGGTTCCTGTCGAATTCATACGGAAACTCTTGGGTCCAAGTCGTGTTACGAGGAATTATCTCCTTCGGGGACGGTGTACGCAGGAACATATTTTATGCAGACATAAACTACAACGGAATGGATGGCGGGGAGGTTGGTGGTGAAGAAAGCGAAGACGTAAGGCACTCCGCTAGATAGCTCACTGTAGACAAGTCCAATCGCGAGCTCGAACAAGTTCTAATTTGACTTTGCCGTAATGCCAGACAGACATGATGATAAAAATGGCAGCTGCAGTGGCAAGCGGAACCCAACCACCTCGATTAACCTTGAAGATCGTAGCACAAAAGTAGGTTCCCTCCACTAGCAGTGTCATGCCAGCGAAGATCAGGACAAGAATCCAATGCCAGTGCCATACTAACAGCATAATTAGGATCATAAGCATTGTTGTTACAAGTTACTGTTAAGACCGCCAATTTCTTTGTGACATCAAAAAATGAACGATTCATGAAATCTCTTATTGACAAAGTGCTTGGAATATATATATATATATATATATATATATATAAAAGATCAAGAGCAGAAATATATTAGCAACTTTGCCCTATCAGATCAGCATCACAATAACCAGCTTATGGTAGTCAGGAAAGAAAAAATCACTAGTTAATTAGGAGAGGGTAAAGAAATTGTTATGTCATGGTTGCCAACTTAAGATCGAGTCTACAACTATCCAACATTAAAAATCCCATACTCCCAAGGAAGATAGAGGATGCTACAGTTTTTCAAATATCGATTATCAAAGCATACACTAAGAAAACTTAAAAAAAACAGGTACAAAACTCAATCAGTATACTCAATCAGTATGCTCATAAGTAATGACTTTCGGTTTTTTTTTTTTTTAACAAAATTAATGAAGGAAACACGAAAGCAGGTTTTAACATTTATTTCCTACCAGAAACTTAAACAACTGGGAGAATATGGATAAAATAAACTTCAATACATCGAAGGGAGGATGAGCTTACCAGTAGCATATTCAATTTTGTGATTGATATTTATGAAACCAGCCGTAATAGCTATACAGAGTATCATGGGCATCCAATTAATTTATGGAAAATATATGTTGGTTGAGTACAGTTAGAAAAGGTTGAAAACAAGCCGTTTGTTTACTGAGAAAGAAGAAGAAAATCAACAAAAACTTTAAAGAAAACTTTTGATGTAGAATTCAGAATTTTATTGACAAACTTTTCTAATCAGCTTAACAAACTTCAACAATAAATAACGGCTAGCTCACATTCCCTCTCACTAATCCAGCTGGTAGGCCACTTGCTTCAACTAACTGCAACTTGAAAACTAAATTGAAGATTGAATTCAGTGCTATTGCATCCCATCATCATCTTTTCTAAAGTACTCATTGCCTCATTAATAGCCATCTGATGATGTACTGCATTGCTACCATATGATTTTGATAAGCAACGATTTGATCACCAGCTTAACTAACTCCGATCAGTAGCTAATTTGATCAATAGCTTAACTAACTCTATTTCCTCACATCCTCCCTCAAGCTCAAGGTCTGGGAAAAACCTTGAGCTTGTGTCCTGAAGTAGGAAAATTGAGAGAAAAAAAGGGTTTTGTAAGGACATCAGCCACTTAATCTTCACTAGGAACATGTTTGACTTCTATGCTTTGTTCATAACTTTATCTCGAATATAATGCACGTGAAGCTCAATTAGCTTTGATTTGGTAGGGAACATAGGGTTCTGGGCAAGGTTGTAGCACTCTAATTGTCACACCACATGGAAAGAGAAGGAAGAAAGAGGAAATCTGAGTTCATGAAGTAGAACTGAATCCAAGATATCTTAATAGAAGTAGCAGTCAAGGCCCTATACTCACTCTCTACACTGGACTTGGAGATAACTTGTTGCTTCTTGGAGGACTAGGAGACCATGTTATCACCAAAGTAAATGGTAGGCACCAATTAACTTTCTATCATCAATATCACATGCCCAATCAACATTTACAAATGCTTGAATTTTATAGTTACCATTAAGAGTAAATTGCAGACTATAGGAAACTATTGACCGAAGATTATTAGGATATACTCTAAAAACTATTTATGTTGTTGGTTTCAGGGATATTTTATCTTATCTATATATATTATTTATTAACGAAAGAAAGAGTTCTTTGTTCATAAATATAAGCTGTTTCCTTTATTTAGCAATGTATATAAATAAAATATATTTATAAATTATCTTAATAATTTATTTAATTATTAAATGAGATTATTAAAACTATTCCTTACGGAGGTATATCTGATGGCAACGATATCATATAGTAGATATACTGAATATTTTTGATAAATATTACAAGATGATATTAGTGCGGATAATGTGAAAGTCATGTTATTAAGATATTAGCATGGGTTAAATGGTTAGAGAACTATTTTTTTTGAACATAACTATACAACCATAAATCATATGATAATGTATTTTGTCAAAATTTATCGTATAATTGTGTTAATGTGCGATGTTATCTTTTGACTTAAGATATTATAGTCAAATATAGTGTAAATGCTTGTGATTCATATAGTATATAAGTAGGAGATTAATAATGTCTTGTATGATAAAACTAGTTTGGTCATATGCTGTTTATATTTGAAAACGAATAATGGTCAAGATGGGATTTGTTGGTTCGATATATAGGATCAAAATTTTTACTGACTTGATTCGAATTCGAATTTCTTAACAAATATCGATAAATTACTAAAATAGTAAATCTCTTATCAAAGCAATTAAATATCACATAAAAAGAGTTCGTAATGATGAGTTCAACACATATAGATCGATGGTTTATATTTATAATAGCATAAAATTTTGACATGCTATGGACCCTTACTTGATTAGGAATGGATGATAGAAAAATTTTACTAACACAGCATGTATAGTTGAGATAAGACTCAATAAACTACTACTTTATTATACTTTAGAGGTTATGATAATTATAGTCATTGAATTTTAGAATAGTTTAAAATTTGAAAAGTTTAGATTAAGTTCACGGCTATTTTATGGTGAATTTATATGGTCACACCTATAAGTAAAAGTAGTGAAATATATTTAGAAAAGAAAATATTATCAATAAGAAGGTTAGCACATTTGAGATAATATATAAACCGAAATATATATGTGTGTGTGTGTGTGTGTGTGTGTGTGTGTTATATTTATTAATTTTTTAAAGTGTTTGAATAATTTTTTTATAATTTTATATTATAATATAATTTAATATAAATTATATGGTCAAATTGATAATATAGATTATCAAAGGATTTAAATGCAAATATATAATTATTAAATAATAACACTTAAACCCTTGAAACTATACTTAATTATATTTACTTAATAGTTAAGTGAATATTTTACATTTAAGTACCATGACCTAAAATGCACATAATGGTAATTATTAGATAATTACCATTTTGTCCATACTAGATATTTATTTTTTTATTAAATGTGAGGATAATTTTATAAAAGTATGATATATTTAAGTATAAAAGGACTTATTTTACAATTTTTCATAAGTTGGAAAAACAAGACCTGAGCTTCTTTCCCCTGTGTTCAGCCAAGCTTTTCCCTTTCTCTTGGTTGATGTAAATTGTAGCATCTTCATACTATTGAGGATATTTTCTTCATTACCTAGTCAAACTAGTAAGAAATAAACTCATTTTTTGTTGATATTTTGCATATATGTGACATATGTAATGTTAGCATTTCAAATGTTTGTCAAAATGCACAAATGATTCATGTTTGTTGTTTGATGCAAGTAATATCATAAATCATTCCTTCGAAGATATCTAAGGGCCTTCTTACAAGCTTACTAGAGAAGACAAAAATTGACTAAGTTTTTTGATTGAAAAAGTTAGCTCAAGTTGAGTAAGAGTGATATACTACAAACACCTTATTGTACTTTTTGCTGTAAAAATAATAATAAGAAATTATATTAGGCAATAGTAAACCCTAATGTAGAATATCTTGTAATGATAGAGGTAGGACAAAAATTGACTAAGTTTTTTGATTGAAAAAGCTAAGTTTATTGATCGAAAAAGCCAGCCTAGGTTGAGTAAGAGTGATATATCGTAAACATCCTATTGTGCTTTTTTTTTTGAAAATAATAATATGAAATTATATTAGACAATAATAAACCCAAATGTACTACATAATAAACTCTAATGTATTGCTTACATATGTTTTATAGCTATGTTGACTTTTAGCTTGTTTTTATCCTTGAAAACGTTCGAATTTTATCTTCTCTATGAGATACATAATTGTAAAATTTTTAATCTTTTTAAAAAAAATTCTGAAACTCATAAATTTGATATTAGAGGTAAAAATTATGTAAGATCATGCATCACTTAGGTGAGATTTAGGAATAGTCTATATAGTGCTCAGATTGTTTAAACTAGTAAATCACTTTTTAGGCTTGGGGCTTGTTTAATGCTTGGGTGTCGGAAACAAAACTGTGCAGACTGTAGATGCCAAAGTGGACAATATCTTGGTTGGAGTACCAGGTTATCACTTATAGTATTAGAGCTAAATCTTTAACTGAAAGTATGCTAATGAGGACGTTAGGCCTTAAAGGAAGTGGATTGTAAGATCCTACTTATCATGGTGAGATTTGGGGATGGTTTACATAATGCTCTGATCACCCAGACTAATAAGATGCATTTTAGGCTTCAGACTTGTTTAATCTAAGTTCTAAAAACAAAACCATGTAGAACGTGGTGCTAAAGTCAACAATAGTTTGGCTGGTGGGCTGGGTTGTCATATATATATATATTTTAGTTGGTGAACTGTGTGATATATGTGATAACTTAATCTAGCAACTAAACTATTGTTCGCTTTGACACCTATGATCTGCATGATTTTGTTTCTGGCACCTAGGTGTTAAATAAGCCCTAAACTTAAATAGTTAGAACATTATATAGACCATCTCTAAATCTTACTTAAGTGATGTGGGATCTTACAGTCCACTTCTTTTGGGGCACAACATTTTTGTTGGTACATTTTTAGTTAGAGATATGGCTCTGATACCACATGTAATAATCAGGCCAACTAGCTAAGATATTGTTTGCTTTAGCAATCACATTTTGCACTGTTTTGTTTCTGGCATCTAGGTGCTAAACAAGCCCTAAGTTCAAAATGTGTTTTTTTTTTTTTTTTTTGTTAATTTAGATAATTATAGCACTATATAGACCATCTCCAGATCTCACCAAAGTGATGTAGGATCTTACAAGTTATCTCTAAAATACAAAAGCTAATACTTTTGAAAATTCTAATTTTGCACAAATTGATAGCTTTTGTCTCTTTCTCTCTCTCTCTCTCTCTCTCTCTCGATTCTTTTGTCTCTAAAAATCTTACAAAATATAAAATAATAAAAATACTCATAAAATTCAAGTGCTGACATAGAAATTCATAACATTCATAAAATTTAGTATAAAATAATGCAAAATTAAACACTTATTAACTATATGGTACTTAAGAAAATACCAAATTAGCTAAAAAAAAATTCAAGAAAGGAAAAAAAAAGGACAAATTAAATGATTCTAAGGAACAACATTTGCTTCTCAAGTGTATTACGGTGCAATGAAATAGTGCAATCTTATTATTGCAAGTTGCTTCTTCTTTTGCATCAACATAAGTGCTTTGTTGAACTTTTTTTCCATATTCCTTTACTCTTTTTATTTTTTATTTTTTATTTTTAATTTTTTAGAATTTCTCCATTTTATAACTAATAGGCTTGTTATGTCTCTTATCCTTATTTTAACATATAGGCACATATTATGATATAAACATCCATGTAGATAAACTTCCATGATGTTTCTTGTATTTATTTCAATATACATGTACATATTATAAATTTTATAAGCAACTATGTACATAGACAGACAAGAAAGGAAGAAAAACTAGATTCTCAAGATATGTGGGAAGAAATATTGATGTGAACCCTTAGACAAGTTGTCTTTAAACCCACAATAAATTTGATCAAAACCCGAAGAAAGTTAACATTTAGATTCAAGAATTTAAACTTGCTAAATATTTGATTCAAGAACCTAAGTTATGATTAAAATGCCACAAAGAATTGATCTTTGATAAAATTATGTGAAAGTTTAAAGAATAACATAAAGAGAGGTAAACTCATGGTTGTTGTATATTTTTCATTCAGATAATCAGTCATAGATAGTTGATTCAGTAGTTGTTACTCATATATGTGTCTATTTTGCGGGCAATGCAAAATAGTTCTACATTGCAAAAAGCTAAAATAGTATTGAGGATGGCTAATGGAGCAATTATTATTGCATAAGCTAGAGGCTCATGCTTTCTTAGATTGGTCATATAATATATTTTGAGTTTGGACTCTGTGTTGTATTTTTTTGCTAAGACTAGTAGAAATATCATTTTTGTTTCTATACTATGTAAATATGGTTACTTTGTATAGTTTAATAAAAATAAATGTTTGATATATTTGACAAATGTATTAGTTGGTAGAGTAGTAAATACAAATGATTTGTATATTTTTGAACCATGTAATATAAGTTCTATTAATTTTGTTATCAAAAAAGAGTTCAAAATGAAACAAATTTTAAAATTTTATGACATCATATATTAGATTATATCAAAGAAAATAGAATGATTCAGTTTGGAGAAAGTGAGATTTTAGACTTATTGGGTTTAGAACCCTATATAACCTGTGAATCATATTTTTGAGATAAAATAACCAAATCACCTTTAAAAATAAAGGCAACAGAGTTAAGAAATTGTTGGAACTCATACATATAGATATGTGTGGACCATTCAGTAAAGTAGTTCAATAAATATTTGAATACTTCATTACTTTTAATAATGATATGTTACAGTGTGGTTATGTGTATTTGACAAATACAAATTTAAATCCTTTAAAAAGTTTAAGGAATTCAAGAATGAAGTAAAAAATAAATAGGAAAAAATATTTAATTTTTGTGATTAGATCGTGGAGGTAAGTACTTAAGTATAAAATTTTGAGATTTCTTAAAAGAAAACGATATTATTTTCTATTTGACCTCTTCTTATATGCCATAAATTAATGGTGTAGTAGAAAAAAGAAATCTTTTTCTATTAGATATGGTGCGGTCAATGATGAGTTTTATAGATTTGCCAACGTATTTGTGGGGTTATGCCTTTCAAATTATTGTGCATATCCTGAATAAAGTTTCATCAAAACTGGTACAAAAGACTTTGTATAAGATATGAAGTAGTAAAAAACCCAGTTTAAATTATATGAAAATTTGAGATTACCTAGCTTATATTAAGTTAGTTAATATAGATAAGTTGGAAGAAAAATTTGACATCGGTCAATTTATATGATATTTTAAAAATAGTTTAAGATATTATTTCTACTTTCTTTCTAATTAAAAAGTTTTGGTTAGTGGGAATGCACATTTCTTAAAGAATGAGTTCTTAGAATATGGAAGTATAGGTGAAAATATTAAGTTTGAGGAAGAGTCCTTAGTGCTTTAAACCAATATTGCTGTAGTTGAATCATAACACACATATATTATTATTAGTCACTACATATATTAGCTTCCATGCATTATTGTTACTTTATTCATAATAATACTTGACTAAAAATATTTAAAAAATAGTGTCAAACTAATTAAACTTACTATTTTAAGAGTATTATTACATTTATTAAATACACAAATATGAAATAATAAAATAATTAAATGAAATATATAAATCAAAATATCATAATATAAATATGTCAAATATCAAAAATATTATTAAATTTAGAGCATATACCAGCAATCTCTCCCATGCACCAAATCTAATCTCCCATGTATCTAATACTTAAGAATCTAGTGTGGTGAACACATCTCTACGGGTCAGAGATTTTGTCAATGGGTCAATAATATTAGTGTTCATTGGTACTTTACATATCTTGACATATCCTCTTTTGATAATCTCTTGAATGAGATAAAAGCGTCAAAGTATATGTTTGAATTGTTGGTAAGATTTGGTTTCTTTGCTTGTGCAATAGCCTTATTATTATCACAATAGAGCTCTATTGAATCATAAAGGCTTAGGATAACCACTAGTTAAGTAATGAACGATTTGATCCAAACAGCCTTCTCAGCTGCATCGGAGGGAGCAATATATTTAGCCTCTATCTTAGAATCAACCACTATCCCTTACTTTGAATTCTTTTAGCTCATAGCGTCGTTATTAAGGTAAAATGCAAAACTTGATTGCGATATGGAGTCATCCTTATTAATATGGAAACTAGCATTAGTGTAACCCCTTACAATAAACTCTTTCTCACCTCCATATTTCAAGAATATATCCTTAGTTCTTTTCAAATACTTAAGGATATTCTTGACAGCTATCCAATGACGCTCACTTGGATCTGCTTGATATCTACTTGTCATGCTTAGAGTGTATGAGACATCATGATGAGTACATAACATGGCATACATGATAGATTTTATAGCAAATGCATAAGAAATCTTACTTATATAATCTTTCTCTTCTTATGTTATAGGACATTGATTTTTAGAGAGATTTATTCCATGTGACATAGGTAAGAATCTTTTTTTAGATTCTTGCATGTTAAATTTTTTTAACACTTTATCTATATAAGTACTTTGACTTAGGCCAAGTAGTCTTCTTGATCCAACATATAGGTGGCTTCACTTGTATTCTTTATTAAAAAGTATTTTCTCAACCATACTTTTACTGATTATAAAGTTGGGATATCTGTAATATCCTCAAATCTAGGTATTCCTTTGAAACCTTAATATAATTATTTTTATATGGTATATCTTGAGTTTTGGGTTGTGAAATATATAAGATAATTTTTGAAACACTGGTTAGAGTCATTTGGTAGAAAAATGGGTCAAAATAAAGGTAAATGATAAAACTGTTATTTTAGGCAACTATCAATGGACCAAATAAGAGACGATCGAGTTAAGAGTTGTATTTTAGTTATTATTAGAGGAGAATATAGATTGAATAACCTTAGAACGGTAAGAATCACTAGTTTGTCAAAAAAAAAAAAAATTTTTATCGAAAATGGAAGGGTTACAAAGGTCAAATTAAAATTTGAATTTGTAAAAACGTTGTTAAAAGTATGTAGAAAGAAACAGAATTGAATTTATACAACAATACCCTTAGAAAAGAGAAAAAGGACCAAAATGATCTAATGCTTCTCCAGGAGCAAAATGATCATTTTATAAGAAATTTTTGAATACCTGGTCACTAAAATATGATGGACTAAAGTGAAAAAATTTAAAAATAGTTTAGGTAGCTTCATAATTTTCTTGAGAGTCAAATGTAAGTTTTGAAAAGTTATTAAGTAATAGTGTAATTTTTGTAAAAATATAAAATCGGATAAGATTTTGACTTTTCAAAATTGGATCCACTCAGTTTCTTTTCTTCTCTCTCTTCCCATAAGGCATTCTCTCCATTCTCTTTCAAATTTTTTCTATTTTCTTGAAAAAATCAAGTAAAATCTCACAATCTATCCCATCAAATGCGTTACTTTAGAAGAAAAAATTATTCTGCGCGTTGAGAGTTTTAATTTGACGGTAAAACTTCTTAATTTCATTAAGTTTTAGTTTTTGGACTTATTGGAAAAGTGATTTAAATGTTGGTTTTATGGTTTAAATGGTGTTTTATGTATTTTTTTTAAGTTGAATTTGGTGCAATAGCCATCACCTTTGGATTTGAGGTAAGAATCCTAAATTCTAACTTGGTAATTTGGGAATTTTATGAAATTGATGCATAATTTATGAAATTGAGTGTTTGGAATGTAGATTGGAGTGAATAGAATTGTATAAATAGAAAAAATTTAGTTTATACATAATAGGACATATTTGGCTACTATTTATAGAGTACTTAAATACTTGATTTTAATGTGTTTTGATATATTTAAATGTGTTTAAATATGTTTAGGAATAAATGAAATTGGTAGAAATTAGTTTAGATGTGTAAAATGAATGAAAAATAAAAAAGGGCAAAATGATCTATTTTAAATACTATTTATTTATTATTAAATTATAATATTTGGATGTATTTATGTGTTAATAATTGTATTGGAAATAAATAGAATTGGTAAGAACTTGTTTAAATGTGTAAAATAGAAGAAAAATAGAAAAATGGTAAAATAGTCCATTTTGAGTATAGTTTATTTAGTGTTAAATTGTGATATTTTGATGTATTTATGTGTTAATAATTGTATTGGGAATAAATAAAATTAGTAAGAATTAGTTTATATTTGTAAAATGAAAAAAAAATAACAAAATGGTCCATTTCGAGTACTGTTTATTTGGTGTTAAATTATATTAATTTGATGTGTTTATGTGTTAATAATTGTATTGTGATACAATAGAATTGGTAGAAATTGTATTGGATGTGTAAAGTAGAAGAAAAATCGAAAAAGGGTAAAATTGTCTAGTTAGGGTATTGTTCAAGTGGTGTTGGGTGATCATTTTGGTCAAGTTGATGTGTGTTGATTAATTGAGTATATATTTAAATGATTGGAAATTGATTGTGTAGAAAAAAAAAATTCCATTGCCGAAGAATGAGTACAGGTGTGAAATTTGAAAGTGTTTTGAATGGTTGATTAAATATGTGTATGTGTGTGTATATAAAGTTGTATGAAGTTAATGATTAAGTATTATTTATAGTTATGCCTTATTCTGTCAACATTTATCATTGAAAGAGGTATTTATATATATATATATATATATATATATGAATTGATTATTATTATTATTAGAAATATTATTTTTATAATTGATTTGGTGGTACATATATTGGTAGGTGTTGAAAGATAACGATAAGTATAAATTATTTTATATTGGGATAAAATTATAGAATTTTAATAATCACATATATTGGCATATGTGATTATTAGAATTTTAGTAAATTATTAAAATGCCCTTGAGTAATAGTAAATGGTAAATGGGTGATATAAGCATATGACGAATTGTGAAGAGATGTATAAGTGACTAATATTTTTGAAGTACGATTACGAAATTTTCTTATACACTGGCAGAACCGCTTAGGACGAAATGGAATAATAGTTTATTATTTACTGTAGCACTCGTTGGGGCAAGTAGAACCTACAGTCGTCCTTGTGGTGTCCGAAATTGTATGTGAGAAACCACGGCAGTCTTTCATAGCGCCTTTGGGCATGCTGAATCCATGGTAGGAAACGGTAGTTCGCCATGGTACCTTTAAGGGCATGTTAAACCCATGGTAGCACTATAAGCGTGCACAACTTATTCATATATTGGTGTATAAGATGAATAATATGGTCACGATCCATAGTCTACTTAAGTATGACTGGTCAAATGAAAAGAGAACAGGATAATAGAAATGAAATAGACAAAGTAGAAAGTGTATAGAGGAAAGTAGTATTATATTATGATTATTCATAATATCCCAATTGAATTATTAATTGTGTAGTTGGGATGAGTTAGTTATAATTGGTTATTGTTGTAACGTTGGATATATGAGATATGTTATTGTCCTGATTAGTTATTATTTGTATAGTTGGAATATTATGATGTGTTAAGTTATTTGTTGGGTTTTATGGTTCTTACTGAGTAATTTTAAATTATTCATTATGTGATTGAAATAATTTTTAAGTATAGCTAGTAGGGCAGCAGAATTGGGCAAATTCTTGAGATAGTGACCTGTTAAAAGAGTTGGACATACAAGATTTTATTGCTGTAATAATTATACTTTTGGTATAAATTATATTTTTAATATATTGTATATGTTGTAAATAAGTATATATGTTAAATTGTGATGAATGCTTATTTTGATTATAATAGAAGAAAAAGAAAAAAAAATTTAGAATTTTTTTTTTATACATTTGTTTAGAAGTCATCACTTATATTTTAAATGGGTATGAGATTTTCACAATATCATTCCCAATAAGTATATCTTCTATATACAATACTAGAAAGACAACACTACTTCTACTAACTTTTTTGTAAACACAAGGTTCATCTTCATTTTTAATGAAACTAAACTCTTTGATTATATTATCAAAATGAAGATTCTAGTTTTGAGAAGCTTACTTCAATTCATAAATATATTTTTATAACTTGCAAACCTTTCTAGCATTTTTCAGAATGACAAAACTTTCAGGTTGTGTCATATACACATCCATTAAGAAATGTGGTTTTGACATCGATTTGCCAAATTTCATAGTTATAAAATGCATTTATTGCAAGTAAAATCCGAATGAATTTATGCATGGCAACTGGAGAAAATGTCTCATCATAGTCAATACCATGAATTTATTTGAAACCTTTTATAACCAAATGTCCCTTAAATGTATGTATATTACCATCCATGTTAGTCTTTTTTTTAAGGACCCACTTACAACCAATGAGGTTTACTCTTTTAGGTGGATCAACCAAAGTCCATAGTGGGTTAACATACATGGATTCTATTTTAGCTTTCATACCTTCAAGTCATTTTTCAGAATCTAGGCCTACTATCATTTCTTGATAGGTCATAGGTTCATCTTGATTCATGAATAACTCATCACTATGCTGAGTCATGAGAAATCCATATCTCTATAACTCACGATGTGTTTTACTAGACCTACCTGTGTTTTAGAAGCATATTCTTGTTCCCCAACCACTTGTAAACTTTGCTCAAGTTCCATCTGTGTTTCAACTATTTGTTATGGATTTCGAATTTTTTCGAGTTCTATTTTCTTCTTAATAGTCTTTCTTGAGATAAATTCCTTCTTTAGAAAAATACTAGTATGAGAAATAAATACTTTATACTCGATGGTGTTATAGAAATAGTATCTTTTAATTTCTTTAGTCCCACAAGCAAAATTTGTCAGATTGTGATCCAACTTTTTTAGAGATTTGACGTCTCACGTAAGCCTCACAATCCTAAATGTAACATCTTGAAATTTCTATATCCTTAAAATCATGTCATGGAGTTATAATACAGTATTTTCGAAAGTTTTGATAAGAGAGAGAGTTGGCCGGTATTCGGGACAGTGTACTGTATGAGCAAAAAATACAGTAATTTATTACCGGTATCAGAAATTTGACGACGAAAGCGAAAAACTATAATTTCTCGGCGTATGTGCACGACTATATAAGCAGGACGGGGTCGAAAAATCCAAAAAATCAACTTCACCTTTTTCCCCCCTTTCTCTCTCTTCTCTCTCTCCTCCCCACGGTTCTCTCTCATGTGAACAGTGATTTTCGTCACCGGACCTCAGATCACCTCACCACCGGCGAGTGGAGGACCGCCGGGCCGTCGCGAGTGCAGCGCCGCCAACCCGCCCCGATTGCCGTTGTCACGTGCCCTCACGCGCCGCCTGAAGTCTCGCCAGCGTGAACTTTGATCGGCAATTCACGACGGTGCACGGCGAGTTGACCGACACCTCCGGCGTGTCTGGCACCGTCTCACCGCCCTCTTCACGGTGATGTGCCCAGTTCCGGCATTTGGTCACCGAATTCCGGCAAGGGAATGTTGATCGGGAAGGTGTCTTTCCGGCAAGATTTCCGACGATTGGTGTAGCTCTGGTGGAATCTGAACTGACCAATGTGCTATCCGACACTCGTACTTCGACGTGGTATATTTAGATCTCAATTTGAAATAAGTTCCGATGATGATTCAAAGGTCCAAAGTAGGTACCTTGAAATCTAAAATTTTAGGATGTTTAGTGATTTTGAATACTTCAATTTGTGTTTTGTGGCATATAGACACCATGGACAGTATCCTGACATCGCAAGGATCGCGATGGTATGTTCCGTTCGTGAAACGGAAATTGAAATTTCGTGGGTTGAATAGTATTCATAAATAGTATTCATGAACAGTAATTTGCACGTTTTTCGAGAAAAAATCTGTAGCGTACGGAGGAGTAGTTCGAACGCATATGCCTTCCTCGGGATAGCTTTTCATCATTCGTATAGGCATTGGGTGCTTGGAGGTAAAATAATATAATATTTAAATTGTGAGAAATTAGATTTTAATATTTATAATATTTGTAATTGTATGAATGTATATCATTACAATGGTTTAAATTATAGAAAAGTCCCATTGACGGGAAATGGGCATGATTGTGCAATTAGAAGTGTTAATATCCGTGTATTAAATATATATATATATATTGTTGTAAGTGTAATACCATTACCGTCGACCTGCAGTGCTACATTAGGTATTCTAAAATACCTATACAGCATTGTATGTCCCATGTTTGTGTATATATATATATATATATATATTTATATGGTAGGTACGCTTGTATATACATACGTAATTATACCTTTGTGATCGAATGATTGAGTAGATATTGCACTTGATATTTGCAATGCTATTCGAATGGACATGTGTGTATACGTTAGTTTGTTATAATTATGGTGTCGTAGTAAGGTAATGGGTATAGTTGACTTATGATGACATGTTAGGATTGTGTGTGATGACGCAATATATGATAACCGATTAAAATATGTTTATGTGAATTTGTATTAATAGTAATATAATGTATCCATGTGTTTGGATTGTAATATATTTCTATATTTTATCTTGATTGTTTTATGGTGTATTTATATGCTAGAGTGGAATATATTTTTATGACTTAGTACTACTAGCCTTATGACAAATCTATACGTATGAAGTCTTTTTAGAAAATAAGGGTTAATAAATATGTTTATAGGCAATTATATTGCCTATTATGAAATTATGAATGTGCCTTTTAATTAATGTAGGCAAAATGGTCATTTTGTCATGACTAAGTCGACTAAAAATGAATCTATGTGAATAACTGGTATAATTTGGATAATTATGGATCGGTAGTTTTTTTTCATTACCCTAATAAAGCTACTCAGGATGGAGCAGTATCATTATAATAAGACTGTGGTGCCATTCGGGGTATGTTGAACCCACAGCAGCTCCGGATTGATAATAAAACTGTGATGCTCTTCGGGGTATGTTGAACCCACAGCAGCTTCGGATTGATAATAATACTGTAGTGCCCTTTGAGGTATGTTGAACCCATAGCAATTGAGAAATGATAATAAAAACCATGGTGCCCGAGGGGTATGTTGAACCCATGGTAGGAAGCGGCTGTTCTCTATAGCGTCCTTGGGTGTGTACAACCCATGGTAGGACTATTTATTCTGTTGGTCTGAGGAACCCGGTGTGGGCGAATGACCATTGTATACATATATTGAAGTGTACGGTGGATATCATGACCACAATCCATAATTTACTTAATTATGACCGATCTATAAGGAAATGAATTCATGTGCCTACTAGATTCAAACTGTATGGTAGAATACTTCTATCTACTAAGAGTTGCTTGTGTTAGTGTGAATAGTGATGAGGCAGTAACACGTTGTGTTTTATTTGGTATGGGGACTATCCTGGTTTTCTTGTGCAGGTAGGGCAGCTTATATGTATAGGCAAATTCTTGCCGAATTCCTATAAGAAATACTATTTATACAGCCATTCATGACCTCTCTTTGTATTCTAGTTTTCATATGCAGCGGAGGGTCTAGGATTACCTTTAATTGCAATCACAATCGGATTTTTGTTATGATTGTGAATTACAAAAATGGTTGAAGTCTGATTACACCTTGACAAGTTTCAATTATTTAAGAGAGAACTTAACTTTGTAGAAACAGAAACCTAGCATCAGCTTGAAAATAAAAAATTAGGATTTAAATAAGATAATGGGTTAGGCAATATCTAGGCTGCTTCACTTTAAGTATATAGAATCTTGTCTAGCTTACCGGTATGCTCGTGAAACGAAAAGAATATATGTGAATCCATAATAGATTAAAGATCATGTGAGAAACTTGAGGATATTGTTGAAAAGGTGCATTGGATGTATTGCGGGTCATTTGATATATTAGTTTACACGTTTATACGTATGGTTGAAAATACGGTAAGAATGTAATAGTGCAGGAACTATATTATGAGTCTACATTGTTATTATCTATATACTTTAGCGAACGACTAGGATTAGATTGATATGTATCCTTATAATAGTATAGTCAGGGTTTAATGTAGGTGAAAGAATCCCTAGTAAGGGATAAAGAATGGAGGACGTGTATTTGTGATTATGGTACGACTGTCAGGTTGTCTTGATTCAGTGAGAATAAGGAGATAATATGAATGTATGATAAAATAGATTGGTAATGAATCAGTATTGAGATAATTGTGATATGTGGATCATATATGTATATTCCATCTCGCTCAGCTAGGCTTGTAAGCCAGTTTCTAATGGAGGTATGACGTTAAGATTGTGGTACCATGAGGGGTAGGTGGAATCCACAGTGGTCCTCCAAATGGCCCAGTGGCCTAGAGTAACAACCATGATCTATGATGTTTCTAAGTATAATCGATCACTTGTAAACGCAATAAAATTTCTATCACCAACCTTCCGAGAGTGAAAATGGCATACAGAAACATTGTTATTGTTTTTACTAATACCCTCGTTTGTATATATATTTAGATGTTTGAAATATTGATATCCTATGTGGGTATTGATTGTGTGTCTAGGATATTTTGGTTATCTCGGGTCGAGTGTGTGATTGATATTGTGTGGTTATACCGGCTTCTAAGCAGTTCCTTTTTATGTGGCCGCGACATTTAGTTGCTATCTATACGAGTAACTATGTATTGATTTTATATGGTCATGTAGGTGTTCGTTGATAAGAATGAAAATAGGGTTTAAACGGACACAGGTGATAAAGCGATTCATTTAGAAAATATATTGTTTGAGACTACATTACCTGTGCATGATATATTATAAGGAGTATTACTCTGATTGAGATTGGTTATACAGAATTCATAGTTGAGATAGTGCTTAGAGTTCTAGAGGATATGATATGGTATCTTGTGTACATTATTGAGTATATGCTTGTCGGTATATGTACATTGATATGTGGACATGCATTTACCTGTGTGTGTGAAATTGTGTGAAATGGCCAAAATAAGTAGAGATTCAGGTAACACGCTCCTTCCTTTATTTAAGTATTGTATTATCTTATTGAGCCATGTGGTGTGCTTACCCCTTTATGGGATTATTATTTTCAGGTGACTACGATATAGCGGTAGCGGTTTCGGAAAGTGCAGTTGAGGCAAAGATTTTCGAACGGGACATAGTATATCTAAGGTTTAGGCCATTGTTATATAATTTCCTTTCTGTGTACTCTGAAATATTAATTTCATTAAAATGCATAACAATTTTTTAGAAAAAAAAAATATAATACTATTTTAGTTGTTACTATTTATGTGGTTACTTTCTATAAACTTTTTTTGAACAAATGAAAACTTTGCTTCACTATAAAAAACCACCAATAAGAAAATGTAAATGTTTTATTTGTAGACAAATAGGACATTATGCTAGAGAATGTAGAAATAAGAAGGTAAACGTAGATAGGGTAACTGCCTATAGAAAATTAGAATTAGAAGATGAATTTGATATCATAAGTTGTGATGGTAGTGAAGATAGTAATGATAGTGATATATTAAGTATTTGTGATAGAACAGAAGAATTAGAGGATCAATCAAATTTTGAAGAACAATTAAAAAATTTTAAAATATGAATTGGTATCCAAAGCCCATAACTCCAGAAATTAGTTTAAATTGTAAACATGAATGGGTAGATATTTATAGGGAAAGATGTTATTACTGTAAACTAATATTAGTAAGGAATGGTAAAAAATGTGAAATAGTATGCTGCCCCGTAGATATAGAACAATTTGGAGAAAAAATATTTTATACAAATGAAAAATTAGAAGAAAAAATAAATAAAGATAATTTTATGGAATTAGAAAATAATTATCTAAAAGAAAAAATTAAAAGATTAGAAGAAAAAATAGCACAATTAGAATTAGAAAAAGGACTAGAAATATCCAGGCTAGAACAAAAAATAAATGACATAGAAAAAAGTGAAAAACTAAAACAAATAGCAATAGATGAAGACTTAGAAATAATAGCTAGTAACTTTATTAAACCAGCAGCTGTAGTAAACAATTTATTAAATTGCAAAGTAGCTTTAGAAATAAATAATAAGCAATATCAGTTAAATGCTATTATAGATACAGGAGCAAGTAAATGTGCGGTTAATGAACAATCTTTACCTCCGGAATGCTATGAATTATTAGCAAATCCTATTAAAATAGTAGGAGTAAATAGTATAACTCAAAGCAAAAAGAAAATAAAAAATGAAAGTTATTTAATATTTAATACTTAAAAATACTTATTAACAAAAGTGGAAAATACAAAACTAAAGTAATAACTATTGATGCAGAAATCCTAGCGTGTATTAAGATATGCATGATAGAATAAAAGTAGCAGCATTTAGGAATATAATAAATATAGAAATAGCAAGAATGGAATCAGAACTTAGAATGATATCAGAACATAATATTTTTGCAGTTAGAAGAAAACTAAGAATTAATTTATTAAGAGCTGTAGAAAAATGGTTAGAACATAGATTATTATCATTAAGCTCGGTCTTATAAATGAAAGAAAAACAGAAATTAGAAATATTATATAATAAATATCCTAATTATAATTGGACAATAAATTTTTCAGAAATACCAGACCTAGATGATTGTAGCTATTTCATAGATATGGTTTATGGATATTAGTACATTCAGGATTAATAGTGATAGGAGTAAAAGGATTAACTAGAGTAGGAATAGGAGCAAAAACTCTTATTATGTTATTAGATACCAGTTGGATAAAAGACATGAGGAAAGCAACATTAGGAACCATAGAAGTAGATATGAATAGCAATACAGGATTAATTTATTATGCACCAAATATAATAAAATCAATTAATGATTTAGAAAAATTAAAAATAAGAATACAGACAAAAGGATATGAAGATTATGAAGGAGAAAATTTAGTAATAGGATTAGAAATATCCAGGCTAGAACAAAAAATAAATGACATAGAAAAAAGTGAAAAACTAAAACAAATAGCAATAGATGAAGACTTAGAAATAATAGCTAGTAACTTTATTAAACCAGCAGCTGTAGTAAACAATTTATTAAATTACAAAGTAGCTTTAGAAATAAATAATAAGCAATATCAGTTAAATGCTATTATAGATACAGGAGCAAGTAAATGTGCGGTTAATGAACAATCTTTACCTCCAGAATGCTATGAATTATTAGCAAATCCTATTAAAATAGCAGGAGTAAATAGTATAACTCAAAGTAAAAAGAAAATCAAAAATGGAAGTTATTTAATATTTAATACTCAAAAATACTTATTACCTTTTTGTTATGCTTTACCGATGTACTATATGCCACATGAATAGAAATGAAAGGAAGGGTGTGTTACACTAAATCTTCATAAAAGACAAACTAGGATGCTCTTACCATTCCATATTTCATATAAAGCCTTTTGAACTGATTTAAATGGACCATGATTCAGTGTGAATGTAGTTGTTTCTAGAGAATATCCTTAAAAGAAAACTTAAAGATCCACATAACTCATTATAGAATGAACCATATCTAATAGGTTTCGATTTCTTCTCTCATATATACCATTCCATTATGGTGTAGTAAGGGGAGTAAATTGCAAAACTATTCTACATTCTTTCAAATGATCAGAAAATTTTGGTTTAAGTGTTCACCACTTTAATTTGATCGAAGTATTTTAATACTTTTACCAAGTTGATTTTGTACTTTATTCTTGAATTTTTTGAACGTTTTAAAGGATTCTGACTTATACTTCATAAGATAAATCTAGTCAGATCTGTTGATATTATCAATAAATGTAATGAAGTATTAATATCCTCCACTAACTTGTGTATTGAAAGACCCACATACATTACTATGTATAAGACCTAACAACTCACTTGTCCTTTCATAATGTCCAATGAAAGGGGTTTTAGTCATCTTACCTAATAAACAAGATTCACATACCTCATAAGATTCAAAATCAAATAAGTTCAAGAATCTATCTTTATGGAGCTTGAAAATATGAATCTCATTTATATGGCCCAAGTGACAATGGTAAATATAAGTTGGATTTGAATAATTTGATTTAATTCTTTTAGTATTTATATTATAAATGGGCATATCAAAGTTTAGAATATAAAGTTCATTAATCAAATGTGCACAACTATAAAATATTTTATTTAAGTAAATAAAATAACATTTGTCCTTTATTATAAATGAATAATAACCAATATTGTCCAAACAAAAAATTGAAATAATATTTTTAGTTAATGAAGGCACATAATAATAATCCTTTAATTGTAAAACAAGTGCAGAGAGTAAAGATAAAACATATGTTCCTATAGCTAATACAACAACTTTTACTCTATTTCTTATGCACATGTTCACTTCTCTCTTTGCCAATATCTTACTTCTTTTAAGATTCTGTATATTAAGATAAATGTGGAAACTACATTCAGTATCTAATACTCATGATGTAGAAGTAGACAAATTAATTTCTATAGCAAAAATAACTGAAATGGAAGTCTCACTTCCTTTCTTCTTTAAATCCTCCAAATAAATTTTGCAATTCTTCTTCTACTGTCCAATTTCACTATAATGGAAGTATGTCCCTTCCTTAGGTACTTTACCTTTTGATTTTGGTGTAAATGCATTGGGTTTGGACTTATTTTTATTCTTATTGTCCTTTTTATTCATACTATTTACTTTAAACTTTTCTTTACCCTTTTGTACTATCAACACAAGCTTGGACTTCTTCATGTTTGCTTCAACTGTTTGTAATATGCTTAACAATTCAAGAAGAGTCTTGTCAATTTTGTTCATGTTGTAATTCATGACAAATTGACTACAATTAAATTTTGGTCTAAAGGAAAACCCAATCTTTTTAAGTTCTCGATGTACCTGATCATCTTGAATACATAAGCATCAATTGAAGTTCCTTCTGACATTTTACACTGAAATAAGATTTTGAAGACATCATACCTTTCTTGGCATGCTTGCCTCTGATAGAGCTTCTTGAGGTGCTCGATCATATCAAACGCCTGCATTTACTCATGTTGTTTTTGAAGATTTGGTATCATCATAGCTAACATGAGGCAACTGATGACTTAAGTGCTATCTTAATGCTTTTTATAAGCATCCTTCTCAGTTTGTGGGGCATTAGCAGCAGGTGACTCAAGTATAGGTTGCTTTAAGATATAATTTTTTTTTTGTTGGAGGACTATCCTCAAGTTCCTATACCAATTAAGGAAATTTGTTCTATTCATCTTGTCATTCTTAAGGACCAATCGTAATGACAATGTATTTATGTTATTTAATGCCATAATAATAATCTACAATATAATATGCAAAACAAGTATAATGTAATAATACATTCAATCAAATTTTAATTCAATGATACTCCTACTTATTTTTTTTAAAATTAATAACCCTCACTTTTAATTCAAAAATTTCATATTAGAATTTTCTAATGGACCAAGATTCATATTTCACATTATCTTAAGTTAACTTTGGCTAATAATATAAAATTTGGCTATTTAGGTAGACAACATTTGTTAATTACATCATATGTAATTCTTGGATATTAAATGAACAACATTTGCTCCAATCCATCTAATGGAGTATATCCAATTCATTACCTTTGGGTTCTAAATCCTATTAAGATAATCTAGTTAAGTCTAACCTAATGATAGTAATTTAGATATTACTATTATCCCATCATGTCTCACTAAGATTGGTATGGTACCTTACTTTCGTAAGTACACATATATCTAATTAAGGCCTTAGCGAGTGCTTTTCATTGGAAGGCTTGACTTAATATTTTAGTTATGAAAGATTTTGATTTTAGAAACAATCTCATCATTTCATTATATATCATACATCTCATACATATATCAAACATATCTTCCTATATCATGCATCTGATGCATATATTAGAAATAAATGTGACATATTTGCAGTCCATTTCACATTGATGTTTCCAATCCTAGGGTAAATACAACTTCATCGAATGTAGTTGATTGTAGCTTCATTAATGAAAGAAATAGTTCTTTATTAACAAATATATGCTATTTTCTTTATTTAGTCATGCATATAAATAAAGCATATTTGTGAATTGTTCTAATAATTCATCTAATTGTTAAATAAAATTATTAAAGTTATTTTCCACAAAGGTAATATTAAATGGGTAACGATATCACATAGTAGGCATACTGAATATTTTCGGTGAATATCATGAGATGATATTAGTGTGGGTAATATGACAGTTATTTTATTAGGATATTATTATAGATTAAATAGTTAGAGAATTATTTTTTTAAATATGACCACATAACAATAAATCACGTGGTATTGCATGTAATCAATGATTTATCATATAATTATACTAGTGTACAATGTTATCTTTTGACCTGAGATATTGTAGTCAAATTTAATATAGATGCATGTCGTTCATATAGTATATAAGTACGACATTAATCATATTTTGTATGATGAAGTCAGGTTAATAACGTGTTATTTACATTTGGAAACGGATGATGGTCAAGACAGAGTCTGTTGGCTAAATGTATAAAATTGGAATTTTTGCTGATCTGAATTCAAGTTTTTAAATGAATATTGATAAATGGCTGAAATAGTAAATTTTGGTTTATAGTGATTAAATGTCATACAAAAGAGTTCATAATAGTAAGTTTAGTGCTTATTAATCAATGATTTGTATTTATATCAATATAGGATTTTGACATACTATGAACCTTTATTTGATTAAGATTAGACAATGGAAGGATTTTACCATGAACCTTTAGTGCTTATTAATCGATGATTTGCACAATTAAAATGAGATTTGATGAAGCATGGTTTTATTGTAGTTTAGGGATTATGGTGCATTGTTATTTATTAACCATAATCATTGAATAGTTTCATTACCTTGAATTCAAATATATAATTGAAAAGAATTCTAATCACAATGTAAATGCCCTTCACTGTTGTTGTTTTTTCTCTATCTCTTCCATATATTTTTTCTATTCATTTTTTGTTGTTAAAAGAATTACATTTGAAGCAATTGCTGAATTCAAAAAAGAATACAACTAATTCTAACAGTTGTGTTTCTTTGTTTAGGTTGGGTTAAGACAGTTCATCATGGACATTAAGTCCAACATTTCCCATTTGAACATGATAGGATGTCATGCTGCAACAAACAGTAGAGAAAGAATTGATACTAAGTTATAATAGAGTTTTCATACGAGTAATGTAACACCCCCTTCCTTTCACTTCTATTCATGTGGCATATAGTATATTGAAATTATCGAAAAGACAAAGATCAACACTTTCTCATAGTGAAGCGAAATTTTCATTTGTTCAAAAGAGTTTATAAAAAGTAACTACATAAATAGTAATAACTAAAATAGTATTAATTTTTTTTTTTAAAGAATTGTTATGCATTTTAATGAAATTAATACTTCAGAGTATACAGAAAGGAAATTACATAACAATGGCCTAAACTTTAGATATATTATGCCCTGTCTGAAAATCTTTGCCTCAACTGCACTTTCCGAAATCGCTACCGCAATATCGTATTCACCTGAAAATAATAATCCCACAAAGGGGTGAGCACACCACATGACTCAGTAAGATAATACAATACTTATATAAAGGAAGGAGCATGTTATCTGAATCTCTACTTATTTTAGCCATTTCACGCAATTCCACACACACAAGTAATTGCATGTCCACATATCAATGTACATGTTCCAACAAGCATATGCTCAATAATATACACAAGATATCATATCATCTCCTCTAGAATTCTAAGCACTATATCATCTATGAATTCTGTATAAATATCTCAATCAGAGTAACATTCCTCATGATATATCATATACAGATAATGCAATCTCAATCAATATATTGTCTAAATGAATCACATTATCACCTGTATCCGTTTAAATTCTATTTCTATTCTTATCAACGAACACCTACATGATCATATAAAATCATTACATAGCTATTCGTATAAATAACGACTAATACCGCAGCCCCATACAGAGGAACTGCTTAGAAGCCGGTATAACCACACAGTATCAATCACACACACGGCCCGAGATAGCCAAAATATCCTAGGCACACAATCAATACCCACATAGGATATAAATATTTCAAACACCTAAATATAGATACAACCGAGGGTATTAGTAAAACGATAACACTGTTTCTGTATGCCATTTCCACTCCCGAAAGGTTGGTGATAGAAATTTTATTGCGTTTACAAATGATCGATTATACTAAGGAACATTATGGATCATGGTTGTTAGTCTAGGCTACTGGCCATTTGGTGGACAGCTGTGGATTCCACCTACCTTTCAGGGTACCACAGTCTTAACGTCACACCTCCATTAGAAACTGGCTTACAAGCCCAGCTGAAGGAGATAGAACATACATATCCGATCCACGTATCACAATTATCTCAATACTGGTTCATTACCAGTCTATGTTATCATATATTCATATTATCTCTTTATTTTCACTGAAGCAAGATAACATGACAGTTATACTATAATCACAAATACACGTCCTCCATTCTTTATCCCATACTAGGAATTCTTTCACCTACATTAAACCTTGACTATACTATTATAAGGACACATATCAATTTAATCCTAGTCGTTCGCTAACGTGTAAGGATGATAACAATGTAAACTCATAAACACACTTATAAATGTGTAAACTAATAAATCAAATGACCCGCAATACATCCAATACACCTTTTCAACAATATCCTCAAACTTCTCACATGATCTTTAATCCATTATGGATTCACCCACATTCTTTTCGTTTCATAAGCATATCGGTGAGCTAGACAAGATTCTATATACTAGAAGTGACGCAGCCTAGATATTGCCTAACCCATTATCTTATTTAACTCCTAACTTTCTATTTTCAAGCTGATGCTAGCTTTCTGTTTCTCCAAAATTAAGTTCTCTTTTAAATCATTGAGACCTGTCAAAGTGTAATCAGATTTCAACCCTTTCCGCCATTTACAGTCATAACGAAAACCCGATTGTGACTGCAATAAAAGGTTATCCTAGACTTACCTCTACATATGAAAACCAGAATACAAAGGGAGGTCATGAATAGTTATATAAATAGTATTTCTTATAGGAATTCGGCAAGAGTTTGCTTATACATATAAGCTGCCCTACCTGCACAATAAAACCATGACAGTCCCCATACCAAATAAAATACAACGTGTTACTGCCTTGTAGCAATTCACACTAACACAAGCAACTCTTAGCAGATAGAAGTATTCTACCATACAGTTTGAATCTAATAGGCACACGGATTCATTTCCTTATAGAATTGTCATAATTAAGTAAATTATGGATCGTGGACATGATATCCACCGTACACTTCAATATATATCTACAATGGTCATTCGCCCACACCGGGTTCCTCAGACCAACAGGATAATTAGTTCTACCATGGGTTGCACGTACTCAAGGACGCTATGAAAAATAGCCGCTTCCAACAATGGGTTCAACATACCCCGCGGGCACCATGATTTTTATTATCATTTCTCAATTGCTGTGGGTTCAACATACCACGAAATGTACCACAGTCTTATTATCAATACGGAGCTGCTGTGGGTTCAACATACCTCAAAGGGCACCACAGTCTTATTATCAATCCGGAACTGCTGTGGGTTCAACATACCTCGAAGGGCACCACAGTCTTACTATAATGATACTGCTCCGTCCTGAGCGGCTTTACTAGGGTAACGGAAAAACTACCGATCCATAATTATCCCAATTATACCAGTTATCCACACGGATTTATTCATAGCCGACTCAGTCATAACAACATGACCATTTTGCCTACATTAATCAAGCAGCATTTTAGTAATTTCATGATAGGTAATATAATTACCTATGCAACACATTTATTAGTCCTTATATTCTAAAAAGACTTCATACGTATGGATTTGCCGTAAGACTAATAGTACTTAGTTATAAAAACATATTCCACTCTGGCATATAAATAAATCATAAGACAATCAAGATAAAACACAGAAATATATTACAACTCAAACACATGGATACCCTATACCACTATTAATACAAATTTACAGAACATATTTTAATCGGTTATCATATATTGCGTCATTACACGCAATCCCAACACATCATCACAAGTAAAAATATACTCATTACCTTGCTACGGCACAGTAATTATAATATACTAACGTATGCACACATGTTAATTCGAATAGCATTGCAAAACATCGAATGCAGCATCTACTCAATCATTTCATCATAAAGGCATAATTACGTATGTATATACAAGCGTTCCTACCATATAAATATATGTAAATACAAACATGGAACATACAATGCCATATAGGTATTTTACAATACCTAATCTAGCACTGAAGGTCGACGGTAATGGTATTACACTTATAACTATATATATATATATAACAAACGGATATTAATACTTCTAATTGCACAATCATGCCTATTCCCCGTCAATGGGACTTTTCTATAATTTAACCCATTACTACGATGTACATTCATGCAATTATAAATACTATAAATATTAAAAACCTATTTTTTCTCAATTTAAATATTATATTATCTTACCTTCGGGCACCCAGTGCCTATACGAATGATGAAAAGCTGTCCCGAAGAGGGTATACGCGTTCGAAATACTCCTCCGTATGCTACGGGTTTTTCTTCGAAAAACATGCAAGTTACTGTTCACTAACACTATTCATGAGCACTATTTACAAACACTATTCAACCCACAAAATTTCGGTTTCCGTTTCACGAACGGAACATATCACGCGACCCTTGCGATGTCAGGATGCTGTTCATGGTGTCCATATGCCACAAAACATAAATTAAAGCCTTCAAAATCACCAATCATCCTAAAATTTTAGATTTTAAGGTACCTACTTTGGACCCTAAAATCATTATCGAAACTCATTCCAAATTGAGATTTAAACATACCGTGTTGGAGTACGAGTGTCGGAGAGCACATTGGTCGGTTCAGATTCCACCGGAGTTACACCAATTGCCGGAAATCTTGCCGGAAACACCCCTTCCCGATCAGCCTTCCCACGCCGGAATCCGGTGACCAAATGCCGGAATGGGGCACATGACCGTGAAGAAGGCGGCGAGACGGTGCCAGACGCACCGAAGGTGTCGGTCAACTCGCCGTCCTCCGCCGTGAATCGCCAGTCATAGTTTATGTCGGCGGAGCTTCAGGCGGCGCGTGAGGGCACGTGGCAGTGGCGATCGGGGCTGGGTTGGCGGCGTTGCACTCGCGACGGCCCGGAGATCCTCCACTTGCCGGTGGTGAGGTGATCTGAGGTCCGGTGACGAAAGTCACTATTCACAGGAGAGAGAACCGTGGGGAGGAGAGAGAGAAGAGAGAGAAAATGGAGGAAAAAAGTGAAATTGGTTTTCTGGGTTTTTCGACCCCGTCCCGCTTATATAGTCTGGCACGCACGACGAAAATTACAGTTTTTCGCTTTCGTCGTCAAATTTTTGATACCGGTAATGAAATACTGTATTTTCTGCTCATACAGTACGCTGTTTCGAATACCGGTCAACTCTCTCTCTTATCAAAACTCTCAAAAATACTGTATTATAACTCCATGATAGGGTTTTAAGAGTATAAAAATTTCAAGATGTTACAAGTAAATATATCATGTGGCCTATGAATACAATAATGAACAATGATATATGTACAAGAGCTAATATTCTCAATTAAAAATATACAAATGAAAATTTTAAATTTTGTTCATTATATCTTAGACTTGTTTTGTCACATTAATTGTAGCAAATTTAATCCTTTTATTAAGAATTATGCTTCGCAATTATATCAACCCCTAGTGTGGTTGTATAATTGGTTGATTAGTAAACACATGTATTTGATGTAAGAGCTAAAAAATAAATCTTTCTATCACACTCATGTGTGGAACCTGTCCATCAAACCTTAGAGTGTAACTTATTTTTTTTTTTTTTTGCACTGAAATTGCATTTTTGTACATGTGTATATATCATGATTAATTGACATATTATTGAGACTTATTATTATTTATTTTATGAGATTGAAATTCGTAATTATTATTTAATTATTTATTTATATTGTATTAAGTGACATGTGGCACTTTTGAAATTGTGAAAGGGGGAAGGGTAATTTTATCAAATGGCCCCAAAGGCCATAAAACACACAATTTTCCTTCTTTTTCTTCATTTAGCCGTTCACTCCCCTTTCTCTTTATGTTTTCTTTCGTTACTAATTATTATTTAATTAGTAATGAAACCTTTTGGTTGATTCATATATATTTCCTCTAACTTTACATTAAGAAAATGTAGTCTTTACATTCATTTGAACTAATTCAAGATTTAAGTGTGCAATGATAGCTAGACTTAGATGAATTAAAGAAAATTTTATTATATAAAAAAATATTTCTTCATAATCTATACCCTCTTCTCAAGTATAACCTTTCGTGACTAATTGTGCTTTCTATCATTCAATTGTGCCATTAGACTTATTTCTTATCTTTATAAACCATTTAGTTCCAATGGCTCAATGATTAGGCGATAAATCAACCAAGTCCTAGACATGGTTAGTTTTTATCGATTCTTTCTCATCATCTATTGCTTTCATATATAATTTCTTGACATTTGAAGTGAGAGATTCATCCAATATTTTAAGGTTATCACTATTATGAAAAACAACCATAAATACCTCTTTTTTTTTTTTTTTTTTAAATTTCAAATCAATAATGTAAAAACAAAACTTGATTGGTTCAATGAATTGAATAATTCATCTGAATGGATTCAATAGGTATATTACTCCTATTAAGGACCATATCTCTGAGTAAATCATCACTTACTATTGTTTATGGACTAAAAGTGATACTACTACTAGAATTATCTAAATCATAAAATCGAGTATCTTTATTAATATCACCTACATTAAGAAATTCATTTTTAAATTGACATCTCCATATTCCAATTCAATCACTTGATCATCCATATGTTCATCAATAAATACATATCCTTTAGAATGTTTAGAATATCTTATAAAGATATGGTTTTTCTCTTGTACCTAATTTTCCATGTTTATGAGACGAATCATGAATATAGGGTACAAACCATGAAGGCCGCATGTGTTGCTTCTTGGGTGCTTTCTTGCTAAAGCATTTGATATCTTTCCTCTTGAAAGAACTTATTTCCTTGCTTTCTTTTAAAGCCAAACACTTTGTGAGAGCTAGATTTAATCGCATAGACTTGGCCAAAAGGCTTAGCAACCTCAAGGTACTCATGTTCCAACTCGAAATTTTAATAATATCACTATGTGTCATGTTGACTTTCTTATGGTTTTAGCTATTAAGAAAAGATCAAATAATAGCCTAAACTTATTGCTCATAAGTTAGAGCATGCTTTATTTTTTTCAATTCACATATTATGTTTGGCATTTCTTTTAGGTTTTGCCTCATTGTATAATTTAGTTGTTTTTTGTATGTGTCAAATTTGATAGTGAGTTGCCTAAATTTAGTAATTAAAGACTTATTGTACCTTAAAATAGGGGTTAAAAATTATTAAGTTAAAAAGTCAAATTATTAAATAAAAATTATACTCTTAGTTAAAAAGGTCAAAGGTGCCTTGGATTTTTCAAAACAAATCAAAATATGTAATGCATTAGAATATCACAAAAAAATGTGAACACTGCTATATTTTTGAATAAATTAATTTAACTTTAAATAGTTCATATAAAGAATGCATTATCATATTATCGAAAGTCTAATAATTTAAATATAAGTTAATAAGAACATATCAATCATTAAGCCATTGTACTTTCAACTACCTAAACGTACTACTTCTCAACAGTATCCAAATCATGCTAAAAATATTCTTAAAATAATGCTTAATAGTACTCTGTAGGAATTAATGTCACTTACCAATGTTGGTTTTACCAAGAACTCTTGCATGGTTAGTCTAAAAAAAATGCTCAACTCGTTAGAAAATCTTTAATGATGTTAAATCAAGAAAAAAGTATAGTTATTACACAACATATAGCACACATTTAAAATAAACATCATCAAGTAAATACATTCATAGGGTTTATTAGGTGATCACTTAACAACAATGGCCACAATAGTGCCACATAATGTCCACAATAGACAATGCAACAATGGGGCCCACAATAACACACCATGCGTAAGTTTAGGGACTTGAAACCAAGGACATGCCAAATTGTCCCCTCTAGTATCACTTTAGGGAATTTCATCCTAGGATGTACCTATCCACGCATTTATATATAATACTTTCCATTTTCATTCTCTACTTAAAAAAATTTGGGCATTATAGCGGTTTAAAATTAATAAAATCCCTTGTATACTATTTATAAAAAATCATATATTTAACAAATTCACCATGTATACATATTTAAAACGAATATTTAATATTAACAAATATTCAGCATGTTGTAACTGTAAAATGTGCCACCCAAGTATTTTTATCATAAAATACCATAATCAATTTAAAATAATTTAAGTTCATTCCATATCATAATCATAATCATAATTATAATCACACACACACGCGCGCACGCAAATATATTCAATTAAAATTTTAAGGTACGCAACTTAGTAACAAAATTCCTATCTCATTTGCCTTGATGTAGGCACTCCTTGAAGTCAAAAGATTTTTTAGTCAATTCAAGGTCACAGTTAGATTCCTCTTATTGAAATGAGTTTAATGAATAGGTCTAAAATGGGTCTTTGATCGAGAGTTGACCGTTAATCGATCAATTCACTAATTAATAGTAGAGATGACAGAAATTCAGTGATTTGGGTAATCGATCCTAGTGGATCTTATGGTTTTTGATGTCCTAAATCCAACGGTGGCTTTAGCAAAGTCAACAAAAAAATTTCGACGACTTTGGGTTCAAACATTTCAATGGTTTTATTCTACTTATTGAGATGAGTTTGTTGATATACTTGGTTTTTAAAGAAGAGGTCATAATTGACCAAAAAATTGAGTTAAATAAACTTTTAAATTTTCAATGGAATTTGGTAGAGCATCGAAGGTCAGATTGGGATCAGTTTACTACTATGGAATGGCAATGTTAAGGAGATCTTGTGGATGGAAAATCACGTCAATTAGAGGTCAGGAGGAGCTTTGTTGAAGAGTGGTTGAAAAATGAGGAGAGAAAAGTGTTGGGGTAGTTTTGAAAATTTGAAAAATAAAGGGTCATTTATGGAAAATTTTTTGTGAAATTACATAATGACCTTGAATTTTTCTAAAATTCTACTTAGACCATAAATATTCAAAAATTATATAATTTTGTTTAATTTTTTTTTTATATAATTTAGTCCTTAAAAAATCAACAAAAATACAAAATATTTTATTCAATATTTACGTATTTATTTGACATTTCTCAAAGTATGATAATACTATTAAACTTCGTTTTTAAGACAAGTCATAATTTTTAAATTAATTGATATGCCTCAAATTCGCACATAATATGTAGAGCCCATAACTTCAATATATACAAATATACCAAGATATACATATATATATATATTAAGAGTAGATATTTACGACGTTAATTTTAATTATTAAAAAATAGTGATGAGAAAACAAAATTTTCTTAAATTTTTTTTTTAAATAACGATTTCAATGTACACGTTTTTATATCATAAATATTTATTTTGTAAAAAAAATTGAAACCTATTACAAATAATAGTATGCCTTTGTCTGCACCAATCCAATCTTAGAGGTATTTCATGGATTCGTTGTTGTACTAACCTTACCTGAAAATGTAATACCCCTCTATTTAAAATCAACTACATAAGATATAATCTGAATTTTTTTTTTAAACATAAAGATATATATATATATATATATGTGCGAAAGTTGGATATGTATAATATCCTGGTTACACACATAATCTATAGTATGTAACCCAAAAATATAAGTTTACTGTACCAACGTATATATATACATATACATATACATATAGATACATACGCATAATTATGCATTAACACCAAAAAAATACCCCTATCATCAAGATACTAGCCCTATTAACGCTTCGAAAAGTTTGCATCCATATCCTGCGGCGTCACATTACCTGTAAAAATCACAATCCGCAAAGGGTGAGCGAAATAGCTCAGTAAGGAAACATAATATTCTAGTACAGAATTTGTTTCCCTACCATATATACTATACGATACTGATGACGTATAGGTTATTAAACTCATATCGCCTTAACATAATCTAACGAGATAAATACACTCCGACCATATACTCTGTATCACTATCCACATAATGCTCATAGTTATTATATAGAATGTAAATAAATCTACATGCATTTCGAAATAAAAAACACATGACATTTTTAACAAATTATTGACAAATAAATGACTGGTCGTGCTAACACAGTTATGGATCGTGGCCACAAAGTAAATTCGCCCAACCTTCATCCATTCACACCACTCATCTATTGGGCTGAGCATATATTTTATATATGATCGATTATATAATTTG
>CP135550.1:1426614-1446050 GCA_032402905.1 Khaya senegalensis | reverse complement strand
CATATGCGCACCTATACACACAAAAATGATAAATAACGTTCACATCTCGATTTTATGCGCATATGAAATTCGTTTACATAATGAATGTATAATGTACTTGCGGATAGTGATACCTAACCAATAATTCATAACACTTCCATAATCATATACACTCGCAAATACTCAGTCTACCGAATTTACTGGGATTTATTCATTACAATTATAATTTCTACTATCACGATAAATATATTGTATACTAACCAATATTAATGGATAACCACATTAATGCATCATTTACTAATAAAGAAAATTTACATAATAATTATAACTACTATAAATATTATGACAACCAACGTGCAATGTCCTGAATATTACAATCTATTCTAAATTCTATTAACCACGCTCTGGTCACACAGCCATAATAATAATTCATTTATGCATTCCAACAACCATATAAAGTATTATACCTGCATAACACATCAAAATATTTCGAAATCTTCACAATAATAACCAAAGTTACCATTTTACCATTTCTTCAAATTTTTTCCTCATTTTGTCGACCCAAATCAATTCATACTAATTTCATTTGCTCCTTAACATACCTATACACATTCAAACATACCATAACATGTTAAAATATATCATTTAGAGGCTTGATAAACAGTACTCCAAATTTATCATTTTGCCCGTCTTTCAAATTTTCTTCCATTTTATACATTATTCTATACCCAATTTCATCTAAACACCATCCCTAAATCCATTCCTACACAAATCAACCACCAATCACAAATTTCATAAAAGAAAATTACATTTTCTTACCTTTAAAATATGCTAATTGCTTGATTAAACCTTCTAATACCGCAAAACCACCGAAATCACCATTAAAAATCATAAACCACTTTTAAAAACCATTTTTCAACAAATCCATAAATTGAAATTTAGTGAAATCAAAAACTTTTACCGTCAGATTAAAACTCTCGATGCGTAGAATAATTTTTCCTTCTACGGTAACGCGTTTAATCAGGCGGATTAAAAGATTTTGCTTAATTTTTGTCCAAAAAATTGAAAGAGAAAGGGAGAAGCACCTCATAGCAAGGAAGAAGAAAAAGTGAATTTTGTTTCAATTTTGAAAAGTCAACCAATCTTATCCAAATCTATATTTTTAAAAATTATACTATTGCCCAAAAATATTTCAAAACTTGCATTTAGCTCCCAAGAAAATTATGAGACTACCTAAACTATTTTTATATTCTTTCACTTTAGTCTATCAATTTTAATTATCACTTTTTCTTGTAATTCCTTGTGAAAAAACTATTTTACCCATAATAAAGAAAATTGGTCACTTTGGTCTTTTTTCATCCTTTATAGAGAAATTCACATTCCAATTCAATTCCACTTTTTCTATATCTTATTTACAACATTTACAAGAGTTCTGGGTGATCAAAATCTGGTAGAGTCCTTTCGATCCTTGACGTAATGACCATTTTGCTCTTTTTAGCAAAATTATTCATTTTTGTCCAAAATAGAAATTTTGGCATTCTTATACTTCTAAAATCTATCTTTCCTTCTAACACACTCTATCATACTAATTTATATTCTTGACATCTAGATTGATCAATCAAAACTTTATCAAATAACGATTTTACCCTTTTTATTTTTGACTTCCCAAAAATATACCAATCGCGTCTCGAATTGAAATTAAATATACCAACATAATATTTATGAAATTCTAAGACTTTTTATGCGATCAAAACTCACTTTGGCCTCAATTTTGAGTGAAAAGACTATTTTGCTCTTACCCGACAAAATAACTTATTTAATCGATTTTCACTCATTCTCCTTCCAATAACTCTATAAAACATTTTCAAAGACAAGAGATAATAAAAAATTATGGTTTATTTATATCTGAGTGTCACAAAAAAATAATATTTACTAACGGGGTAAGTAATGTAAAATTGCTCAATAAGAAATATAAAACCCTAATTGACAATTTAATAAATATCACATTTCCAGTACATAATTAATAACCAGTTAAGATAGAACTCTACCCAGTGCCTGTTCATTTTAAACTATTCACTAAAATAGCACTCGTTCCAATGAATAGACACAAATGGTCACATGAATAGTAATTGATCACATAAATAGTATCACTTAACCAAATAAATAGTAACTCTTATAAAAATTTTATAAAAGTTCGTCTATACATATATATTACACAACCTGCAAAGAAAATCAGAACACTTTCAATACCAAATAATCATAACGTACTGCAATTTCAACAACTATGCACGCAATCTACCAACAGATTTAGCACACAGAAATATTTTGTTTACCTTCTAAATCTTTTTTCTTTTATACCCTTTCTATTCTATTCATTCCAGTCCTATTATTTTGTTCCATTTCTATTTGACCGGTCATAATTAGGGTAATTATGGATCGTAACCACAACTTTGGCATAATCCTCATCCTGCACACCTATTTTTTTTTGTCAACTTGTGCATAAATCCTCCCATGGGTTCAACATGCACCTAGAACATCATTTAGGACGTCTATATCATGGTCCTCCCCCATACTCGAGCACAGGTGAGATTCAGCAGTGCCACCTTGGCCAAAGCCGATGCTGGAGCCACGTCTTCCTAGTTATGGCCATGGCTAAAATAAATTCTTTTACAAGCTAACTTAACAGCACAATTGGAGTGTGAGGGAATTCATTACTAATCCATAGTTATCCTAATCATTCAATTATGCATTTTATTTAACTATTAGTTAATTATTACAAATTTCAATCTTGGCTACACCCAAGGCATTTTGGTAATTCCATCAACTTCGCTTCCATAACGAGAAACACACAAGTTACCAAATCAGTAACGTGTCCACATACACATACAATTAACCAATTAATAAAAATAATGATTACAACCACGTTAATAATAATAATAATAATAATAATAATAATAATAATAATAACAACAACAACAACAACAACGACAACAACAACAACAACAATAAAGATAATAATAATATAATTATTGTATCAACAATTCTAACTAAAATACACAACGCCGGTAAAGTATTTTACAATATTTGATGTGGTGGTGAATATTTGGCGCAATTATTACCAAATCTATAATAATAAATATTCACCCATATAAATATATAAATACACACACACACACACACACACACACACACACATATTCCTTATTAAAAAATTCTAATTCCTTACTACATTCACTCGTTTTTCCTCCATATTCTTAAAAGGCATTCGACTACACATAATTATTTTAGGATCAAAATTATCATTTTGCCATTTTCACACGTATCTCATCATTTACTAAACCAAATCAATTCGATTGATCCCATTACTTTACCATACAATTTCTAATATAAGAACATATCAAATTTTATCAATTTTAGGTCTCAATGAACAATACTTAAAATAAACAATTTTGTCTTTTTTTCTAAATTTTTTCTATTTTATATATCCAAATCATTCCCTACTAATTTTATTTATTTTCTAATACATTTATGCATATATATACAACACAAAATATATCAAAAATCAACACACCATATTTCTAAACATAAGGGCTGAACCTTTCGCATTATATATTTTTCTAATTTCTTCTATTCTATCATTTCTAATTAATTCATTTTTACTCTCAAATATTCACAATATACATACAACCAAGAATATATATTACATATAAAACAAGATAATTTAGAACACTAAAACTTCAAGGAGACCGAATATATGCTTGTCCTTGCAATTAATATTTTCTCAACATTAACCTTTAAATCTTTATCCTCCATGCTCATTTATTTTAATTAACAACTAAACAATCAAAAATACAATTCAAAGCAATAATTCCTCACGTGGCCGAATTTTTCAAAACTTACACATTAAATTTTTTTTTTCTTTTTAATACAAATAAACATCATCAATCACTTAAATTGCACCAATTTCATATCATACCTATATAAAATTATTCAATTATTACCAATCCACAAAATCCTAAATTAGAAAAAATGAGGGTGTAATGTTTCTTACCTTGATCAAGCCATTAATTTCAAATTTTCACCATTAACCACTTTTTTTTTCCTTTTTTTTACATATTTTCACCATGAAAGCTCATCAAGCTCAAAATCCATAAATTTTTTTACTATGAAATCATGTACAAATTATGTCAAAAGAAAGAGTTTACCTTGGTGATCAATTTATTTTTCTTGAACAAATCCAAAATTCAAATATTTTCTTATAAATTTGATGAATTAAAAAAAAAATTAAAGAGAAGAGAGATAGAAGAGAAGTCAGCAACAAGAGGAAGAAGAAAATGAACATTTTCTAATTTTAAAATAATAAATAATGAGATTTTTTATAAACTTTTTAAAATTATATTTGGTCCCAAAATTTTTTAAAATTTCATTCAAGCCACAACACAGTTTATAAAAGAGCCAAATCCATTTTCACATTCTTTCATTTTAGTCTATCAGATTTAGTGACACGAAATTTATTATGAAATGACTATTTTATCCTTATGGCGTAAAAAAGTATCATTTACTTATGTTTTTGGTAGTTTCCTTATCAAATTACCTCTGAATTTGATTTAACTTTTTCCTACTTCTTATTTACAACATTTACAATAGTTTTAGGTTATTAAAATATGGCGGAGTCCCTCCGACCCTTAGCATAATGACAATTTTGTCCTTTTTAGCACAATTATCCATTTTCATCCAAAATAGTAATTTTGATATTTCTAGAATTATAAAATCTATCTTTTCTTCTAATATACTCTATTATACTAATTTACATTCTCAATATCTAGTTTGGTCAATCAAAATTTTATTAAAATGATAATTTTGTCATTTCTTGCCAATAGTACTCGTTTTCACCCAATTTTTATCCTTATGAGTTTCTAACACTTCTCTTTTATATTTTTTTCTCTAATCCAACACTTTTATCACATACATTTCAATATAATTATAACAAGGGGTTCACTAAATACTTGAATTTTAATATGCTACATAATATCATTATGCATACTACTCAATAATATGATGTATGTAGTTTTATTTTTCTTAGCATAGGCTAGTAAATCTACTAATCCCTCCTATGTTGAGCAGTGTTATCCTATGGTAGCTCTATCATAATGTTAGTTATAATAGACTGGAAACTATTCAATAATGGCTTTGATACCAATGATAAAATTTAAATAAAGATTAAATACTTATGTTGAAAAGATTCATAGCCTTGAATTTAGTTATGTGGTTAAAAAGAATTCTAATCACAATGTAAATACCCTTTACTATTTTTGTTCTTTCTTTGTCTCTTTTCTCTACTTTTTTTTATTCAATTTTCTTCATTAAAAGAATAAGAAAAACAAGCATTGTTTATTAAATAAATCGAGATAATTGCTTGAAGTAGTTGTTGAATTAAAAAAAGAATACAATTGTTTCTAACAATCGTGTCTCTTAGTTTAGGTTGGGTCAGGATAGGCTATTATGGGCGTCAAGTCCAACAGATTCTTTAACTCTGTTACAATATATGTGAATTCCTAAAGTTTGACATCCCTGTATCTTCCCTTTCTCTCCAATGACTTTTTAAAGCTTTTTTAACCTCACTCAAGCTTAGATAAGAGGCTAGTTGGTCCTTATCCACATAAAACAATGGATAAGATGTTGGTCATTTTCATACGAAAAATAGTAGTATCATAACAATACTTAATAGTGATTGTACTCTTATGATTTATGTTAACTAATTATAATGCATTTCTTTTTCATAAATTGGCCAAATGTAATTTAAGGTGAATTGCGTTAAATTATTGTATTTTTGTGTGTGGTATGATTTATTTTATACGTTATGAATTTTGATATTTTAATTACGTTTTCGTTTATGCCTCAACATTTTTTTGTATTAGTATGTTGTCTCTCTTAGTTAGAAAACAGTTACCAAAAAGCATTTGCCACCAAAATTCTTAAAGAAAAGAAGCTTTACAATTGTATAGTATCAAGCTTCCCTAGGTACAACTTTTTTTAAAAAAAAAGCAGCAATGTCATTATGCATTTTAAGAATGATCTATGATACCCAAATGCATGTAATTAGCATCATTAGTTCATTATTGATGAATGGCACTACATGTAAAAAATAAAAACATAATAGCACCTATAATTTTAAATAATATATATTGAACATTTCATGTGCTTAAACAGATCTTTCTATAAGGCACAAAAAGAAGAGGAAGAACTACTGAAACTACATAGAGCCATAATCAGGATCGAGATAGCTTCTAGTGAGTTTCATTCAAAGGAATATCAAAGCTATATTTATTGCTTCCACTTTGCCTCCTAAAGTAAACTTATTTACCATACCCCTAAAAACTTGAATTCTATCCAAACATTTTGGAAGAGATCTATGCATGGTGTCGAATGTCAATAAAGTTTCTAAATTGAGTGTAATTTAGCTTGACCATTGCCATTTACATGACAAATGATAAAATCATATTTGATGAGTGAAATAAGAGTAAAGGAGTATATAATAAGCACTTATGACATCTTTTGTATCTTCAATTCTATCTATGAATGTATTGTAAAATGCATGTAAGAAAGATGGGCCCAAATCTCTATAAACCACTTCAAGGCTCTTGAATGCAAGCAGTAGAAACAGCAAAGTAAAGGTATTCTGAAGGAAACAATTTTGAATAAGCAAAAGGAGCAAAAACAAAGCATCAAATAATTACACTATCCACATATTATTGTTACTAAACTAGCCACGTGTTGGATTGACATGCTCATGATATGCATAAGATCAAAGTTTGTATTCATTGAAATATTTTTATAAACACATGGTGGGCCAAATAACCATATATTATATGTATGCATAAATGGCAAATTTTGGATGAGTTTTGGTACTTACTTGATGAGGGATGATGGAAAACCTTCAATTATGTGAAGTCTCCACAATTTGCACTACCAAATAGACTTAGAAAAATTTGGCCAACTTGGGAGAAATCTAGTGTTTATGGCAAGTTTTTTCTTAAGCAAAAATGGTAAAGGTCATGTCTATATACTTGAAAAAATCAATGTCTTTTCATTTTTATCCTTACTTTTTAATTAAACGTGTATAGGTGGCATGGATAAAATGGTCATTATTACATAATTTTTATTTTATACATTTAAGTCTTTGGTTTTAAATGCAAATATTTAACAAATTTTTAATCAAAGTGTAATTAAATATATATACATGGGTTAATGTGTAATTATAAAATAATTACACATTTTTATTTAGGTCCTCAAATAATCAATATTATTAATTTGATCATGTAATTTATAATAAATTATATTTTCATGCAAATCTAATAAAATTCTTTAAACACTTTAAAGAATTCATAAATATATATATCGAATATAAATATTTATTTCAGTCTAAATATTATCTCAAAAGTGTTAGTCTTTGTTCTTGATAATATTATCATTCCCAAATACTTATTACCTTTGGTTATTGGTGTGACCATGTGGGTTCATTGTGGAATAGCTGTGAACTTGTTCCAAACCTTTCGGGTTTATCAAACTATTTAATTATTCAACGACTATGGTTAATATCTAGTAAGGTATCATAGCCCTTAATCTACAATGAAGTCATACTTCATCATTCTCCATCTCAGTTGTACATATCGTGTGGATCAAGTTCTTTCGTTGTCTAATCCTAATCGATTTAGGGTTTATGGTACGTCAAAATTGTTTACTGATGAAATTACAAACTATCGATCTATATGTATTGAATTCATCACCACAAACTCGTTCGTATGACATTTGATCACTTTGGTCAAAAATTTACTTTTCATCTATTTATCAATATTTTTCTGGGAACTCGAATCTAAATCGAATAAGTGAAAACTCCAATCCTATACTTATCGAGTCAATAGATCTCATCTTGACCATCACATGTTTTTAAATATAAATAACACGTGACCAAACTAATTTTATCATACAAGATGTGACTAGTCTCATACTTATTCATCATATGAATTACGTGCATTTATATTGGATTCGTTAGTGATGTCTCAAGTCAAAGGATAAAATAGTACACTAATACAATTACACGATAAATCATTGATTATATACAATACCATGTGATTTATCGTTATGTGATCATATTCAAATAAATAGTTCTCCAACCATTTATTTCATACTAATGTCCTAATAACTTGACCATCATATTATTCGCACTAATATGATCTCATGATATTTACTAGAGACATTCAGTATACCTACTATGTGATATTGTTACCCAATCAATATCATTTTTGTAGGGAATGATTTTGATATATTATTTAACTATTAAAAAAATAATCTGGATAATTCACAAATATACGTTATTTATATGTATGACTAAATAAAGGAAATAATATATATTTGTAAATAAAGTACTCTTTCTTTTATTAATATATATATATATATATATACAATATAATATATGTACAAGACAAACGTACCTTTGAAACCGATAATATGAATGGCTTCGAAGGAATACTCAAACACCATGGATGTCTCGTACTTATTAAAATTACCTCAATGCTGAAACCATTTTGCAAAATGTACATTTCAATAAACAAGATTTCCATCCAACAACTTATCCACTTCATTCCACTATTTTCTATTATTTATATGTTAGCTGACTATAAACAATTATCATATTAAAAGAGTTAAAGCTCTTTTCTACCACTACAAAAAAAAGTGACATATTATGATGGAATAGTGATGAGCATGTAAATAGAGTATAACGAACAATATCATATGAATAGTAAAATAAAAAGTGTATAGTATTCAAGATCGTGGAGCCAAGATACCATCAAATAGGTGCTTTAGTGGATGAACACTATTTGTGTGTGAACAAAGAATAATGAATAACGATGAATAGAATCTTGACAATATGTTTGCGTCCAATTGGCACTTAAGTAGCCAAAAGCTTAGGTAGCTTGCCGAGTTCACGCATATTTCTTGCACGAGCAATGAACAATAATGTGAACAGTACTCATAAACAATGACAATAAACAATACATAAATAATAACTCATAAATAGTGCATAAATAGTATCACGATGCCAAGTTAGTGCCAACTTAACGCTTTAGTGTAAACAGTAATGAGTGGACACTGACTTCGAAAAAAAAAAAGAATTCTTAAAAAAAGATTAACTCGATGAGTATGATGACCATTTTATATTTTTAATTTTTTTAGCAAAGAAAACTTATCTAAGTTTAAACAAGTCATTTTTTCTTGATTTTTTTTTGTAAGAGAAACTAATCTATTTTGAGTAAATGAGATTTATTTAGTTGTTTCTCTTATTCACCATATCTTCATATACTAAATCAAACTGAGAAGCTTTTAAGAGTTTTAATTTATATTATTGGCTAAAGGTTCAAGTTTTGTAAATGTAAAGAAACAAAATTTTAGAATTTTGAAAATAGAATAATTTAGAGTGGATTATTCAAGAAAGTTAATTAGGATTGGATTACAAGATTTCTTGTAAAAAATTATTGTTTGTAAGTTCTTCGTTACTAGTGAAATATTTTGGTTAGTTTTTATTATTAGCTCAAAGAGTTCTTATTCTATGAAAAGTTCTTTCATAAGATTTTTGTTCGTTAATAAATTTCTGCCTCTTTAATTTATTTTTGCTTATTACTATAAAATTTATTTGTGATTGTGGCCTTATAATATTGAATTGTTAGAGATTTATTTATCCATAGTCAACATATTCTAACATGTTTCAATTTGTTGATAATTTGAGTCTTTCACTATCAGCAGCACTTTTTAACACTTTCAGGTGTTCTAGGACCTAAATTTTGAAATTTTAGTTCCTATAAGCTTAAATTATAAATCATAATAAAAAAGTCCAACTTTCTAGCTAATTTAAGATTCCAAAACTAATTTTAAGATGCCTAAAATCTAAACTACCAAAAAAATCTAATTTTTGTTCATTTCAAACACAATCCAAAATTTCATATATCATTTGAAACTTGTTGCTTTAGTATAAAATCCATTGATAGCAACTAACCAGCTAAAATAAGAAGTCAATTTACATTTATAAATCTATTCATAATTATATGCATAAAACAAAACTTTATTAGAAACAACACTAATTTTAGATTATATGAATCTATTAATTTCTTTTATTTTTTTTTCTATTTTTAAGATTTATACATATCAATGCACAAACATTTCAACAATTTTGACCAAAATCACCCAAACTACTTGGAACCTTATATCCTATCCAACATCATCAACAATCTCCTAAAATATTACCAACATCACCAATATATATACACATGCAATAAAAAAAAACTATGAAATAACTATTTACACATAAGATTTACTTACAGTTGCCTCTCCATACTTCAAATAAACAAGCTGACCATTTTTCTTCATATGAGTAACAACAATAAATATAGTTATTTTGTCTGATTCTTTTTCTTCGAAATCTTTAGATTTTTATAATAAAATAAATAATTTTGTAAAAGTATAACATAACTTATCTTAGTCAAGAATAACATAAGTATAATGATTAATTAACTAATTCATGTCAAATTCTTGCAAAGCTTTCATTCTTGTGGTGTGATTTATCTTCAATTTTGCACTATTAGCTTTGCTTGTTTTAGTATGATCCTGCAACCAAAATATGCGCAAGTAATTTATTTGTAATATAAAGGTAACATTTAAATAACAAAAAAAAAATTCTTACTTGTCCTTTCTCAAACTTCTAATAATTAGTCAACTAATTCCATTGTTCTCCTCCAACCTCATCCATAAGACAAGTTATTTTCTTCTCATCATTTCCTAATTTAACATGTTTATTTTTTAATACGGATTTTTAGTTCCTCCAATGATGGGCTAATTTTTCATTAATTCATTTTTCACTAATATTTCTATCTTTAATAAATTTTGACTACAATAAAATTTTAAAAATTAATCAAAACACTCATTTTTAATTAAACATATTAAAAAACTAAAGAAATGTAATTAAAATACCTCTAATATGCTTTTAATATTTTGTTTAACATTATTTGACACATGTCTCCAATCTTCAAAATCAAGAGGCATTATTAATGAATCACATAAAAATTAACCGATGAGTTGTCCTAACTTCTTACCGCCTTTCTTAATATCCATCCATAAACGTTGAAATCTACCTAAATAGGCTCATTTTAATTATGTATAAATTTTAATTTTGTTAATCCATATTTCCTTTTGGAAGTAATAGAAGCATCGAATTAAAATATGGATAGATATAATACATGATACATAAAAACTAAGTAAGCAAAAATCAAGGTCTATCCAATACCCTAATCACTTGTAAAATACAATGGTCAAATTTTAATATTTCAAGACAAGCTAGGGATCTATTTAATAAAAATGAACAAATTATATTTATATTGAAAAAATAAATAAAATTCATTAACTTAGATTTTATTGTTCCATCATTCCATTATATTTTTCTCATTTCGGCTGCATACAAATTAATGTGGTTTTTTTTCCCTCGCTTTTAATTATTTAGAATGTGTCATAGTAATGTCAAGTGCAGCATAAACAATTGGCTTTGAATTTAGATTAATGTGATGCCATGGCTATGCCAATCTTTAGATATTGTTTTTGTATTGAAATAAAGTTAATGAAATTGTCAATACTTGAATTTCTATGAATGTTATTAAGGCTCTAACTGGCAAAACTTTTAAATTTAAAATAATTATTCCACGGTAGAAGTTTCAAATTTGAACTTTGGCACCAGATAAGATGAGATGAGATGAAGTGATGCATCATTATATCATATTTTGTTGTCAAAGTTTGTTCCGATAAAGAAAATTAAACCTAAACAATTTGAAGTTTTATTTTCAAAATTCAACAAAAGTTTTATATTTTTTTTGTGAACCACAAATGACATATTAAGAAAATTTAGCAATAAGAAATAAATTTTCACTTAAACAACACAAGAGTTTTAAAAGTATATTTTAATTGATTCCAAGATCAACGTGAAAATTATTTTGCTTGCCATTTGGGTGCCTATTTTGATGAATATAAATTTCTAAAAGTAACAATGATAAGATAATATATAAAATGATCAATTGCATTTATTAAACTTTTAAAGATGCTACAACTTCATTTTAATTAAAATTAAGGCTAACACAAATAATAAGGGTATAACTACATAACTACTAACTACTAACATGTAAGTGCTTGATTTTCATTTGTAGATTGATTTTGAACTGATTGAAATTTTGCATTTCTACTCTTGGTCACTAGGTTAGAGAGATTACTAGTTTTAGTTGAATGTTGACGTGTTGATATGATCTTTCTTGTTAAATCATTGTCTAATCAATTATTTATTAATAAATTAACAAAATAAAATTTGTGTATAAATGTTAAACATTAATAATTCATCAATATTGCCATTAGATATCAAATGAACAGGAATGAAACCAAATTATTAAAATATAAAACTAATTAAAATTCTAACTTAGAAGTCATAACACTAGAGTTCGTGTATTAGCATTGATGTCAAAATCTCTACTATAACTTTTAGATTCTTCTTCTATTTCATTATAAGATATGTCAATTAAAGTCTCAGATAGGTTTTTTGTAATTATACCCATATCAACTATGTCAATTACAAGGAATTCCGATCTTTATTTGCCATATGATTCATTTTTTACAATTGATTTTCCACCATTTGTATTTACATTCTCATCCATGTGTAACACCCCCTTCCTTTCATTTCTATTCAAGTGGCATATAGTATATTAAAATTATCGAAAAAGTAAAAATCAACATTTTCTTATAGTGAAGCGAAATTTTTATTTGTTCAAAAAAGTTTATAAAAAGTAACCACATAAATAATAACAACTAAAATAGTATTTTATATATATATATATATTTTCTAAAGAATTGTTATGCAATTTAATGAAATTAATACTTCAAAGTACACAGAAAGGAAATTATATAACAATAGCCTAAACCTTAGATATACTATGCCCCGTCCGAAAATCTTTACCTCAACTGCACTTTCTGAAATCGCTACCGCTATATCGTAATCACCTGAAAATAATAATCCCATAAAGGGGTGAGCACACCACATGGCTCAGTAAGCTAATACAATACTTAAATAAAGGAATGAGCATGTTACCTGAATCTCTACTTATTTTAGCTATTTCACACAATTCTACACACACAGGTAAATGCATGTCCACATATTAATATACATGTACCGACAAGCATATCATATCCTCTAGAACTCTAAGCACTATCTCAACTATGAATTCTGTATAACCAATCTCAATTAGAGTAATACTCCTTATAATATACCATACACAGATAATGCAGTCTCAAACAATATATTTTCTAAATGAATCGCTTCATCACCTGTGTCCATTTAAATCCTATTTCTATTTTTATCAACGAACACCTACATGACCATATAAAATCAATACTTAGTTATTCATATAAATAACAACTAAATGTCGCGGCCACATAAAGAGGAACTGCTTAAAAGCCGGTATAATCACACAATATCAATCACACACTCGGCTCGAGATAACCAAAATATTCTAGGCACATAATCAATACCCACATAGGATATCAATATTTCAAACATCTAAATATATATACAAACGAGGGTATTAATAAAAACAATAACAATATTTCTGTATGCCATTTCCCCTCTCAGAAGGTTGGTGATAGAAATTTTATTGCGTTTACAAGTGATCGATTATACTTAGAAACATCATAGATCATGGTTGTTACTCTAAACCATTGGGCCATTTGGAGGACAGTTGTGGATTCCACCTACCCCTCAGGGTACCACTGTCTTAACGTCACACCTCCATTAGAAACTGGCTTACAAGCCCAGCTGAGTGAGATGAAACATACATATCCGATCCACATATCACAATTATCTCAATATTGGTTTATTACCAGTCTATTTTATCATACATTCATATTATCTCCTTATTCTTACTATATCAAGATAACCTATCCGTTGTACTATAATCGCAAATACACTTCCACCATTCTTTATCCCATATTAAGGATTCTTTCACCTACAAAACCTTGACTATACCACTATAAAGTCACATATCAATTCAATCCTAGTCGTTCGCTAAAATACATTGACAATAACAAATGTAAACTCATAACATAGTTCCTACACCATCATATTCTCACTGTATTCTCAACCATACGAGTAAACATATAAACTAATATGTCGAATAATCTGTAATACATTTAGTGCGCATTTTCCACAATATTCTCAAGTTTCTCACATGATCTTTAATCTTATTATGAATTCACACATATTCTTTTTATTTCACAAACATACCGGTGAGCTAAACAGGATTCTATATACTAGATGTGAGGTAGCCTATATATTGTCTCATCCATTATCTTATTTAAATACTAATTCCCCTTTTTCGAGCTGATACTAGCTCTTTGTTTCTGCAAGATTAAGTTCTTTCTTAAAAAATTGACACTTGCCAATGTGTGATTAGACTTCAATCATTTTCGCAATTCACAATCATAATAATAATCTGTTTGTGACTACAATTAAAGGTAATCTTAGACCCTCTTCTACATATGAAAATCAGAATACAAAGGGAGGTCATGAATAGCTATATGAATAGTATTTCTTATAGGAATTCGGCAAGAGTTTGCCTATACATATAAGCTGCCCTACCTGCACAAGAAAATCATGACAGTCCCCATACCAAATAAAACACAACGTGTTACTGCCTCATTGCAATTCACACTAATACAAGCAACTCTTAGCAGATAGAAGTATTCTACCATACAGTTTGAATATAATAGGCACACGAATTCATTTCCTTATAGATCGGTCATAATTAATTAAATTATGGATCGTGGTCATGATATCTACCGTACACTTCAATATATGTATACAATGGTCATTTGCCCACACCGAGTTCCTCAAACCAACAGTATAATTAGTTCTGCCATGGGTTACACGTACTTAAGAACGCCATGGAGAACAGCCGCTTCCTACCATGGGTTCAACATACCCCTCGGGCACCATGGTTTTTATTATCATTTCTCAATTGCTATGGGTTCAACATACCTCGCAGGGCACCACAGTCTTATTATCAATCCGGAGCTGCTGTGGGTTCAACATACCCCGAAGGGCACCACAGTCTTACTATAATGATACTACTCCATCTTGAGCGGCTTTACTAGGGTAACGAAAAAACTACTGATCCATAATTATCCCAATTAGACCAGTTATCCACACAGATTTATTCATAGTCGACTCAGTTATGACAACATGACCATTTTGCCTACATTAATCAAGCAGCACGTTAATAATTTCATAATAGGTAATATAATTACTTATGAAACACATTTATTAGTCCTTATCTTCTAAAAAGACTTTATACGCATGGATTTATCGTAAGGCTAGCAGTACTAAGTCATGAAAACATATTCCACTCAGGCATATAAATACACCATAAAACAATCAAGATAAAACACAAATATATTACAATCCAAACACATGGATACACTATATCACTATTAATACAAATTCACAGATATATATTTTAATCGGTTATCATATATTGCGTCATTATACGCAATCCTAACATATCATCACAAGTCAAAATATACTCATTACCTTACTACGGCACAATAATTATAACATACTGACGTATACACATGTTCATTCGGATAACATTGCAAAACATCAAGTGCAATATCTACTCAATCATTCAATCACAATGGCATAATTACGTATGTATATACAAGCGTACCTACCATATAAATATATAAATACAAACATAGGACATACAATGCTGTATAGGTATTTTAGAATACCTAATGTAGCACTGCAGGTCGACGGTAATGATATTACGCTTATAACTATATATATACATATATATTTAACACACGGATATTAACACTTCTAATTGCACAATCATGCCCATTCCCAGTCAATGAGACTTTTCTACAATTTAACCCATTATTATAATATACATTCATGCAATTATAAATATTAAAATCTATTTTTTCACAATTTAAATATTATATTATCTTACCTTTGGGTATCTAGTGCCTATACGAATGATGAAAAAATGTCCCGGATAGGGTATACGCGTTCGAAATACGCCTACGTACGCTATAGATTTTTTCTCGAAAAACGTGCAAGTTACTGTTCACGAGCACTATTTATGGGTACTATTTAACTCACGAAATTTTGGTTTCTGTTTCACGAACGGAATATACCATCGCGATCCTTACGATTTCAGGATACTGTCCATGGTGTCCATATGCCACAAAACACAAATTGAAGCATTCAAAATCACTAAAAATCTTAAAATTTCATATTTCAAGATACCTATTTTGGGCCCTCAAATCATCATCAAAACTCATTCCAAATTAAGATCTAAACATATCGCGTCGAAGTACGAGTATCGGAGAGCACACTGATCGGTTCAGATTCCACCGGAGCTATACCAATCGCCGAAAATATTACCGAAAAGACACTTTCCCAATCAGCCTTCCCTTGCCGGAATCCGGTGACCAAATGTCAGAACTGGGCACACCACCGTGAAGAGGACGGCGAGACGGTGCCAGACGCGCCGGAGGTGTCAGTCAACTCGCCGTGAACGGTCGTGAATCGCCGGTCAAAGTTCACGTCGGCGAAGTTTCGGGCGACGCGTGAGGGCGCGTGGCAACGGTGATCGGAGCGAGGTTGGCGGCGTTGCACTCGCGACGGCCCGGCGGTCCTCCACTCGCCGGCGGTGAGGTGATCTGAGGTCCAGTGACAAAAGTCACTGTTCACAAGAGAGAGAACCGTGGGGAGGAGAGAGAGAGAAGACAGAGAAAAGGGAGGGAAAAAGTGAGGTGGTGTTGTCGGGTTTTTCGACTCGTCCCGCTTATATAGTCGTGCACGCATGATGAGAAATTACAGTTTTTCGCTTTCGTCGTCAAATTTCTGATACTGGTAATGAAATACTATATTTTTCACTCATACAGTACACTATCTCGAATACCGGTCAACTCTTTCTCTTATCAAAACTCTCGAAAATACTGTATTATAACTCTATAATAGGATTTTAAGAGTATAAAAATTTCAAGATGTTACACCATGTCAAATAAATCTTTAGGTTTTGCTATGATAGCAACATGTCAAGCTATTTTCACATGGTTCATCATAGAATGCTTGAATTGCTTGGGATGCAAAAGTGAATGGCTTATCAAGTTTTAGCAAATAATTGAAATTCATAAGCATGAAGTCCAACTCATTCTTTTTTGTTCCTTGATTAGATTTTATATTGACCCAATCACATTTAAACATATCATGCCTTAAAAAATATCAAATAAATACATAGATATTGTAATAAATATTTTTGTATTTTGTCGTTTTCGGTGAGGATTAAATTGTAAAAATTTTTAGATGAAATTATACAATTTTTGAGTATTTATGGTTTAAGTATAATTATAAAAAGATTAGGTGTTATTTCATTATTTTTAAAAAGTTTCATATAAACATCCCAAACTCTTCCAAATTTGTAAAACCAAACCCAGCACATACTCTCTTTCTATAATAATAGCCTTTAATCACCCCTTTCTTGACCTCTAATCGCCATAATTTTCGAACTACATGACCTATTTGACATCTATATTCTACCTTTGTAAACCTCACTTAATTTGACTACTGACATTCTCTTAAATTTTGTTAAAAGTTTTAAAATTTTTTTGACTTAGTTTTTTCACCAACTCCAACCTTTCCAAAGAAATTGAACATACTAATAAAACCATCTTGATGGGTAGAACAAAATTATCTAAAGAATAAACTTAAAATTCACTAGGAATTGCCTAGTTGATGTTGCTAGAGTTGCGACTTTTTAGCCAGATTTTTGGCAAATCAAACATCAGATCAAAAAACAAACAATACTGTAGAATTCATGATGTCAAAAGCTATAAGACCTGTTAAGACCAACTACTTCAATCACTAGATTTCTTATTACCACTGTCATTGATTAGCGTTGATCAGTCAACGGATAACATTTGATCAAATATGCTTTTTGGACCTTTTGAACATCATTTTTACCATTGAAGACATCCATAGACTCATTTAGATGAGAGGAATCCAATCGTGACCTCGAATTTATAGAACAATTTTTTGAACAAAAAAATATGTAAATCAAGGCAAATGAGGCCATAATTTATCACTTAATTGTGCATTTTAAAATATAAATTGAATATATTTGCATATATATAGTTATGATTACAGTATGATTTGAAACTTAAATCATTTTAAATTCATTATGATATTTTATGATGAAAAAGCTTGGGTGGCATGTCTTACAAATATGATAAGCCAACAATTGTTTTATTTTGATAATGCATGCACGGTGAATTTTCAAAATATATTGTTTTAATGAATAGTTTGTAGAGGTTTTAATAATTTTGTTTCGTTAGAATGTCCAGATTATCTTTATAAGAATGATATAAATATAAAAGAGAATATGAACATTGCATGTTATTTCAAGGACGAAATTTTGTTTAAAGAGGTATGAGCTATCATGTGGGATTCCCATACCCATTTTAAAAAATATATATAATAATAATTTTTTTAAAATAAGTATATAAAAGAAAACACTAATTTTTTTTTTTTTTTGACAAAGCAAACATTCATCGGATATATACTTATTTACAATATATCAAAATACGATTTATAACAAAAGTACAATTAACACAGCGTCAAAAGTTAGTATGCCTAATTCTCTTGACAGGTCATTGTCCTGAGGGTTTGCCCGGTTCCACTGCCCTACTAGCTATACCTGAAAATCATTTCAACCACGGAGTGAGTAATTTAAAATTACTCAGTAAGAACTATAAAACCCAACAAAATAATTTAACAAACTATAATATTCCAACCATACAAAAAAAATAACTAATCAGGAAAACAATATAATCTGTATATCCTCGTTACACAACAACCAGTTATTAGGACTAACCATCCTAACTACGCAATTAACAATTCAATGAGGATATTACAAATAATCATAATATTGTACCACTTTCTTTTGTACATCTTCTACCCGTCTATTCTAATTATACTATCCTGTTCTCTTTTCATTTGATCAGTCATTCTTAGGCAAACTATGAATCTTGACCACGTTATTCATCTTGCACACCAATACATAAATAAGTTGGGCACAATTATAATGCTACCATGGGTTCATCATGCCCTTAAGGGCGCCATGGCGAACTGCCGCTTCCTACCATGGGTTCAACGTGCCTAAAGGCGCCATGGAGGACTGCCGTGGTTTCTCACATACCATTTCGGACACCACAAGGACGACTGTGGGTTCCATGTGTCCCAAAGAGCGCCACAGTAAATAATAAATCATTATTCCATTTTGTCCTAAGCGGCTCTGCCAGTGTGCAAGAAAATT
>CP135550.1:1394009-1425550 GCA_032402905.1 Khaya senegalensis | reverse complement strand
ATAATATTCCTAATAATAACAATAACCAATTTATATATATATATATACACATACACTCACACACACATCTACGTACATACCTATATTAAGGTATTGCTACATTAAACATATATCGCCGGAAAGGTATTTTAAAATACCTCTTTAGACGATGGATGTTGGCGGACTAAGGCGTGACTATAAAGAATATTTAATCATTAATTTTTCACAATTACAATTATATATATATATACACATACATATCTACACACATATTTAATCAACCACTTAAAACACTTCCAAATTCCACACTCATACCCATTCTCCAGCAATGAGATTTTCTTTTATATATATATACACACATATTTAATCAACCATTTTAAATACTTCTAAAATAATATAATTTAACACTAAATATACAATACCCAAAATTGACTATTTTGCCATTTTTCTATTTTTCTTCCATTTTACACATCTAAACCAATTCTACCAATTTTATTTATTCCCAATACAATTATTAACACATAGACACATCAAAAATATCATAATTTAACAATTATAAACAGTAACTCGAAAATGGACTATTTTGCCTTTTTTTTCTATTTTTCTTCCATTTTTCACATCTAAACCAATTTCTACCAATTCCATTTATTCCCAAACACATTTATACACATTTAAACATATCAAAACACATTAAAATCAAGCATTTAAGTACTCTATAAATAGTGACCGAATATGTCCAATTATGCACAAACTAAATTTTTTCTTATTTATACAATTCTATCCACTTCAATATATTTTACAAATACTCAATTTCACAATTTAGGCATCAATTATACAAAACCCTTAAATTACAAAATTAGGGTTTAGGGTTCTTACCTCAAATTCAAATATGATGATTATTGCACCAAATCCAAGCTAAAAAAAACCTAAAATACCATTTAATCCATAAAACTATTATTTAAATAATATTTTTCAACAACTCTAAAAATTAAAACTTAATAAAATCAAGAAATTTTACCGTCAAATTAAAGCTCTCAACGCGTAGAACAAGTTTTCCTTCTGCGGTAACGCAATTAAACGGACGGATTAAGAGATTTTGCTTGATTTCTTTTCAAAAAGTTGAAAGAAAAAGAAATGGGAGCTCTCGGGAAAGAGAAGAGAAAAAGGGTGAATTGGCTTCAATTTTGAAAAGTCAACCATTCTTATCCACATTCATATTTTTAAAAATTATATTGTTGCCCAATAACTTTTCAAAACTTCCATTTGACTCCTAAGAAAATTATGAGGCTACCTAGACTATTTTTATATTCTTTCATTTTAGTCCATTAGATTTTAGTGACACGAAATTCAAAAATTTCTTATGAAATGACCATTTTGCCCCTAGGGAAGAAAATTGGTCATTTTGGTCCTTTTCTTCTCTTTTCTAAGGGTATTCTTGTCTAAATTCGATTTTGTTTCTTTCTACGTACTTCTAACAATATTTCTAACATTATTAGAAATTTAGATTTCAATCTGACCTTTGTGACATTGGTAAATTGACCATTTTACCCCATTCCGATAAAATTATCATTTTATTTATTTTTTTCGGCAAATTAGCGATTCTTACCATTTTAAAATTATCCAACCTATATTTTTCTTCAGTAATAACTAAAATATAACCCTTAACTCAATCGTCTTTCATTTGATCTATCAACGCTCATTCAAAATGACAGTTTTGCCCTTTACTGCTATTTTGACCCATTTTTTGCTAAAATTGCTCTAACTAGAGTTTCAAAAATTTTCTTATGTATTTCACAGCTTAAAACTCAAAATATATTACAAAAATAATTATACTAAGGTTTTAGAGGAATATCTAAATTTGAGGATGTCACATATCATGCTCTGAAAAGTATTAAATAGATATTTTGTGTTTTGTTAATTTTTGGTGATGACTAAATTGTAACAAATTTTGGATGAAATTGCATTTTTGAGTATTTATGATCTAAGTACAATTATGATACGATTCACTTCATAATTTTTTGAAAGTTTCCTATAAATATGCCAAACTCTCTCAAATTTACAAAACCAACCCCACCATACTCTTTTTCTTTACAAATTTGGCGACTCTCTGATTGCTATGATTTTCAGACCACACAACCTACTCGACGTCTCCATTTCATTATTGCAAACCTTACCTCAATCCCATTGTCAACGCTCTATCAAATTCTTTTCAAAGTTTCAAAATTTCTTTAACTTAACTTTTTGGCCAACTTTGAGCTCCTCTCAAGAAATCAAGCATATTGGTAGAATTACCTCGATGATTAGAATAAAATAATAAAAAAATATCAGACCTACAAGTCATCAGAATTACCCTGTTGATGTTGCTGAAGTTACGACTTTTTGGTTAGATTTTTGGCAAACAAAATGTTGGATAGAAAAACAGAACATCAAAAATTATAAAAGCTGTTAATTGTTGAATTTCTTATTACTACCGTGGTTAGCAGACATTGATCAATTAATTGGTTAACGGTCAACATTTAGTCAAACATGTTATTCGAACCTACCGAATGTTGTTTTTGCCTTGAATACATTTGTTTGACTTGTAACTAGAGGAACTCAACCATGACCTTGAATTTATTAAATGAATTTTCAAACAGAGGAGTAAAGTAAATCAAAGCGAATGAAATAAGGATTCTATCGCTTACTTAGTTAAGCATTTTAAAATATAAATTAAATATTTGCCTATAAATGTAGTTATGATTATAATTATGGTATGATTTGAAACTTAAATAATTTTAAATGCAATGTAATATTTTACGATGAAAATGTTTTGGTGGCATATTTTGGAGTTATGGTGTCCCAACAATTGTTTTATTTGATAATGTTTACATGGTAAATTTATTAAATATATTATTTTAATGAATAGTTTGTAAGGGATTTTATTAATTTTATGCCATTACAATGCCCAAATTTTTTTTGTGAGAATGATACAAATATAAAAAAGAATATGAACATTGCACATTGTTTGTGATAAGGGAGTGTTTTTGGTATAGATAGGATGATGAAGGAGTATCTCTAATTATGTATTGAGGGACGATGGATAGTGTCCCTGTGTATTGATGGGATGATAGGGGTGTGTCCCTAAGTCTTGATGGAATGATGAGGAAGAATTATTGAAACTCGAAAACTACGCAGGTTACATTATTTGCAAGCCTATGTGGTTATTGGTAATGAGATTATTTTGTAACCTTTTGGTGGCTAACATTGATGTTTGTGGCTATTGTTGACATGCATGTTTATCTAATTAAGTCATACAGCTTAATTTAATGGATGATGTATATTTTGGTTATATAATATATTATGTATGAGTTATGGAATTTTTTTAAAAATTTTAGCATCATCAGATTTTATGGAAAAAGCGCATAACTCTACTAACCATGCAAACGTTTTGGTAAAAACTAATTTAGGTAATTAATATTTATCCCTACTAAGTATTGTGCTTTTGCTCACTCTTTTCTTTTTTTCATTCAGGAAAGTTTTTGTGTAATGCGATTAATGAGGAGTGAGTTCGCACTCTAAAGGATTCGGATACATAACAAGTGAGTTTATAGTTACTCGATAGTTGATATATTTCTATTGATTTGTATTTAAATTATCAAATTTTCGCTATGGTATATCATATTCCACTAAGATATTGAGCATTTACAACATCGCAAATCATATGTGTAAATTTATTATTACTTTTCCTACATGGACAATTATCATGTCTATATCTATTATTACTTTTCTTACAGGGACAATTTATCCTTCCATTAAAGGGGACTTATCATGTCTAAATCTATTATTACATTTTTCACATGAACAATTTATCCTTCCATTAGAGGGAAAATTACCAAAGGCAAAGTTCAAGAACTCAAAGACACCATGCATAAATGCTTGGCTAACCCAAACTTGTGAATCTAACTTTTATCCATAAAATAACATAAGTTTAGATAATTTAATATTGATTTCAAATAGAAAGAAGAAAATTAAAAAGGTAGAAAGACAAATATATGTACATTTCATTGATAAAAATTTAATATTTTAAATAATTTAGTTATGAAATTTTATAAGTATAATTTAATAGTCAAATTTCAAAAAAATTAAGGACCTATATATTAATATAAATGAACAAATATTTTTTTAAGAAAATTATTATTTGTATAACTATACTTTATGTACTATGATGAGACATACTAAATTACATTATGTTATTGATATTTTTTTATATCATTGTTTAATTATTTACTTTAAACTTTACATAATTCTTCTAATAATTAACTAGCCTCACAAGGAATACCAACTAAAAGTAGTGACTTTGACTTTTTTCAACAAAATCTCAAGTTAAATATAATGAACTTATAATCTATAATTTTTATTTCTTCCTAACTTGTTTCTCTTTCTTTAGCAATCTACTTGACCAATGTTGCTAAATTGAGAATTGATTTCTTATAAATTCTAATTATTTTTTTCCAAATAAATTATGTTAGTTTATGCTCAATCTTAGTTATGTCAAAAAATTAATTAAAATCATGAATTAGTTGAAAAATAATGACAAATAATAAATAAAAAATTTAATAAAAAATTGAACACCAAAATATATTATGACATGATTTTTGTAACATAGACTAGCAAAACAATAAAACCCATTCACTATAAGAGATTATTTACTTGTAAAACTTCCACCATCTTAAAATAGAGATGAATTTGACTTTAAGTGGTAGTTTTGTTACTTGATTCCACTGCAACAACTTTAATTAGGAATTATGAGAGATATGAACTGACTTTATTTGGAGTTTTAGTACTTTGAATCAACTACCACCACTTCAATTAGGAATTGTAAGGGTGACAAATTTATATAATAATTTGGAAGTTTTGGTATTTCAATCAACTACTATTTGGTATTAGGAATTGTAAAGTGAGAAAAATTTGATAAGTTTTGTTAGCAAAACAAGAGGGCAAGATATTAGTGACAGTGATAATAAATTTAGAAAAATGCATACAAATTATAATTTAATTGAAATTTGGTATATAGAAGGACAACAAAGAGAATGTGATTGAGATTTCACTTATTTTACAGTTTAGTAAATAGAATGAGCATGAATTTGGAAGAAATTTAAAAGGAAAATGTGTTTGGATTATTTGGAATTTAATTAGATTGAATAGTATAATGCCATTATATTTAGTCTCAAATTAGGAAATTTTTTTATGTTTACAGGATATACTTAGTAACAAATAATTATAGTTGTCACACTCTAAATAAAACTTTTGGTGCCAATTAAATCGAAAAAAATTTCATCCTAATTATTAGTGACATAAGTTTACATTTGTCCCTATCAATATTTCCAATGATAATTATTTTTGTCTATCACAAAATCTTTGTTTTTCAAAATCACTTTTTTGTGGTGCTTAAAATAATAGCTAGATTGATGAACTAGCTTGGTTTGGTTTTTACAATGTAACAAAAATAGTAACCTAAAAAGAAAGCAAGCAACCTTGGCGAAGAAACTTCTTTGTATTTTGGCTCGTTTAAACTTTTATGCTAACATTATATATATATATATATATATACACACACACACACACACACACACACACACACACACACACACACACACACACACTTGTGGTCCACAAGGGCACTGAAATATATATATATATACACACACACACACACACACACACACACACACTTGTGGTCCACAAGGGCACTAAAACCCTAAAGAGCTAATTCTAACAAATATATGTACAAAGATACAAATATCTTTTAGCTATACTTTGTCTTTCACCACCTTTTATTTTTTGTACAAAGGGGGACACCAAGGCTACTTACAAGTTATGGTGCTAGTCCTTACATAACACATATGTAGCAATAGAAATTGTAAACTAATGTTGGTGTTTCAACAGCTTTCAAAGACCTTCAATCCTTAACACCCCCTCTCAAACTCATCTACTTAGCACGACATTGAGTTTGTTTTTAAGGTTTCTAAATCTCTCAATACATAGAGGTTTTGTAAGAACATCTTCATGTTGTTCTCTTGTTGGAACATATCTAATTTAAATATCTTCTTTGGATAGATTCTTCCTTATGTTAAATAAAATTGCTTACTAATGATGTCACATTAGTGTTGTCATATAATATGATTGGAGTTTTGTGGCAGACTCATCTTTAATTTTGATAGTGATAGTATTGTTACAACATTAGTATGGATTAAATACATAGAAAATTATTTTTTTGAACATGATCATATAATAATAAACTATATGGTAACATATGTAATCAATGATTTATCATATAATTGTACTAATGTATGATGTTATATTTTAATCTAACACATCGTAGTCGAATCTAGTGTAGATGCACATTATTCATACAGTATATAAGTGTGACACTAATTATGTCTTATATGATAAAATGATTTGGTTATGTATTGTTTATATTTAAAAATAAATGATAGTCAAGATAAAGATCCATTGTCTTGATATATATGGGATCAAAATTTTCGCTAACTTAATCCAAATTCGAGTTCCTAAATGAATGTCAATAAATAGTTAAAATAGTAAATTACTAGTTAAAGTAATTAAATGTTACATGAAAGAGTTTGTAGTGAGTTTAACACATATTGATACATGGTTTGTATTTATATCAGTATAGGGTTTTGGCAAACCATGAACCGTTACTCAATTAAAATTAGATAACGGAAAGATTTTACCTATATGGTATGTATAATTGGGATGAGATTCGATGAAGTATTAATTTGTTATGGTTTACAGATTATGACACATTGTTAGATGTTAACTATAGTAGTTGAATATTCAAATAGTTCAAAATTTAAAAATTAGAAATAAATTCACGGTTATTTAATAGTGAATTTACATAGTTACACTAATAATCAAAGGTAGTGAAATATATTTAGAAAAAAAAAATTATTGATAAGAAGGTTAGCACCTTTGAGATAATATATTAGTCGAAATAAATATATATAAAAATATTATATATATTTATAATTCTTTAAAATGTTTGAATTTTTTTTTAAATTTGTATTATAATGTAATTTAATATAAATTACATGACCAAATTGATAATATAAATTATCAAATGACCTAAATGTAAATGTGTAATTATTAAATAATTACACTTAAGCAATTAAAGTTATACTTAATTATATTTACTTAATAATTAAATAAATACTTTACATTTAAGTATAAGGACTAAAATACATAAAATGACAATTATTAATTATTACCATTTTGTCCATGTTAGATATTTATCCTTCAATTAAAGTAAAGGTAATTATGAAAAGACATGGATATGTTTAAGTATATAAAGACCTTACTTTGCCAATTTTCATAAGAAAAAATTGCCATAAACCCTAATTTTCTCTCCTAAATTTGGCCACTATTCCTCTTGCTTGGTTGGTATAGATTGTGGCATCTTTATGGTTTTGAAGGTATGTCTTCATCATCTAGTTAATTTAAATTGAAAAAAAAACATATTCTTTGTTGATATTATATATATATATATATATATATATATATATATATATGTATGTGATATATGTAATGTTGGCACTCCAAGTGTTTGTTAAATTGTTTGAGTGGTTTAAGCTTATTACTTGATGCATTTAATTTAATATATCATCCCTTCAAAAAAGAGAGAAGAAAACAAAGGAAGAACAAGAAAAATAAAATGGACGAAAGAGAAGAAGACATTATTGCTTCCAATTGAATGTTTTTCTGATTTTAATTTTTCTTTCTTTTACTCTTTTTGTTTCAAGATATTGAACTTAATTTCTTTAATTTTAGTTTTCTACATTATAAACTAAATTTACTATTCTAAGGCTAAGATCTAACCAAACCATGAAAGATGAATATTTATTTATTTGAATTGATTTAAATTTTGTTATATGATTAAGTATCCATCTTGTTCTTATTGCTTTTATGTCAATAGATTATTGATTAGATGATTTGATTACATATTGATACCCTAAAAAAAGGTACATTATGTTTATAATCTTGGAATAAATGCCATTAAACTTATGTAAGATAGTAATATACTTATATGTTTGGTATAACTTTTGCATCAAATATATAAACTTCATGAATATTTAATTATTCGAATTCGCATAGTAATATAGTGAGTTAATGACTTAAACATATTTTCATTGTCACCCTAAAAAAGCTAATGAATAAATGTGAGATTTTTTATTACCAATCATGGACTTAAATCCAATTTAAAAAAATAGTTGATTAAATTTGGATTGGTTTAGGTGAAATCAAATGCTTTGGAAGTCTCTTTAATTGATCACAAATTTAATAGGATTATACGTAAATTGACTAAATTTATTGACTAAAAATGTAAGTTATAGTTTGGTTAAGGTTATATATTGAAATGCCCTAATCAAACTCCATAGAGTATGCCACATCTGCTCATTATAGTGGGGTTGTCCTTGTAATTTTTCATATATGTTTTTCTTAAGAAGATCTTGTATATATTTATCTTGATTCAAGTGCATCCCAAATTGATCCTTTTTAACTTCTATGCTAAAGAAATAACTAAGACATACAAGAGCCTTCAAAGAAAACGTGTCATTTAACCTTTGAATTACTTATTGAACCAAGTATTTTAGAGTTCTAGTGATTAGGATGTAGTCCACATACACTAATAATATCACCATTCCTTGATTCATAACTATTTAAAGGAGTGAGTTGTTTGATTTCAGGGTTTCAAATCCTCAAAGTTGTGGAGCTATTTTTACCTTCTTGTGTTAGGTCCCAAGTACTTATTTAAACTATATAGAGCTTTCCTTAACTTGTATTGTGTTTAGGTCTCAAATTATCTTGAAATCTTTCTAATTATGGCATTAAGACTACCATTGTCAAGTTCTCATGCAAAAATGAATGTTGAACATTTGTTTGTTTCATGTCCCAACTTATATGCATAGCCAAGCTTAAAACAACTTTAACTATGGAAGACTTCACAACCATATTAAATATTTGTAAAATCTACACACATTTAATGATATGTTTTAACTACAAGCCTTACTTTATGTATAGCTATTGTGCCATCTAGATTGTATTTGATTTTAAAATCCATTTGTTCCCATTAGCAACACCTCTGGTTTGCTAAGCACTAATTCCTAAGTGTTGTTCTTAGGAATTCATAACATTCTTCCATTTTAAGATTTCCATGGCTTCTTTTGTTGTGTCTACACAATATCTTCACTTAGAATTTTCTCAATCTAATATAATTTAGATATAAAGATGCCTATTTTGGATCTTGTGATCATGATCCAAGACAAAAGTTGCTAATTATTGAGATTTGATCAAAATCACTTGTGTTCAGTTGTTTGTGCTCAGTTAGGTATAGAATCTAAGTAACTAGTTCATCTTAACTCTTATTATCTAAAGTTGCAATAGGTCCATGTTAAATGAAAGTGTAGCTTCTTACCTAATTTTTTTTTAAAGATTAAGCATATGCTTGTGCTATTATTAGAAAGGCTGAGTTTGGTGATGTACTCAATCCTTATGAAGGGTTGCAAATCTCCTAAGAATAATTGAATGACCTAGGGTTTTTAATATTGTTGCTAACTCTTGTAATAATTAATCTATCTTGTAAGGAGACTCTTTTTTCTTAAAAATAACATGCCTAGCCATAAATACTCTCCTAAGCTACTTAGAAACCTATAACCCTTATGTTTGTGGTTATAGCCTATGAAGATATATTTTTATGTGTGTTATTAAAGTTTACATTGGTTGTATTATCTTAAATGTAGAAAACAAGCACAACCATAGGTTTTGAATCATGCAGTAATGCATAGTTTAGTGTCTTGTTGAAGAGTTTTTCATATGGTGATAAATCATTGAATGGGCATAGTATTGACCAAAAAGACTATTGTTTGAAAGGTTTTCCACCATATGATCAGTAACAGACATGTTTAAGCAAGAAAAATGAGGCTTATTTCTATCATATGCTTGTGCTTCCGTCTTCGTACTCCTATTTTGGTGAGATATGTGAGGACATGAATGTCTGATTGTTACTCTTTTGTTGTTAAAGAGTTTGCCAAGGGTGTAAATTCACCCCATATCAATTTGAAGAGTTTTGATGTCTTTACTAAAAGTTTTTCTATTTACTTTTAAATTTAAGAAAGACTTGTATAGTTTTGTTAGAGATATATTCTAGAACCAATCATGTCATAAAGTTTGAGGATATCATTTCTTTGTATATATATTTTTATAGTTAATTGTAAAAATATTTATAATTAATAAAATATTAATTATTTCACTTTGCAATTGTTTAGTTCTTATTCTTTAATTATATGCAAAGTGAGATTTTATGATGTATTATGTGTTAAAACTCTATTTGCAAAGATTTGCATATATGAGTACAGAATCTCTGATTTAAATACATTCAAATTTGTTTATGATTGAGATTATGTCAATAGAAAAAATAATATTTCATGACTAGCATGTTTGGTTGTTACTACTGATTAGTATATGATGCTACTAATTGGGCGATGAGTTTCATGTCGCAAAAGCATGAATGTAGGCAATACATTAGAGAACGTATTGTTGAATGTGATCAAACGTGACAAAACACATGGGTGATTATCCATAATTAATGATTTGTCACACGACCATACTAGTGTACTACTAGTCCTTTAACCTAAGATATCATAGCTATCCTCCACACTAAGACGCATCATTCACTTGTGTATACCGCATTAGGCTAACTATGCCCAGTGAAAGAAGCTTGATAATAATGTGTTCTTATTGTACAAGGACAGGTGATGATCAAAAATAGAATTTACTAGCTTAGATAATTAAGCTTGAAATGTTAAGTAGGAATGTCATACATATAAATAGAATCTTTAACCAAAGTACTTAATATCTGAAATGAGTTTTGTGGATATTTAAATCTTGTGTATGATTGAGTTCCCAGCCCTATAATTGAGTTAGGGGTTTGATGATTCAATGACTTGTACTGGATTAGGAGTCGACAGGATTTTACTATACGCAAGTATGACTATATATATTTAACTGAAAATATATTTTCTATGTTCTGGAGGTCATGATATTAAAGGTCACTCATGATCATTAGGATCTTTAGTTACAATAAGTTACATAAAAGTAATATTAAAGAGTTCGTATCGGCTCATATCTAATTCATGGTTAACCCAATGGGTCATACACAATAACCAATTAAATGACGATAAATAAATAAATATTGTTAAATTAATTAACGGCATTTAGTATTGATGAATATTAAATTACACCGATAAGTTAATCGGAAGGCAATTTTATTCTTTAAATATAAAAAATAAATTCTCTAACAATAACACACTAGCACTTATTAGTCCAAAAAATATTTCAGTAATTTATTAATATCGTAAATGTATAAATGTGATATATATATATATATATATATATATATATAAGAGATTGATTAATGTATTGTTTGATTTATGTATTAATAAATCAAATTAATACTTGTTTGACAAGTGACACCATAAGATATTGCTAAGTGTTTAAATCAAATAAATCCTTATTTGACAAATAGTAAAATTAAATATTGTCAAGTGTTAAAATTTTCCTAATGCTTATCCATTATAATGTAAATCAGGGATGTGAATTAGAACACTTAATATTTATGAATTAAATATTTAAAAATATTGAATTGAATACTTATTTAATAAATAGCATCATATAAAGTGGTCAAGTGTCAAAATTTTATGAATGTTTATCTGTAATGATAGAAATCAATGGTAAGGATTTTGACACCTAAGTTTTTAATTTTATTATTAAAATTAATATTATTACTTAATTATTAAGTAATTTGATAAAATCAAAAACTTTAATAAATGAATTAAATTTCATAGATTTTAGAATCCACCAATAAAATTTTGCCAAGCTATCTTTCATTAATGTATATTGTGATACATGTGTAAGTATAAATTAAAAAAATTTTAAAAATAAAAAAATAAAAAAAAGGAAAGAAGGAATTTCGGTCTCCATAACGGAGGAAGAAAAGAAAATTTTCCTTGGTATTTTCTAAAAGGAAAAAAAAGGAAAAAGAAGAAAGAAAATAAGAAAGAACAGAGAAAAATTGTTTTCTATAGTATTTTCTTAATTTTTGATGGTTAATAATAATTTTTTAATTGTATAAAAATTATTTAGGGTTTGTTGAAGCCTGTAATAGTTGTATTACAATCTAAATCAAGCTTTCTAACACTTTAACCAAAAAAATCATCAAAAATCGGTGTGTGAAAACTCTTGAAAGTAACTAGAGGTGGTTCGCTCATCTGAATCAATGATAAGGGTATATTTCTTATATCCTTATGTTATATTTATTTAAAACTTGCATATTATCTATTAAAATTCATTGAAAATTTTTCCATGCAACTATGTGATGGCTATGTTTTCTAGTGTGTAAAATTGGATTCCTAACAAGTTTGAGATTCATTTTTGAGGAAAAATATCCAAGTGTGTCTATTATGGTCGTTAACAATACTTGGATAATATATGAAACTGTTTCCTAAATTCATTGGTGCCCAAAGGTCCGAGTGAAGCAATTCAAGAAGCTGTTCTGAGTGTGAGTCACTACATTCAAATGTGAGTTTGTGATTGTTTCCAAGTTGGCATACAACACAAAAGTGGGAGGTTGAATTTTATTGAATGATGACTTTTTACAAGCAGAAAGTATTTTTCCAAGTGTTTGATCATTGGGATGACCGAACTTTCTATTATAAATACCCAACACATTTTCAGTTTCTAGTCTTGACTCAGACACATATCTACTTGACTCATTCATTATAGACTCTGAATTGACGTCAAATTGATCATCACTAGCTGAAGCAAAGAAAGACACAGTAGTGAACATATTCTCTAACCTATTTTGATTCCTAACTACATTGGTTCTAATATTCTTCATTCCTTTGAGTTAAAAAATAATAATAAAAAAAAAAAAGAAACACCCGCCTTTTTCAGCCACTCTTAGCAACACCGCCTTCTACTTTAGATCCTTCAAAACACAACCAATACGGTTAAGTTCAACAGAAAGATTGTTATTCGATATCTATTTGGAAATGCCAAGTAAATTATTTCTAATTTTTGGTACATGAAGAATGGTTTTTAGTTTCAATTAATGTGAGTTGTGTGTATGCAGTAGTTTATGTACTATGTGAAGGATTCTGAGTTTCTTACCATTCCCAATACTCAGGTTTTCCTTGCACTTATATTTAGTTGAGAGACTGTTGTTCAAATTATTAGAAATATGGTAAGTGGCACCACTTGAAGGTACCAACCACTCTATTTAGGTGTTTCTTGTGTTGTCATATAGGCTGAGAATCGAGTTTGGTTTCCCTAATTGTGGCTGAGTGACCGTTTTGCTGCAAATCTAGCACGCTACCTTTGATTGTCCTCAGCCAGGGCTAATTCTTCCTCTGCCTCTTCCGCTAAAGCTTCTTTAACCTACTCCAGAACTTTCCCTCTTCTTGCAGGCTGATGATTCTTCCTTAGGTTCCAGTAACTTTGATTGTTTTCAGTGGCTACATTAGCCTCTATGTTAACATTTCTCCCTGTGTCATTGCTTTCTAATCGATTTCCAAAAATAAGAAGTTGAGCATAGATGCCTTCCGGTGCCGGAGAACTCATTCGTGATGCAATGTCACAGCTTTTGCATGATATTGACTTTCTAACCCATTCAGAATGTGCTCTTTTAGGTTCTTTATCAGTAGCGCCTTCATCACTCATTGGCTTCCAAAGCCCTGCTGGCTCAAGTGATCCTGCCTCTTTGACCAATTTATCTCTCTAGTATTTCCCTTCTTTAACTGTGACTTACCCTATTTTCTCCATATACCAGAATCAACAGCCTCGTAAATGTTCCTAATCAAATATAATATCAAAAAAAAAAAAAAAAAATTCAGATAAACGAACAATTGAAATAATTGAAAATTATAAAAATCCTTTCATTCAACCTTCACTTGTGACCATAGGAGAAAACATGACAAGAGCCATATTTTCTTATTCCATATGACCCATAAAATAAAAAATAAAAAAAAAAGAAGCAAAGTCATAGAGTATAGACTTATCTCACAAATATTCAAATATAAAGATGCACCGGGCAATAAAATTCGCAGTAAAGTTAGAAACAGGAGCTTCCTAGATCCTCCACTCTAATAGAGAGACCCAGCAAAAATGAAAAATTTACAATTATTGAATATTTTATTCTCAATCATAGCAATTGCATTACAATTATTTATAGAGTTGCTTATTTTGTGTGTCCATCTCCAAATAAAAATTCCAAAGAATCTCTTAATCAATAAAATAAATTAGACAGACTGACAACTCATGTCATCTGATATGGAAAAAGAAAACTAATACCTTTGAGAAAGGTTGTCACCACTGATGCTCATGCTAATTTTCTTGAACCATGAATGCTGCGAGTCCGTGTTCTGGAATTTGACGGTGTATTGCAGATGCTTATTATTCTAACCTTTTTGAAGCATAAATGCTGCAAGTCCATGGTTCCGAATTGTGACGCTAAATTCTTAATCATACAGAAAATTGTTCAACAAGTTCCATTAAGATTATTATAAAATAAACATAACAATATGATTATAGTACATCATGCTTCAATGCAGATGGTCCTTTTGATTCAGATGTATCCAGTAGAATGCAGAGACTGTTGAATTTCTCAAACTAAACAAACAGAGAAATTTACCAGTAAGTTATCAATATTTGAGAAACATGTTCTGCATAACACTTCAAAAACTTTATATTTCTGAAGAATTGGATTCATTTAATTTAATATTCATGCTTTTGAATATTCAATCAATAAGAGAATCTACTTAACCTGCATGTGCAGCACTGTTGATTTAGCAAATTCGCTGATAAACCATATCGATGGGATTTCTTTGGATGACTTCAATTTGGGCTTGTATAAATTATTAGTGTGGGTTGATATTTTGCACGTCAAGTTAATTGAATTTTAGTAAAATTTCAATGGTATTTTTGAGGACTTAATTTTATATTGAACCTCCTAATTTTAATTTTTATTTTTTAAAATTGTAATTTTTTTTAAAGTTCTTATTTATTTTTAAATTTTAATTATTTTTCTTAGATTCATATTTAATTTTTGAGTGTTAATTGTTCTACTTGAAGATAGTGAAGCTTTTTTTCAATTCAGCAGCGTCCCAACACTTTTCTCTTTTATTTTTTTATTGTGTTATTTTTTTTTTCTTAATATTACATTTTGTTGTGCGTAAGTAAAATAAAAAACTTTCACTACAAAATAAGTATAAATTTAAATCCAAAAATTAATTTTATTGTGCTTTCTTTTTGTTATTGCATTTGTTTTGTGTTATTTAAAATTGAAAATTTTCGCCGCAAAAACAAACACAAATTTAAACTGCAAAGTTGAACAGATTGAATGTGTAAAAAAATAATAATACAACAAATTAATGCAAAGATCAGATGTCAATTAAAATAAATTTGAAACAAAAAAGAAAAAGAAAGGAAATGAACTGGCACAAGGACGTTGTGAATGTAATGGCGTGAAAATATCAGTAAATCAAGAACAGCCCAAAACTGAATTAATCACAAGATATGAAAATAAAACATGACCTAGAAACCCAAATAGAAAGCAGTAAATTCATACCCGAGAATATAACAAAACCCCATAAAGAATTGAACAAAAAACAGCTCAAATAAGAGGAGAAAATGATGGAGCATGCCCATGAAACACGCAAAACGGAGAAATGCAAGAGGCAAGAAGAACTGGAAATGCGAGTTTCCAGGGAAGAAAAAGAAGAAGAAGAGTTGACAACATGGTCTACCATGCCAAAAAAAAGAAGAGAAAATGACTACAGTGTAATGTTGGTTCGTCCATAGTGTGGATTTGAAAGTGTCTGATACCCCCAACAGCAACGAGCTAAGAAAAGCATGAAATGAATGGCTCTTTATTCTTCTCACACGGTAACTACCACAGTCGCTCGTTTCTTTTTCTTTTTCTTTTTGTTTGTTTTATTCTTTTATGCATAGGAAAAATAAGTTATTACTTCAAATTCTGATTGCAGGCTTCTTTTTTTTTTTCTTTTTCTAATGGTCTGTATTAAATAAATAAAGGCAAATTACAGTTGAACCCCAAGTTTTTCAAGATATGTGAACATACCTCTTTCAGAATGTCAATTTTACGCCATGGAGGGACATAAGAGAAGGGGTTAACTAGTACTTTCAATTTTAGAAGGGATGTCACACAATTTAATGAGTTTTAACTTTTGTCACTGTAACTAAAATATTTTTAAACATATTAAATAAAATATAAAATATATTAAAAAAAATTACTATAACAATCAATGATGGTATTGACGACAAAGACAATGATAGATTAATTCAATTTGGACGTGATCTTACCCAAATTTTCAATTTATGAAACGGCGGAGCCATATTCAATAACGAAGTACCCAAAGTGGGCCAAATACGGTAAAAATTGTAAATCACTGTAGTGCTACCATCAAACGGCAGCCTATTATTATGCACCCACTACCTTCGTCTAAGTCACCAATTGGATATCTATTTAATTGAAGTGACGAAATATTATAAATTAATCATTGCGATTTTTATCATTGTTTGCCCGCACACCCCCTATTTCAACCTGCTATCGTCAAAAAAGACCATTCACTTCATAAATAAAATAAATATATACAATTTTAAGGTCAATAGTTCAGGAAAAAAGTCACTATTATCACTGCCGGTCCTCCGATTACTATCTGCATTATATATAAAATTCTTATTAAATTATAATTTTATTTAAAATTATAGTCCTTCTATTGTGCTTTACAAATAAAATTAAAAATATTTGATAATATTAATTTTTAATAATATTCAATTATTTTTTTATATTAATATTTAACATCTAGTAATACGTATATTGTATGATAGTTTTAACTTAAAAATAATAATATTAAATACCAAACAAATTTACATTAATTTAATAATTTTATTAATATAATAATAAAAATTAGCAATAAAAAAATATGTCACACGTCCCCACTTAAGAAAAAATGTGTTTATTCTGAGCTTTATAACCTTAATAAATTGTTGCTTTTCTTCCAGCCTCTTGACAATAAATAAATAAATAAATAAATAAAAAATTATTGGAAACATCAGAGAAGTGAGAATTATTATATCTGATTAGTTACATTATTCCTTTACGAAGGAAATAACAATTATAAATTCTTACAGGAGTTGTGTGATAACAATGATACACAATGATGAACCGTTAAGTTAAAAAGGCAGGCACATAAGGTTTAATATAAGGGTAAATATTCCTTAGGTCCCTAATGTTTTAACTAAATACAGACAGGTTAGGAGTTAATAAAATTCATCATATTGTTCCAGATTAAATAGCTAGCACGGATTTTAACCAATGCTGCTTGTTAACCTTTGCTGACAAAATTACACAAAAATATATAAATTTGACGGAAAACAACCAACATGATTTACTATTTATGATCTTAATATCAAAAAAATTACACATAGAATATCTGCCCAACATTCAACAGACTCTCATGAGGAACATTGAAGATGACACTATTCTCTCTGCATATCTTCCTAAGAAATGCATATACATAATCGACAGCCATCTTTTTATAGAATCTTGAATCCCGCCTTGCCCTAACCACCGTATTCCCGAGTATGTGCACAACTCCAGCATCTCTACAACCATTCAAAAATTCTAACTCATCAGTCTCGGTCTGGCTGCTCATTTGACTGGATGACATCACCGTATTATTCACATGCGGTGGCAAATTTGCAGGTACAATTGAATCAATAGATGATATTGTTAGGTCGTCTTGGTTCGAGGAAGTTGTGAGGCCATTGTTCTTCAGCAGGCCATCTCTTGACTGCAGAGTTTCCTGGCCATACAAACTATATTCGTCTGAATCTGAACAACCCTCCATCATGGCCTCAAGTCGGACAAACATGAAGAGACTATCAAAAAGCTTTTTCTCAAAATCTTCGTCTTTTTTATGGAGGTCTTTATAGCCATACCTTGCAACACAACGGAACATGTGGAAATTCTTGGGTCCAATACGCTTTACAAGGAATCTTTCTTCTTCAGGGACCGTGTAGACAGGAAGATACTTAACACATACAAAAACGACGACAGAATGGATTGCGGGCAGATTTGTTATGAAGTGAGAAAAGATGGGGGGCACTCCACTTGCTAGCTCTGTGTACACAAGACCAATACCAGGAACACGGACAAGTCCTAAGCTGGGGCCTAGCCCTAGAATCCATGCCATTGAAACCTTGCTATGCATCTCAAACTCATAACGTTTCACTGTACCATAGTGCCAGATATACATGATCACAAGAAAGGCTGCAGCAATTACAAGGGGAACCCAGCCACCTTGATCAACCTTGAAGAGTACAGCAGAAAAATATGTGCATTCCACAACCAATGATAATGCAGTGAAAACTAGCACAAGAATCCAATGACAGCGCCACACCAGTATCATGATTAGGGTCATCAACAATGTGGTTACCAACATGACAATGACAACTGCTGTCCCTGTTATAGCATAAATTATTGCAAGAAAAAATCAGATACCAATTTCTGAAATGAAACTTAAATACTAAAGTCCTAGAAAATAAGTTAAAAACACAAAGGCACCTATAAAAGAACTCGTTTTGCTCTCTGCATTAACCTGACCAGGATGTTTCATGGTAACCACTAGTTAGAATTCTGGTATTACTATTTTCAAGTGGTTCATATCACATAATAGAAAAGAATGATCACTAATTCAGCATGCAATAGTGCACTTAGGTGACAAAAACTTCCCACTGTCATGTACCATGCTTCACGACTGTCATGCACCAAGCTTCTCTACTGTCATGGGATTCAGGACAGTAACTCCCAGGAAATTTATACAAGGATATTGAAAGAAGCACATCCCACCAGTAGAGATTAGAATACTGACAGCAATTGGCTCTCTATAATTTACCCTCGTACACAAGCATTTTCTTCTATATTTGCTCATAAGCATGAAGACAAAAGTCATTATAATCTGACATTTACAACTAAACTACCAGAACCTGGACATATACATTTTGGTGTTATTGCAGCTAGTCCAATTTAAGATCCCTCCTACTGCATTAATTTTACCTGAGTCAAAGTAGAACGGAATAAACTGCAATTTATTCAATGGAGGATAAACTTACCATAAGCATTTCCAATTTGGCTCTGATTCTTAAATCCAGCAGTTACAGCAATACAAAGAATCATGAGGATCCAATTGATATCAGGAATATATATCTGACCAAGGAATTTCTTTGATGTATGTACAACTTTAACTCTTGGGAAGCAGCCATGCGCAAGAGCCTGCTTAATTATTGAAAATGTTGCAGATATGGTAGCCTGACTTGCAACTATAGCAGCTGCAGTTGCCACAATAAAAACCGGCCAATATATGCTCTCTGCAGAACAAGAAATTGTCAGGATTCATCATAAATATATGGGCCTCTAAAACCAATTAAGGGCGGTTAAAACTTCTAGCCTTTATTTTGTAGCCAGTAAATGATGCAACACCTATAACCATATCATAAATCTTACTTGAGAGTCTCTTTAACATACAAGAGTTAAAAGTTTACGCTACTGAAATTTTTAAACTGCACAGACAAGAGCAAAGAATAAGAAGTTCTTCTTTTAAAACAATTTGTACTATTTTATTCTTTTAAATAACAGTGATTTAGCTGATACCCCAAAGACTACATATGACATTCTTGCAAGTTTTATAGGTTGTCATTATCAATATCAACCATCAAATACTTAAAAACTCGACAATTTTTAATTTTGACCTCCTTCACAACCACCACAAAAAAGTGCAATTAAATTTTAAAAATAATACAGTAATGCATGTCTTAATTTTCTTTTACAACTGTTCTACAATGAATTGCAGCAGCCTGTATCCTCAATGGTGACAAATCAGTCACACCATAACAAACACCCATTTTTTTGCCCTATTTTAAATTGTGCAAGACACCAATATTTTAATCCGAAGGATGAATTTTGAACATTGTTGTTACTTTTTTGCTAATTTTCTAAGAATGGTCTTAAGCATCAGAAAGGAATGATCATTACAAACAAGTATTAAAACAAACCTGGGATAGAACGATAGAAGGCATCAACCACATGATCCTGGTGACTCATAAGGTAGGCAGCTTGTCCAGAATAGGCTAAAAGAAGGCAAGGAAACACAACCACTGTGAATGCAATCTGTACAGCTGAAACTGGAAAATGAGCTAGATCAGCAAAAAGTGCTTCAGTCCCTGTAATAATTCAAAACAAGTCATCAGATATGTCAGTGAATTCCAGGTAATTTTATAGAATATCGAATAGGTAAAAGATAAAAATAAACAACTAAAAAAAAGGAAGAAATTGTAAGATAAATTTGGACAATAATTATTTTACCCGTTATACTTAGCATGATCCCTCCAAGTGAGGTCCAACCATCTCTCCCTCCCCTTCTAAAGTATCGGTATATATACACTGGAGAAAAAGCTTTCAAAACACTGCTGTCATATTTCCAGATGTTGAATATGCCAATACCTCCAATCAAGAGAAACCAAAGCAGCACAATGGGGGCAAAGAGCCAGCCAACCCTATCCGTACCATAATGCTGCATACTAAACAAACCTACTAATATTACAACAGCAACAACCACAACTACACCTGAATCAAAGAAATGAAGCCTTAGATACATGACAATTTAAAGGTGGCAGAAAACTGAAGTTTAAAACTGTGGAAGAGAGATACCATTACTCATATGTGGGTGGTCCACCTTGATCCCACCTGCGGCTGAAAGAACTGCATGAGATAGTTTGATTATACATTTTTCATCAGCACTCGTATCAGCATGGTTAAGATACAGTATTAGCACTTAAATTATAACAGTCTTCCACATTTGATCATAGAATGGAAATGCCAAGTAGATTACACATGCTCAATTGAGAACAGTACAAATAAATGAATAATTCAGTTATTACAGAATCCTTTGTTAAATCATAGAACTAAATGCACAAGAAGTGAATAGTTTTTATGCTGATCCTACATAACATTGCATGTCTTGAAAACAAGCAAAAAGAAAAATATTACTTTGTAAGCATAAAAATATATCAGACAGCATAAAATTCAAATACTGAGCAATCTTACGTGAAAACACAAGACTACCTTGCCTTTTCTGTATTATTCAAGACCATAGTTCCTACATCTCAAACAATGGTCTCCTTTGTTATGGACAAACCTATTCTGGATCAATTGTTCAACATACAGATACATGATTCGCTCAGAGAGTACAAGGCAAGATGGAAGTTATACCTGATATAGCTGGAGTGAGAATCCCATCACCAATCACCATGCAAGTGCCGACAAGGACAAGAATAAGAAGCGAATTTTTCCTGAATGCATGTTTCTCCAACCATTTCTTGGTTTTTGCAGCAAATGATTTTTCATGAAAGGTAGAACGGCTGTATGTTGTAAGCTCCTCATCAGTACGGTGTTGGTTGGGAATAGTTTTTACTTTTGCATGTCGACAAAGTAATGAATATAGAGCAAATGTTCCTCCTGAATAATGAAGAGCATAACTGATCAGCATTGAAAAGAGAAACTACTCTTTACCAGCATCTTACAGGAAGTCCTGCATTTTGTGATAAACTACAAATTGGAGGTGCGAACTTAAATAATAATAATAAAAAAAAGAAATACAGAATATCAAGTATAATGAAGAAGCTAATTCTTGATAGAAAACTAAACAATGAAGGGAATTTTGCAATCATCCCAGTTTCCACAATATCAAACATCCTCTTTTCCCAAAACTAGAACAATCTATTAATATCAAATTACCTTGACCATTGTCATTTGCTTTGCACACAACAAAAACATACTTGAGGAGCGGGATAAGAGTAAGAGAGTATATTATCAATGAAAGAGCTCCAATTACATCTTCTGGATCTTTGATTCCACGAGGAAATGTATTGTAGAAAACATACAAGGGGGAAGTTCCCAAGTCTCCATATACCACTCCAAGACTCTGAAATGCAAGCCTCAGAACTAATAGCGCTGAGAATTTCTGTAGGATTCAAAATTTTTGTATTAACAAAATATAAATCTGGAATAAAGCAACAACAAATTCCACAAATTTAATCAAGACAGCTCTTATTGTATACACTGTGATAATACATCCCATCTCGTACAATTTCTTTAACCATAAATAATAAATTGCAGTGCAAGTCAAATCCAACAAAATTCGTACACCAATTTTACAAGTTCTACAAATCATTATAGAATGCGCTTAGAAATCACTGGAGCACAACAAACCCAACACAAATTCAAAAAACTTCAAAGGCTCTGTAACAGCAAAATTTCAGTGGGATTTAATATTATTGAAATTCTATTGAACAATAAGGTAATAAGCCATTAAAAATAGTGAGATTTTACTTTTAATGAAGAAAAACTTTTGATAGAGAGTCAAAAAGAATCTGAAAAATAGTAATTTGTATCATACCTTTTCTCTGTACATATTTCTAAGCCTTCCAGCCTCTTCATCCATGGGCTGATCAAGCTTCTGATCCAAAACCCACATACTCCCTTTGTTGTTCTCACAACTGTCTTCATCAATCTCAACTCTAGCAGCCATTCTCAAATTGATTGTCTACCTTCCACCAATTTTTTAATCTCTCTGTCTCTTCAGATTAAACCCCCTAACATTTTGTACTCGAAAATCATCAGAACTAATTTAAAACCTATTTTTCAAATTTGATCTTCCCTTGAAAATCCTTAATCCAACTAAAAATTAAAAACCCCCAGCAAAACAAAAATTTAAAATTAAATTGGCACAGCCGATTCAAAACTCTATCAATCAATCCAAGAAAAAGCAAATGGTAAAAACCAAATAAGAAAATCAACCCTATGCCAGTTCAAGTTGCAGTCAAACTGAAATAGGAATTGACAGTCACCACAAAGTTGAAAGGCTAAGAAAATCTTTCCATAACAACAGAAAATGAAACAGAACCAAATCTTGACGCTTAAATTCAATGACCAAAAACAAGCAAATTCAAAAAGAAAAATTGAAAAGAAAACAAAATACTCAATAAATCCAAGCAAACCAATACAGGACAGACAACATAGTATGTCTATACAAGAAATAAAACTAAAAAAAAAAAAAGCAATAACACTAATGAATAAAACAGCCAAATATATTTCTCATCAAATACCAATTATTCAGCAAATATTTTGAGGTGGGGTCAGTTGAATCTCGACCACAAGATCAAGAACCCAATAAAAATCTTACAGAATATGATAAAACCCAATGAAGCGAAAACCCAGAGACAAGCAAAACTAAGGAGGCAAACAGCTAAACCCAAGTCGGTTTTCGCTAAATTACAAAATGATGAGAAATAAAAACAGAATACAGAGTCTTGCTTTGTCAGTCTGTTTTGGCCGTTTCTTTTATTACAGTGACAGACAGAGAAAGGAGCAGAAAAGCTTCGTTCTTTGAGATAGTTAACTGCCAAAAGTCATTCTGACAATTTTTAGAGGGGAAATGCATTTCAGATATTAAGAAAGAGAAGAAGCTGTATTTCTTTAATTTTAAAAATAGAAAATATATTTTGGTTATTTCAACCGAACACGTTGGTCAGACCAGAAGAAAACAACTCAATTAATTTTAATTGGTAATTAATTAATTTAAATTAAGATAATTTAAAATATATATAAAAAAAATGGAAAATAAAAAATATTTTATAATTTATCTGGTGAAGGTATTATTTATTGAATGGTTTAATTGGTGAATGATTGATAAATATAATAATATTTTCAGTTACAAGTGGGGCCGTGGGTGTCTGACCTCCTATAGCCTACTTTTGCGGCCTTTCCTGTTCGGTTACCTCGTGATACGCCTTCCTCTTTTCTTTTCTTTTTTCTTTTTTCCTTAATTATTATTATTATTATTATTATTTATATAAGAAAATATGAATTTGTATATACATAAATTTATAAACATTCATAATTAGTGAAAGAAAATGACAACAAATTTGGCTTAATCCTGGAAAATAAACAAAAAAATAAAATAAGTTGGTAACATTTTGCAATTGGTAACCATAATTTGAGGGGAGACTGCATTTTGCCAAAATTGAGCTGAGCTGTTGATAGAATTTTTGTAATGAATAATTAATGAGTAATTAAAATTCATCACTTTTTTTTTTTCTTAAAGTATAACAACTTTAGAGTATGGTTGAGAGAATTGCTCATGGTTTCCTAGGAAATGAGCCATCTAATACTACTAATGGCACTACCAGACTAAGGTCTGTTTATTATTATTATGTATTGACAGTTGTTGAATATATGTATGTATGTATATATTTGCTAGTACAGCTCTTATGAAACATAATTAATATTACTTCTAGGACAAAAATTTTGATAAATAAATATATATATATATATATATATTAAGTCATGGTGATTTGTTTTTGTATCTAATGCTTAATTAAATATTCCTTAATTTTATATTAATTGAAGAACAAGATATTAACATCCAAATTCCTGATTTCTTGTATTTTTACAAATTGAATTGCTAATTTCAATTTGATTTAATTAATTAGCCTAATTAGAATGAACAAAATTATTTTTTGAATTCCAATCTTAGAAAATTTTTTTTATTATTTTTGAGTTTGAATTATTATTTGATTTTTTATGATAATTTTGAAGGATATTTTAAGAATCAAAAAGAAATGAAATGAAATTGAAAACGACAACACTTGAAATGCAAAACATCAACGTTTTAAATGTGATGTAATCAACTTTCTTAGTAGTAGTAAGTAGTAACCAATTTGTTTTCTTTCTTTCTTAGTAGTAACCTTAGCTCCGTTTTACAGCACTTTGTTAGGGTGACGAGAGCAAAAGGTTAAAAAAAATAAATAAATAATTTTAGCCTAATTTATTTTTAATCATTATTATTATTATGTTAAGTTATTGTAAAGGACAGGTTATTATCATTTAAAAAGAAAAATGTCGTCGTCTCCCCGTCCCACGCGCGAGGGAAGAGAGATAAGATTCTCTCATATGTTTCTTTTTTTAAAAAAAAAAAAAAAATTTGATGAGATGGGAAATGGGGAGCAAATCAAATTGAATGAAAAAGAAAACAAAGTGTGAGCTTCAACTTTTAAACAAATAATTAAAATGATCATTAACTAGGTTTAATTAAACATAAAACAAATCATAAGCTATTCAAGGCTAATTTGTGACCCATTTATTTTATTAGAATTAATTTTGAATCACTCTTTTTTTTTTTTTATTAAATAACTTTTAGAATTCATCTTAATTTATTATGAATGGTTGGTCAATTTTAATCATTTGAACTAATCATTAATTAATAAAATTACTTGATAACTTTTTATAAATGATATATAAAATTAAAAAACGTATAAAATATTATTTTAATTAAAATAAATTTAATTGTAAAATCTTTGTTTATTTATTTGTCTCTCTCCTCACTTCTTCTTCTTCTTGCTCTCCTTGTATGTGGCCAACACAGCCACATGGAATCTTCTTCTTTTCTTAATTACATGTTCTCTCTCATCTCTTCTTCATAATCTTACAACAATGTCGATTTTAAAAATTGTTAATAAATAAAGAAAATGAACTGAAATTAATCTTATATTATATTTCTAACATTATTAGTATTTAGTTAAATTGAAAGCACATTGGAATATTACCCCATGAAAACCTTTTAATGTAATGTCATCAATCTAGTAACCAAGTTGACACTATGCTTTACAGGGAATAAAGACAAATTATTAAACTAAAACATCATGTGCCAGAAAAAAAAAAAAAAAAACCAACTTTCATTTTGGTTGCAATATTTAATTAGTAATAAAGGTCTCCAATGCTGTCCATCAAAATCAATTAATAAAGATTTAATAATTCAATAAAATAATGAAAGTCAACTGTAATTTCCAATTTGATAAATGGCATAATACTTCGTTTTCTTTATTTACTTTTTTATTTTTTTAAATCTTGATGGTCAAAACTAATAAATGAATAAAGTTGTCAGGCCGTCGGATCTAAATCTACAAAAATTGGACATGATTAAAATAATAAAATAATTAATTATCTATTATGAAAATATGTGATTTATATAAGTATTAATGGTAGATTTTGCAGGTCTCAAACGTAATTTTCAGGTGATAAAGTACGACTCAAATTAAGAAATAAGAAAGCACGTGAGGAGTTCTTTTTTTTTTTTAATATAAAAAAAGAAAATTCAATGAAGAATACTTTTGTACTTTATACATTTATAAGTTATTATCTTTGCAGCAATATTTGATAAATAATCAATATTAGATCTCATCTCAACACCCGAACTAACTCATTTGCAATTGGTTTAGATTGAATTATAATAATATTAATATTATTTTTTATATTTTTTTAATACTAATATTTAAAATAAAAAATTTAATAAAAAATTGCATGTCTATAATTGTCAAATTTGAATTGTATCATATTATTAAAGAGAAAATTACTCTAAAAAATTTAATGAGAGATCTGTTGACTTTTGCTCTTACAATATCATTAAGAAAAAATTACACCAAAATATTTTAAATGGAAAGGAAAGTGAGTTTTACTATCAAGTTAAATATAACTATTCATATTTTGTGAATGCTAAAATTTCTCATCAAAATGTTAATGTTGTGTGTTTATTTAATATTTTGTATTTTTTTTCCCATCTATTGTCTAAATAATGCAATACCCATAACTAATAGTTTAAATTCCATCTATTGTCTATGCACCTACATATTCACTTTATTTTATTTATTTATTTTAAATTCACACAATTTTAAAATTAAATCACCGTATGATGATAAAATTTATTAAAATTAAATTTTTTTTTTAAGTACTATCGTTTTTATTTAATAACATAATTTTATTTTATATTTTAATTTCTTGATAATTTTAAAATTGAATCATATTTCTTGTGATTAAACTTCCTAAATTTATCTTTAAATGTTAATTATTTTTATTTAAAAGTTTATAATTAATAAATTTTTGAGTTTAGTGAAAATTTAACAGCATCTATTATAATTTTACATAATAATAATAATAATAATAATTGAAATATATTGTAATACGCGGTAAGAGATTGTTTTTGCGCAGTGAAATTGCTGTTGGTAAGAGAAGTTGACAAAAGTATCGTCTCCAAAATTGTAGTGATTTTCTTTTTTCAGATTGGGACAAAAAAAACCAAAGGTGAATTATAGTACTTGCACAATTAAGTGGATCTTTGATTGATTGGACAACAGACTACCAAATCTAGAGCAATTTCAAAGCAAGCAATGTTTGTGTTTGTGAATTTATTGTCTTTTCTTTTCTCTTTGTAGATAAATAGATCATGGAATTGTCTACATTGAGTACTGTACATTCAAAATTTTTATTTTTATTTATTATATATTTTAAATATTTTATTAATTATTTTAAATTATGTATTATATATTTTAATAAAATCAGGATGTATATTACTCCTACTTATATTAACCATTCCCGCAGGCCTTGAGACATTCCTGGAATTGTGCTCCTCTGCACATTCACGTCTCAATCATGCCATACTCTTCATATCTTCCTCTCATTTTCACTTTCATTCTGCCCACGTTTTTTCTACCCAATTTTATTTTATATGAAGTGAAAAAAAAGGTGGAATTCTTGTAGCCTAATAAGCTTTCATTCTTTAAAAAAAAAATTAAAAAATATATTAAAAGTCTTGTGTCATTTGTGCAATAAATTCAATTAATATGATGCTATTAAATAATTATACAAATAATATTAAATATATAAATTTAAATATAAATTCTATTCATAACAAATGATTGACAATGTCATAATGTTGTCACATGTTTCATATAATTTATTTTCTTTTACTCTTATAAAAAAATAAGATATTTGACAATAACATAATACTACACATTAGTTTGTATAAATAAATTTATATAAAAATTTATTTTGGTAGCGATATTCATTCTTATATTCTAAACATTGGCCCAAGGGCTCCTAAAGTAAGATTGGATCAAAACAATTTTAAATTAATATATAAAACACATATCATCAAAATTTATAAAATAATTTTTTCCATACTTTATTTTTTAACTTTAAAATATAAATATTTTAATCTTTAATTTATGAATTATCTTTAAAGGTTAGCATATCAACTATATATATATATATATATATATATATATGAACATTTTAGTTAATTTTCCATTTTCACAATAGGGAAAAAAATTATTTCTTTGCAAATATAAAAAAGTTACAAAAGTTTTGATGATATGAACTCATTTTTGTTGTACTTAAAAATTCATAATAATTAACGAAAATTAGGGATAATATTCGAACAAATGTCGTGTAACTTTTGCAAATCCACTAATATTTTTCTCGTGGAAATTATTGTCTACCAACTTCAATACACAAAGCATATTTGGTGAATATGGAAAAGAGCATATGCATGGCATAATTTATTGGTTAATAAAATCTTGCGTATCTTAACAAATTTTTGGAATCAAATTCAGAATTCATAAAAGCAAAAACGAAGATGTTGGAAAGTTATAGGTTAATATACTGTATACTATACATACATACATACATACATACATACATACATATATATATATATTTGATGTCCATTGAGTTGGTGGAAGTTGTTGGTCACATATCATGCACCGGAGAACTTTTCATTCATATTTACTTATATATTTTTCGAAAAGAATTTGTAGTTGTAAGAAAGAGCTATATTGACATTGATGGAATTTCTGTAAGTACCAATTGATCACCCAAACCGAAGATCAAATAAATAGTGAGACTTGATGAAGGATTTGATACACATGATAAACATAATACGTAAAAGAATTGCTGATGAACAACATTATATTAAGGTATCAATCGCATTGTCATACTACTTCAATTTGTAAAATTAAATTAATTTATGTTTCATGTTTTGTGTTAAGATATATTCTAAAAGTCATTCGTATTGTTGGTTTTAATAATATTTTATCTTATATATATTTATATTTTATTATTAATAAAATAAAATATTTATTATTCCTTTTTATTTACTATTTCTTTTATTTTATCATGTATTTTTGTAAATTATCTAAATAAATTATTTAATTATTAAATAATATTATTAATATTATTAAAATTATTCTTTACGTAAGTAATATTGAATGAGCAATAATATCACATAGTAAACACATTAAATATTTTCAGTAAATATTATGAGATGATATTAGCATAGGTAACGATGAAAATCATGTTATTCAGATATTAGTATAAATTAATAGTTAAAGAACTATTTTTCGAACATAATCAAATGACGAAAAAGTATATGGTAATACATGTAACTAAAGATTTGGCGTATAATTATACTAGTATATGATATATTCTTTTAACTTGAGATATTATAGTCGAATATGATATGAATGCATATGGTTCATATGATACATAAGTATAAGATTAATTGCATTTTGTATGTTAAAGCCGGTTTGATAATATATTATTTGCATTGAAAATGAATGATAATCAAGATGGAATATGTTGACTCGTTATAAATATAAGATCGAAGTATCTGCTAATTTCATTTGAATTCGAGTTTCTAAACAAATATCAATAAATGCCCGAAAGGGTAAATTTTTAGTAAGAGTAAATTAAAATCATACAAAAAAAATTCGAAATGATTAGTTCATGGCATATTGCTTAATGATTTGTATGCATATCGGTTTAGGATTATAACATTTCTTGAATCTTTACTTGATTAAAATTGGATAATGGAAGAATATTGCCCTCATAGTATGTATAATTTAAATAGATTCGATGAAATATTACTTTATTATAATTTAGAGATTATGACATATTATTAAATGTTAATTATGATCGTTAAATTTTTGAAGTGTTCAGATCGAAAGAGTTTGGAATTAAGAGACGTATGATTGAGAGACGTATGAAAGAGAGAGAATATTATCTATGGATAGTTAGCATTTTTTGAGATAGTGTAATGGTTGAAATATATATATATATATATATATATATAAGTATTTTATATTTATGATTATTTAAAGTATTTAAAGAATTTGCATAATTTTATATTTTTGTGTAATTTTGTATAAATTACATGACATATTAATAATAAAGATTATTAACGAACCTAAAANTATTCAAAAATTTATGTCAAAAACAAAATAATTGCATGGATATAATTTGGTGTCTCAATCATATATAGTAAAGAAAAAGGAACAGATCAGGCGAAAGAATTTTCCAAGTTCTAGGTTTTGTGCCAGGTGTACACTTTGATAGATAAACGAATGAAGAATAAACAACGCATAAAAAAAATAAAAAATAAAAACAAGACAAATTAAGTTAGGTAAGGATGTAGGCACCACTGTTCTTGTCTATATGTGCATGTGCATCAAATCACAGTGTCTGAATCATCTCAATAACTGATACGTTGGGTTGTCGTTAAGATAATGACTGATCTTTCATGCATCGAAAATCTAGCTTTTCTTCGCTACCTTCGATCGGCCAAGCCTTAATTCTTGTCTTAAGCTCGCCAGAAAAGTTAACAACAACCCAGTGGTCCTTCCTTTTTCTCATTAATATTTCAAGCAGAAAGTTGGACCCTCGATCTATATTTATGCAACAGAACAAATATGGGTTTGGCTAATGTGTAAACATACACTTTATAAAGAAAAATTTAGTTTGAAAATATTGTAGTTATACTGTGATTTGAAAGCACAAGGATTAATGTGAGTTGGGTTTGGCTAAAGTGTACACATAATCATTGCAATCTCCATCAACGTAAAGGTAAAGCTTAATGCTCCATGTGTATCACAATTATTCTCAGGGCCATAGTAATATTATCTATGGAAATAGAGGGGAAATTCATATGGTATCAAAATATTTCCGAATTGTAGACGGCAAAAACTTAGGGTTATTTTGTATATATATTTTAAGTAACTCAAAAAGCCCAAAAGGGAAACAATCCACAATTACCTTATTGTTTGAAACAATCCTACCAAGTTCAAATTTCTCTATGACCTTTTGGTCCCAAATAATGTATGAAGCCATCCCAATGCTGCTGTCTTGGTGGGGTGGGGTTTGAAAAACTTACGTGTAGACTCAGAACACCTAAGGAAGATGAGTGGTGTCTTACACAATTAAAAATTTAAATTATCAACAAATTAAAGTACCTTAAAATTTGTTGATTTTAAATGAATAAATCTTAGACAATTTAATAACATAAGATTACAAATAAACAAATTCTAAAACAATAAATAAGAATAAATAAAAAAGACAAGAATTTGTTAATGTATGAAAACCTTCTAAAGAATCTCTTAACAAAATAAAAATACTCTAAACTAATAACATAAGCCATCAAAATAATTCACTAGTAAATAAAAACTTATAAACGGTGATAATTTTATAATAATTTTTATAATTCAAT
>CP135550.1:1358798-1384044 GCA_032402905.1 Khaya senegalensis | reverse complement strand
CAAACATTAGTGGTTATTTTGGTAAGAATGTTTTAAGATTTGTTAAAAATGTCAAGAGTAGTTAAAATAAGTCTATTTTCAAAAATTTTCCTTACAAATACTCTTATTTATGGAATTTATCCAAATAATTTTAATTTTTTTTTATTTTTTTAGATATCTCTTAGCATGAATATTCAAAAAAATTTTGGTTTAGTATGGTATGATAGGGTCCATTACTTGTGGGTTTAATAATTTTTATGAGATTCAGTTGTTATTGATCAGATAAAAAAAAATATTGTTAATTATGCTGAGGTTTTTTAACAATGAATTTGTGAATTCATACGACTGTGTATCTGATTTTATTTTCTGTGGGGATTTAGGATGCTAAACTTAGATTTAGTTGCAGTTATAATTACTGGGTTAATGATTTATCGTATAAATATGTATTGGTACGTGGACGATAGATTTGAGAAATCAAGATAGAAGGAAACGATTTGCACCTGTTATATATTATGTGATGTTATGTATTGAAGTTTCTTCTTAGTAGTCAATGTGTTGTATATACCGAGTATGTTGTTGTATGAAATGGGGAATATATGCAACGCTGATATATATACATACATATATATGTTCTCTATCAACATTATTAAGGGGGTAGGGATCCAACCCATTAACATTAATCATAACATATCTTATCAATTTATATAATTTGATTATTGTATATGCGAGCATGATCTGAATTAGATGTCGAGGAAGTTAAAACTTATCTCCTTGTCAGCTGTATGCGTTATCCAGATATTGTGCTGGCTATGCATCCTCTATTGAGCTAGGAGACAACCCACACTATCATTTTCATATTGACAGACGGAAAAGAAAAACAAAAGGCATATAATCCTTATGTTTGGGACAGCAGCAGCAGCAGCTTGTATGCAAATTTTATATATATATATATATATATATATATATATCTTGAAGAATCACTACTTAGTGTTTGGTAATACTCTCATCTGCTCTTTAAGAGTAGAAATTCACTTTGTGAGACACAGATAAATTGTCGAGGCACTTTGTGGTTTGACAGTGCTTGCTTGTGGCAAAAATTATTAGGTACACACTTAAGGCAGTGTCTGTAATTATGATCATCAGAATAAGAACATTATTTGCTTGCTTGATTGAAGCCTTTATGGTTGACTTGAAGATTTTCCACTAGTAACTAATAGAAACTATGAAAGGTTAGACTACTGCTACAAGCACTACAGGTTTCTTTATTTGTTATTCTAATAAAATATTCAATAAATTAATAAGCTGTAAAACGCAAAAAAGATATTTCCGCTAACAATTTTAGTCAACTTTTGAAAGCGGTCCCAACCATACCACATTCTCCGACATGCCTTGTGCCCCTTAGCATAAACGAAGGAGCAAGTCTCACTTTTTTTTTTCTTAATTTATTTTTTATTTGTATATTTTTTTCTTCTTCTTCATGTTGAGCCCTTATTCAATTCTCTCGTATTTAAATTAAAATAAATCTCACCGTTCTTAACATGAACAAGTTTCGATTATATATATATATATATTAATTATTTTATATTATTTTTAAAAAATATTAAATATTAATTAATTTAACTGAATTTTTTTTAAATGATACATAAAATTTAAAATTCAAATTCTACTCCTATATTAATGAGAATTTTTTTTAATTTTTAATAATTTTGGTAAACAGTGGATAACAATATTTATGTTTTGAAAGATAAATATATATACCCCAAATACTTATAGCATAGAGTAGTTTTATTTATATGAATAAAATATTATAAAAGAGATGAATAAAATATTATTGGAGAAATGCTATGATTTCGTAGAAAAGTGGGTTTCATATCTTTTTTCTTTGTTTTTGTTTTTAAATAAAGCTATTATTGTTGTTTATGACTAAACTCCATGAACAAAATATCTCTATCATAGTATATAAATTAGAAAATTAACTAACCTCGTATTGACCCAAAAAAGGAAGAAAAATAAAAAATGAAATACATGCTTAAAAGAAAATAATAAAACTAATTAATGATTATGACCAAAATTATAAAAAAATTAAAATTTTTTGATCTTAGGCCTTATACGAATTAATTACTCTTATATATTTTTTAGATGACATTGATTAATTTTATATGAATTAATTAATTTTATATATTTTTTAGACCATGTAGATTCCTCATATCCAAAAATTTAAGTTGATCCTTGTACAATCAAATTTTCAATTTTTTTTTTTATATTTATTCTATAAGCTTTTAATTTTAAGTTATTTGTAACAAAAGTCAAACAAAAACTTTAGGAATTTTTTTTGAGTTTGTTCATTATATATTTGTATTGATTAGGTATGTTAAGTTAATATTTTATGTTGGTTCATTGTATCTCAAAATAATTAAGTTTGATGAACAGTGATGAGAGTATAACAGTGGCTGATAAATACTATTACCTGAATAGTTCTTGATGATCAATATCACATGACCAATTTATAGTGTCTAAGATTGCGGTGCTAAGATACTGCTAGATAGGTGATCGAGCAGATATCTAGTACCCATATGTGAACAATTATGAAATAGTGAATATTAAACAGTAATAATCAGCATCTTATCAATGCTCGAACAGTAAAATTTCTAGAGAATTAAGCCGAGTTCGTGCTAATGTCCAGCTTGAGTGGTGAATAATAATGTAAACAATGGACGTGAACAGTATGTAAATATTGATCTCGTGGACAATAATACATGAACAGTCATGATGTCAAGTCAACGCTAGGTTAGCACTTGAGGATGAATAGTAATGCTTGATAGCTTGTGAACAATAATTTTTTTAAATATATATATATATAAATTTTTAAAAAAATTTAATCTACTAAATGCGATAGTATCTTTATGTTTTTGTATTTTTTGAGTAAAGAAAATATCTCTAAATTAATTTTTTTTTAATTTTTTAGTAAGAGAAATTAATTTATTTTAAATGAATAATATTTATTTAATTATTTCTTTTAATAGCCATTCACTGTATTTTTATATATCAAATTTAATTGAAAAAATTTTAAAATTATAAATACGAAATTACTCAGAATGAATTACTCAAAGGAATTATTTGTAATTAAATTAACAAATTCCTAACTTTCTATTTCATTTTTACTTGTTACTTTGATATTTGTTTGTGATTATGGTATTGTGTTATTAAATTGTTTGAGAACTATTGTTATAAAGTCAACATTAATGTGTTTTAATTTGTTAATAATATAAAAATTTTGTTGTATAAAATATTTTTCACCCTTAAGTGTTTTAAGATCTAAATTTAGGTAACTTCAAGATATAATTTGAGCATACATTATTTATTTATTTTTATGATTACTATTGATTCATAATTTTAATGAAAATCCAATCAAATTCTATGTCAACAAGAATGTTTTACCTTAAGTGGTGGTTCACAGAATGAGATGACAGACTTGTGGCTCAAATAATAGTCTTTGACAAACTACACTTTTGATTTGCTATAACGAGGTAAACTTAGGAGAATCCTAAGCAAATTACCATCTAATCCCACATGAGATAAGACTCTGATGGCAACCAGGAAATAAGAAGAGGCTGTAAATAACGGTCTAAACAAAGAAAAGGAGATCCAAAATTTTTTTTTACTGTTATATTGCAAAAGAAAAAAAAAAAAAAGAACCAAAATAAAAGCAATACACTTTCTAATACTATTTATTTCCAAGAAATACCTTATAGACTCTCTAATTTATAAAGAATTCAAAGACACCTAATTCACTTATAAAGATCGGAGGAATATCACTGAAATTTCAATGACCCAGGTTACTGTTCATATTATAGGTATTCCATTTGAGAAGACAATAAAATTTTGAGGATGCCAATTTTAATAGATCCCTTTTGGAATATCAAAATTTTAAAACAATTTTAATGTTAAAATATATTATACTGCAGAAAAAAAAATTTCTAATTTTATTGCATGTATAGGTAAATAGAAAAGTACCTTGAAACACTAACCCATGTGGATACAGTTTTCTTTTAGTGTGTGAACCTAAACATCCTTTTAGAAAAAGAACTATATTTTTTTTAGAGAACCAAATTCTCTTAATTTTGTCTTTTTTAACATTTTTTTTGTAGGTTACATACTTAATATACGAGTAGTACTTAAATTAGGAAAGGGATACCAGAGACATAAACTTTCAAACTTTAATTTAAAAGGTTTAGACCCAATCACCTAATAATTATTTGATCTTCCAAGTTAATCCTAAACTATTGTATAAAAAGTCTATGATTGTACTTTAAAAAAAATATATATGTAATAAAAGTTTATTTAATTAAACATTCTTTTAAATTAAATTTTACTTTAGCCATAGATCAATATATGCACTTAATTCATCTTCTATTTAATGCTCGTAATTAATAAATGTCATTTAAATGGTATTTTTATTTAATTACATATTCATCCCATGTCACGCCCTAACTCATAGGTTTGAGACGTGGCAACACACATGCTTATAAGGCATATCCTATATTCGTAGAACAAGCCCTATCAACATGTAAGGCGTTCTACTAATATATTATAACATGACAAATTTAGACAATTAATAAGTGAAAAGTGTAGTATGATCCTATAAAGATATTTACAAGCAAAACTCAATAACAATTATCTCTAGCATCTTAGAAGTTGCACTATACTAATAAAAATGTTCTAATGGTCCCATACTACAAGTATGCTCTAAAAATCTATACATACATTTATATACTAAAGAAAATATTCAAACTAGATCTAGCAGTCAAATGCCTACCATGAAACTTTTGAACTTAAGAAAGATTCTAAAATCCTGTAGAGGTAGAAATTGAAAAGATAAGTACATAATACTCAGTGAGTTAAATGGTAAAGCATATATAATTCAAATGGGTTAAGTAAGGGTGACACTTAAGCCAAGCATAACAACATGCATATTATTTTAACTTCACAATTTTTCATCCAACAAAGTTTTCAAATATCATTAATATTATTTAAACAATTAAAATATAACAACATTCATGAATATAAATATAAATCCATAAAACCATAACATAATATCATTTACACATAACATACTTCTATGCATAATTAAAAAAATAAATGAGCTTGCCATAAAATTATACATCGAATACCACCTAATGTGCACTTGAGTAGATATCTCAAGACCTGCTCATAATCTTTTTTTTTTTTAAATATAATCAAAATCTCCAATTTTCTTTAGAGCTCTTCCATTAGTGTTGGTCTGAATTTCTGTACAATGACAATATATTTACCTAATATTTATTTACAAACTTACTTTTCTTCTTATTACTTAGTTTTATAGGAAACTTACTATTTATTTTTTGCATTTTTATTCAAAAGCCAACCTTACATAACACCCACTTTAGTTTTATACAACTGACTATGGGTCATTATCAATAATCGATATGAATAACATTGCCACTTGGCACTTTCACTGAATCAAAATTCAAATTCACAATTTTTCAATTCTCACACCACAATCATAATTCCATTTTCAATCATTATCATTAGCAAATATATGCAAATAAATAAGAATAAAATTTATCAAGGTATCCCTTACTTTAAAACAAAATAAATAAATATTTAAGATCATTTATAAAACATAGCTTAACCAAAGAAAATGTTGCCATAAAGATAATATATAGAAAACCATATACTCACAAAAATAGAGAGCATGCAAACTGCCCTCTAGCTCCCTTACGGGTTCTTGTCCCCGGTGGACTCTTCAATGCCTAAAGAATAACAATAATTTACAAAAATGTTGTTCTCTAAAATATATATATAAATATGTTTATATTCTTTTAAATGGCTTAAAATGAATGCTTGATATTCCTAGTTGACAAGTTGGTGACCTTGACTCAACATATTCCATTTAACACAATATCATCATCATTAATTCAAAATTACAACCTTATTGCCAAAATCAATTTAGTCACAAGAAAAGGAATTTTATTGATTATAATATTCAGCTAACACAAAATGATATTCAATTTTCACACCAATATCAAACCTACTTATTTCATATATCAAACCAATATCAAGCCAAAATATTCATTTTCTCAAATATAAATTGTATTCAAAATCTTAAAAATTTCAATTAACATCTAACTCATAAATTTTGTATTTAAAACTCTACTTTTGAATTTTCATGAGATTTTAGCAATAATAAAAAAAGACTTACCATTATAAAACATGTTCAAAATTCTAAATGTTTCATTGAATCAAAAACTAGGTCCAACATTTCCTTTCTACACCTTAAATTAATACTTTAATTAAACTTGAAATTGATGGTATTAAAGATTAGAAAATTCATACCCAAACTCCATGCAAGTTATTAAAATAAGTTTGATGATGCAACACCTTGATTTAAGTTTTGGGAGTTTGAAACCTTAAACTTTGAACTTGGGATTTTAGCTTAATTCAAGGCTTTTCTTCAAATACTTTAAGGGTTTATAAGTTTAAGTACTTAAAAAAAATTTTTGTAAGGTTGATTTCACAAGAAAAATAGTTGGAAATTGTTGAGATTTTAGAGAGAATGGGAGAAAAAGGAGGAGAACAACTTATTAGAAATTGAGATGTTATCTGGGAAGAAGAATATGGAAGATGGTGAAATATTCTACATAAAAATAGAAAATTTTAAAGAAGCCTTTAGCTTAATTTATGTAAATGCCCCCAATCTTTTTCTTTTACACATTTCAGCCCTTCAATTCAAAATTCCTTTTATAAATCTCATAATTTTTCTTGTACTAATTTTAAAACAACTTCTATATCTTATAAACATATATAGTAAATAAATAAAAAATAAAAAAATAAAATAATATAAAATAAAATAAATTAAAGCTTTCTTGTCAACAAGGTACTATGTCTAATAAAATATATAGTTAATATTAATAACCATGCAAATTACTTATACAACTTATCTACTAATAATATGGAGTATGAATAATGTACATTATGCATGAATTTATATTGACCAATATGCCTTGAGGTTAACAATTGGGTTTTACAACCCAAGTCATTAAATTGCTTTAGTGACCATTTTCAATATATTTATATTTATAAATAATTTTTTAAATAAATATTGTTATACAATAAATAATTTTATTGAATAAATTGTGACAAAGATTTAAATTATTAAGTACCTCAAACAACTTAGATAAGCATAATTTGTATAGATGCTATCTTATAAGTATATGTTTGTATGATTAATAAAATTATATTTTTAAGTCATCATAGTTTTAATTTTATGGTAGGGCTCACTTCTTGATTATTCAAAAGCATAATCTATGAATATAATTTCATTCCTTACTCAAAATTAATATTAATCAAACTTATTAAACCTTATATTAATTAAAATTAATAACATTTATTTAACTACATTTTATTTCATAATAGTCCAGTTTAATGTATAACACATATGCATTAATTTTTTTTATTTGAAATCTCTACTTTAACGATTAAGATAAATATTATAATATGTAATTTCGTTTTTATAAACAATTGTAAGTAATTTTTTATTTATAAATAACTTGTAATTTATATTTTTTTTATATTACTTATTTATGCCTAATATATAAATTACATACTTTATAAATAAAGGTTTATAAATATATAAATATGCTCATCATTGTATGTAGATAAATTTATTAAACCCAAAAAAAATGTTGATACAATAAATGCTTTAGGGGCCTAATCATAATTGTAATTATAACAATTTCATCTTGCAAGAACGAAATCATATGTTGACACATGAAGAGGCAAAATTCATATGTCAACAATTATTATGATTGTTATAGTAATAATTATTACTTCATGACCCAACAAGTGCTATGTGTTACTAAAAGTTAAAAAATAGAAAAAAAAAGAGAAGAGAATTGTGAATGTGTAATATACCGTATGTTGTTCTTTTTCAATATTAATTTAATAGCTACAACAATAAACCCAAAAACTCAGGTTTTATTCTTTTAGGACAATAAAAATAAGTCTTTAAACAATCTAATTTAAAAAATTTAATGATTTTTTTTAGGTAAAATCAATTATATAATCTTATAGGTTTAAGAAAAATATATTCTTTAGCTGTGAAAGTGGTGTTGCTGTATGCTTAATGTTACTTAATCAAAAACCTTATTGATAAATCTAGTTGAAGGGAAAAAGATTGCAACATACAATTGTTTACTATAATTTTTATAGTTCTTTCATTAAAAGAATATGCCCCTTGACTAAATTCTCTCATTTGCTAAAATATATATTATTTGATCAATTTATGAAGTTAATGTATATTGATGCTATATTTCTCATTAATATCTTCTTAAAAATTGATATATATATATATATATATAAAGTTTTAAAGAAATAAGCAAAACTAACTAGAGATGAAATTTAATGCCAATCTTTTAATTCTATTAGTACTTACGAGTTTATAAAAAGTTTTAACTGAATATGTTTAGTTATATCTCTTTTAATGTGTTGATCTGTAACTTAGCAATACAAACAATATTACTTTTATATGTTGTTGTTACAATATTTGTTAGAGTTTTGCGCTACAAGCCAATCATGTGATATTATGATATATATTTTCTCATGTAAATCTTTTTCATTGTTAATAAAATATTTTATTTATGATATATACTTTTATCATTTATATACATGTTTATATGTATAATGATAAAGTTCATAGAATATTTGTAATATATTTATCTAATTGTGGTAAGTTCATATTTATGAAATGATATATTAGTACTATCATTATTAGATATTTTTAGTAGTAGAACTTTAGAGTAAGGCCTTTATAATACTGGATAGATTGATATACACTATGCCTGCTTCATGAAAAGGTTGGTTGTTCTCATTGACCACTTTTGTGTTGACACTAAAGCAAATGAGTAGGTGTTTATTAGAGAATGAGTTTATTAAATTGACTTATAGTATAAATTTCTAAATGATAATTGTATTTGACAACCAATTGGATATTTTTTGTATCAATAGTGTAAGTGATCTTTAAATTTAAAATCATCATAGTTATATTATAGGTGAAATACAATCTACTTTGATTTTATTTAGTATAAATATGAATAAGGTTCATTATAGGTAGTTATTGAGTATGGTACGACACCCATAGAGATAAGTGAATATTTAATATGGAATTAGTCACCTTTAGTACATTATGACAGTATACTCTATGTGAATAATATAGATATAACTCAAAAAATCTTTGGTTAAGGTGAAGCGTAGAATTCAAAAGTAGTTCTCAATAACGATATACTTTATAAATTATAATCTCAAGGTTTATTATATATAGCATTGGATGTAGAGGTTTTGAAAGTTTATCAAGACCTTAATCTAATTGGAACATAGTATGATAAAGGATTGAATTGCACGACAACTGATTAGAAAATATTTATTTTTAAACTTATTACTTTAATATAATCTGGATTATCATGATATATTGTTATATGTCAATTTTGGTCTATAGTCATTTAATTAATCATGAGATGAATTTATTAAATATTAAATGACTTAAAGAGTTTGATTCAAAGTTTTAATTTATATGTCTACTAATGGTTTTATGGTGAACCTATTAAGTTATACCCAAATTAATAAAGAACTTACTTGAGATTATTTTTAAATATTGGAGAGAATTTCTAAGTGTTAGACCATTTAAAATAACACATTTCTAAAAATGATACTATAATAATTTCTAAATGAATTAATATATAATGAGATTCTATTTTAATTTGTGAATTATAATATATATTATATATAATATGATTATATATTTTATTAAATAATTAATATATAAATTAATATATAATATAATTATTTATTAATTATTAAAGTAAAAATGTGTAATTTATTAAGTGGATAAGTGATAGAATTACAAACTAACACTTGGTATAATTATAACTAAATAGGTGTAATTTGAGATAAAGTCAAATTGACTTTAATGAAGACACGAGACTTGCACATGAGATGTGTTAGTATAATATATAAAAGAGGAAAAAATTGTATAAAAATCTATAAGGTTTCTAAAATTCGAAATTTAGAGTTTTTGCTCTCTTTTGATGTTTTGAATATAAAAAACTTTTATTTTTATCTCAAATAAAATCATCTAAACTTAATTAAATTTAATCAAGGGTAGACAAAATATAGAGGAAAGTCTCCCTCGCTTTTTTAAAGTTTTAAAGAGTTGAACTTTTTAAGAAAAATTCAAAAAATAAGTAAGTTGTTTTAACTTTCAAATTTTAAATTTGTTCTGTCAACTTATTCAACATAAGATTATGAGGACTAAGCATATTAAAAATTCTTACAATATCAAAAATTAAAAAGGTGTATTTACTTTAAATATAATGAATGTAAGAGATAACAAATTATTGTCAAGGAGTTCTTAATTAGAGGGTTCTTAATCCCTCCCATTGCTATTTATATATTATAAATTTAATTTGTTTGTAATGATTTGAATTAAAAGATTAACAACTTAAACTTATCTAATCATGTCTTTATCATTTGCATGCAGTAATATTTTTTATAGTATTCTTATATATAAGAACAACTTCTATATAGTTATAAAAAATTATGATCCTAATTTAAGTCAATTATAAATAAAAATAAATTCTTCATTATAATAATAAGTCATAATTTTTCTATATTCCATCTTAATGAACTTCCTCATATAGTTTGAATTATTTGTATATTATCAAAAATTTATAATAGTTTATATTAAAGAAAGAAAAATATTTTTCTAAAATTATTTGAGGCAATGATTTACTTTTAGAGTTGTTACTGTATTTTTAAACTTACAAATACATAATAACTTGTCAGCATGGATACATTGTTATTGAAGTTAAAATATTTCTAACTTCTTAACAATGTTTAAAGTTTTTTTGGTATGAAATTTTTTATATTTTTGCATTATCATTCTCAAGACTATCTTCTTCTTCTTTTTTTTTTTTATTTAATTGCAACAATGATTTCTTCTTCAATTAAAGTATACATGACTTGTTGCTTATTTCAATGATTAAGGAAGACATTAATGTCTATTTAATTAGTGTAAGGTTGTTAAATATGATCATTCAATTCTACAATGACAACTTTTATTCTCTTCTTTCACTTCATTTGTAACTTACAATTTATTGATATTAGGTGTCCTAACTTTGTAGTGCTTAAAACAATTAATAATTGTTTGTTGCTTCACATCAATTACTCATACAAAAATTGCATTTAAAATTTCATCAAGAAAACTTATATTTGCTCGTTCTAGACTTGATCTTATATTTGTTTTAAAAGTAAACAATTAAAATGATAACAATAATAACCTTTAAAATTATTAATGATGCTTGCATCATATAGTCGAATTTTAAAAATGTTTATTAATGATTGAAACAAAAACCAAAACCTTTACAAATTAGGTAAAAACTAATCCAACAATTTTTATGTCATTCGACTAATGATGTTACACACTGAAAAATCAAGATCGTGACCAGTATGAAGGTGAGGATATCTGACCTTCATAAGCCTCAGACAAAACTAGGTTTTAGACTTAAATATGCAAACATCAAATTTCGATAGATACAAATTATATAAATAGAATTTACATGTATGTACTAAGGGTTTCATGCTCATTTGTATAATATATATCATGTACAAAAGAGTATACGAGTGCTCACCTAGGAGATGGATCTTGTAAAATTGAGGGGTAAGGTGGAGGGGTGAGTTTTTGGGAAACTCAGTAAGTAGATACTAAAAATGGAAAACATAACTTAGTAAACTTAGTCCTGACTATAAATGCATAAAACCAAGACTTCTTAGAGTGATTAAAGACTTTTCAGAATATCAAAACATTTTAATGTAACAATAAATACACACACACACACACACACACACACACACACACACACACACACATTGAGTGTTAGATAGCAAATCTTCTTTTGTCCCTTACTTCTTATTTTGTATTGGTACCTATAAATACACATATATCAGAACGTGCAATTAGGCACGTGTCTTACTCCTTTATGGCTTTCGGTTAAAGAGAATCAAGAACATAAATTCAAGCCATAATTTATAATAACAAATTCCAAAAAAATAAAAGTATAGAGAGTGTTCAATTAAATTATAAATTATTATATTTTGAGGTTCAAAACAAAACTATACAAATCAAATTTCAAAACTCATAATGAAACCAAAAATAGTTAAAGCAAAATAATTTTGTCCATTCACTAAATCAATTACATATTTCTTATATAAAACTTTATCAAAAGAATACATATTGTAAAACAAAATTATTGATCATTATCTCAAACCAATGAGTTTCCAAATGAAATCAACTTGTAAAAATCAAATTAAATATAATCATTCAAAATCACATTTATTCACTCACTATTGAAGGCAAGCTTCAAATCACGCAAACTATGATGTTGAAGGTGGTGGAGGATGTTTCCTTTGTAAATCTAGAATACAAACAATATATATCAATGCTAGAAATGATTGATACATAAATATTTTCAAATTAATTCCTATAAACTTAATTCAAGCTTGAAAATGACTAGTTGGAAAGCTAAAGTGATAACTAACTTACAAACTTTATGAGACTAGATTTAGAATTACCTAACTCGATTTATAGCTAAAATACAAAAACTTTCCTAATTCGTAAAGGTTTGGCAGGTAAGTTGATTTTCAAAATTTGTTGGAAATTATCACAATAAATTATGGGGCTGAATTTTTGATATGCTACCCTTTATATATCTAGTTTTCATAAAATTTTGCAAATCATGATTCAGATTACTGTAGCTAAAGTTATAACACATTCTTTATCTAATGTGCTACTTGCATGCCCCTACATAACAACCCAACTTCAAAACTTTTACGAGAATTCTTCTTATAGAATTTAATGCTAATTTTTAAATATATTATTCCTTAGTGTCTCTAGTTTCCATAGAATTTTAGAGATCCTAATTCTAGTCTTAGAACTCAATATATGAACAAAAATGTAAACACTATTTATTGGACTCTTGAATTTAAGGTTTCATGAGATTTAATAATTTTAAGGGTTTTCAATACTCTATTACTCATTTAATAACTCACAAAAACTCATAAAAAAGTATTTTAATTCACCCTTAGAGCTGATCAAACTTAAATTACAAAATTTACAAAAATTCATTTCTAGAATTCAACTAAAATTAACAACTAATAAAGGAATCAAGGAAAAAAGTATACATTAAACCTCTTAGAGCTTGAATCATGCAACATTAACAAGTAGTTAAACCATAGTTTAGGGTTAAAAAAAAGTAAGAATGAAGAAAATAAAGAAGAGTTTAGGGTTAGAAAAAAGTAGGAATGAAGAAAATGAAGAAGATTAAGGGTTTATATAGTTTCTAAAATGGGATTGGGCTACAATGACGAGATTTCTATTTTTATCCATTTTGACCCATTTTTATTCATAATTTAAAGAAGGGTTCAACCAAAAAAATAAAAAGATAGTACTATTTGTTAGCTTTCCAATGCATTAACAATCGCCTTATTCCAAGGTTTGTCGTTCAAGTTATAACCAAAATATCTAAGTATGTTTAAGGACTCAAAATTATACACTTAAGTTATAATCTTTTCTTATTGCTTTAAGACCCTTTAAACTAATTTTAAAAAATTATAATATACTTAAACCAATTTAAAATTCGGTAGATCAAAAAATAAAGAAAATGAAGTATGAACATTACATGCCTTCTCACCATTACTCGGTGTAATGGTGAGAGGGCATTAAATCTATGACAATAAACATAAAGTTACAACATCAAAGACTCTAGAAAAATATAAGATTTGGGGTAGAAATTATGACGTCATAGTAATAAAATTACGAGATATTATAAATGATAACTAAATCAAAATAATAATTTTTATAATTATACTTTTATTAATTTATAACCTCCTCATATTAATAAAAATAATTTAGTTACAACATTATAGTTATAAAGATGTTTTATTGTATAATAATATGCCAATATAAGGATATATTTCACATGCTAAATTTAGCAAAGAGACGATCCACACTATCATTTTCATATTGACACAAAAGAAAAAGCTGAAGCATAACATCCTTTCTCAATTGATTCTTGAGGCCAATCAGTAGCTTGCATTATTGGACAACAAATTTTAAACATAATTACTTTAATGGGACAAGACAAAATTCTACTAAAATTATACAAATTTTTACATCAATTTTTATTCCTTAAATTAACAATCCATGAAGGGTTAAAATTAAATGATATAAATGTTGCATTAGTTAGAATAATTAATGCCTTCTTTTTTTAAATTCCATCTCTTTTTTCTTTCTTCTTTTCTCTTAATTAATTAAGATATATATATATATATATATATATATATATCTTTCAATCATTTAATTCTTTTTGTTCTTACCATCCTACAAGAGATTTAATGAAATTATAATAAGTTAAAGCATATGTTTTATGTACTTGAAATTCTAAAAATGAATATATTTTGACTAGAGATGACAATTCCACTTATTAACCTATTAGTAACCCAACACTAGTGGGATGGGTTTTAAAACAAAATAAAGATTCGTTGTGAATTTGGTATGGGTTCAAATATAGATAAAATATCTATTAACAAATACAGTATGCGTATTAACAAATACCCATGAATGTATATGTACATACATATATTTGTATATATGTATATTTATGTATATACATATGTGTATCTGCATATATATATATATATATATATTATGATTAAATGGATGCTTATGAGCTTATAAAGTCTTACGTTAAACTTATGATATTTTTTAAGTGAATTTGTAAAATAATTATGTACCCATTTTTTTTAATGGAATTGTTGTGATCAATTTATTTTATATTGATGGACTTGAAACTTTATATAAGTGATATTTTATTTTGAATTAATGTTAAAGATTTATAGTTTTAATTATATAATTATAAGTTTAAATTTAATATTTTATAATAGTACAAATGTAGTTGAAAATATAAAAAATATGCTAAAAACTCATAATTACATAACTAGTTTCAATAAATCACTAATCAAAGAGTAATTCAGTAGTTTCAATAAATTACAACAATAAAATCAATTTTTTATTATATTGAGTGTGAGTACTTGTGATTTTCCACATTTAGCTGTATCGACTGGATAGTTAGCAAACTTTACGGAGGCATTCATTAATTAAATGTTATCTACAGTAAATGTGTGCACACAAAGGAGAATCGCTATGTAATATAGGAGCAAATAGAAAATATAAACATTTTATTAATAAAATATTTTTACAATTGAACAAAACATTGAAGAAAAAAAGATTTTTTTATATTCTTTTTTACTCTTTCAATATAGATATTCAATTAAATTGGAAAAAATCATCAATTATATATTCAAAAATAAATCTCACTTTCATTTATCGGAAGTGAAATTTGATTTCAAAAACTTTTTATGCTAGTATAAAAGATTTAATTAGTTTAATCATTTATTAGTTAACATTAAATAATTTGTTTAACAAATTGATCCAGGGAAGCAAAATGTTTGCATAAATGTTTTTATCTAGAATAGGTAAAAGCTAAAATATAAAGAATGATGCATCTCAACTCCAGATCGCTTGGAAAAGCTTGGTCACGTAATATGTGTTTCAAGAGTTCTAGTTCAGTTTGTAGAAAAGCTGTGTGAATTATTTATTAAAACCTTCAAAACATAAAGAACCACGGGGGTACATTCTTGAAGTTTAACGAAATAATAAATAACAATATAATTTAATTATTTTAATGAATAAATATTTCATATTAAATGTTAAAACTGTTAACATTTTTAAAGATATTCATGGGATTTTGTTATAAGAGATAAATAAATATACCTTAAATCGACATCTTTATACCTTTCGTTTTTGCATATAAAAATACAATTCATTCTTCATTTCTAATATTTTTAAAAATTGAGTTAACTGTCAATACCCCTTCAATAAATTAATATACAGGGCACAAACATATTCTCCGTTCAGAGTTGTAGAACAGTTGTGGGAATTATTAAAAGAATAAATGGAAAATATTTTAGAAAGAATTATTTAATAAATTAATAAAACTGAAACCCACAAATATATTCTACAAAGAGTTTGAGAGTGGACCAAACCCTACCCCATTCCATCATCACACTCTAAAGATTTAAGTTCAGATGATGAAGTCGGTGGAGGAGTCACAACCTGTGCTGTCCTTTTTTTTTTTTTTTTTTGACGTGAGGAGGTTGAATCAAGGTTTTTCTCTGCGTTGAGCTGGAGCCAGTTATCGGATCTCCTTCTTCATCATAACTGAATGAAACGATATTTGAGAGGGTGATTTTATGACTAGGAATATGGGATGTATTCTTAAATCAAAATGGCGCTTTATTAGGTGCTTTTTGAGCCTTTTTTTTTGAATGGTAGCAAAAGAGACTTGCCAGCCATCTTGGGGCTCTTGGATTTGAGTGAATTATTGTGAGTTGTCACCATTATAGTTGTAACAAGCAATAAAATACAGAGAGAAGAAGATGGTATGCATTAGGTCAAAAAGAGAAACACGAGCCAAAAATAAATTTAAAGGGATATGACAAATTTCACTCGAACCCTTAGAAGCATTTATCTTATTTGTACTAAGGTTCAAAACAATTCAAAATAAATTACTTTCATACTTATGGGAAAGATATTTTAATCATACCTTGGCCCACAATTTAAAATTACGTTCAAGTCAGTCCACCAAAAATAAATATAAAAATAAAATAAAATACAAAAGTAATTGAAATTTAAAAACAAAAAATCATGTTAACATGATTTTAAATTTTTTTTTGAATTCAAAATATATGATTAATTAAAATTGAGAGCTTTAAAATTTTATATCATTAAAAAATTAACATATATCTTAAACTTAGTGTATTTGTGCAAAGATTAACTTAACATTTTCTTTAATTTTATTGATATCAGTAAGTCAAGTTTAAAACATTGAGTGAACAAGTTAAACTAACCTTATTATCTTGATTTTAATTTTATTCTAGAGATATAGCATGTATGAGCAGTATATTTTTTTCTTGTCTTTTTTTTTTTAATTTTTTAAAATCAGTAACTTTCACTCTATTATTGAAGTAGCTATTTTTTTCAAGGTAGATTGTTCTTTATATATTAGTTATACATAGGTCTAGATTACTTATGAATAACTTCAACCAATAATGTAGATAGCTTTTTCGGATATAGAGCATGCATAAAAGCTTTTAAGTAAACAATCATTGCTAAAATTAATATTTTATTCCAAAATTACATCAATATCAAAAATCAATTTTAAATCAAGAGTTCAATTATGTGTATGCATAAGGATCAATTTAAGATATGTCTATTTTAAGTCATGGCACAAAATGTTCAAATTCACATAATGACAATCAAATGTTGAATTGATAAATTTAAACTATGCGGTATAACTATCCTTTGAATGCTAAAAAAAAAAAAAAAATCACATAGAAAATAACCGTAAAGCTTTGTTTAATGATTCAAATTTAGATGCATTAAGAAGTTTGATAAAAATGACAAGAAGTTGATTTTTTGTATCTACATGCTTTATGGTGATAATTTTACTGTCTACCATGTCTTTTATACAGTGATATCTAATTTCAATATACTTTGTCCTAAAATGCTGCATAGAGTACTTAAAAATATTCATCGCACTTGAGTTATTATAATAAATAGTTAAAAGATCTTATACAATACTATAATCCTTAAGCATTTGTTTTATCCATAAAAGTTGTGCACAATAACTTGCTCCAATAATTTACTCTATTTTAATTGTAGACAAAGAGATTGAATTTTGCATCTTGCTATACTATAAAACCAAGTTGTTTTTAAGAAGAAATAACCTCCAATGGTACTATGTTGATTATCTACATTATTTGGCCAATAATCATTACTATAGGCAATAATATTAAGGCTTATGTCTGTTGAAAATCAAACACCATAATTACAAGTCTCATTTACATAATGAATAATTCTTTGACAATAGATGAATGTGACTCTTTAGGATTCACTTAGTATTCAGCACAAACCTTTATGCTAAAACTAATATTTGGTTGACTCATGATTAAGTACAATAAACTACCAATCATGTTCTTATATAAACTAGGATCAAGATTAGATCCACTATTATCTTTTGATAATTTTACATTCGTTCCCATAGGTTTCTTCATATGTTTGGTAGTTACTAACCCAAATCGCTTCACTAGATTTTTAGCATACTTACTTTAGGTTATAAAGATATCATCCTTAAATTATTTAACCTACAAATCTAGAAACTAAGTTAGTTCACCAATTAAGCTCATCTCAAATTCATTTTTCCTTTGATCTATAGATTCTTGCTCTTTGATCTCGGGACTAAAACAAAAAATAATGTCATTCACATAAATTTGAATAATTATAATTTTGTAATTAAAATTTTTGAAGAATAATGTTCTATCAACTCCCTCTCTCTAATACTCTTTTTCACACAAAAACCAATTAACCTCTAATACCATGCTCTCAGAGCTTGTTTTAACTCAGACAATGCCTTCTTAAATTTAAAAATATAATTAGTACACTGAAAGTCCTCAAAATCTTTGGGTTGCTCTACATAAGCTACCTTATCTAACAATTCATTTGAAAATGCACTTTTTATATCCATTTGAAATAGTTTAAAGCTTATAATACTTGTAATGGTAAAAAGTAATGTAATTGATTTTAACTTAGTCACAGGAGCAAATGCCTCATCAAAGTTAATTCTCTCAATTTGTTTGTACCTTTAAGCAACTAACGTAGTTTTGTTTCTTATTATAATATCAAATTCATCAGTTTTATTTTGAAAAATTTATTTGGTTCTAATAACATTAGTATGCTTAGAATTAGGTACTTATGTCCATATAATATTTCTCATAAATTATTTTAACTATTCTTGCATAGCATGCCCAAAATTTTTTTAACAATGCTTTTTTTTTTTTTTTTGAATATTTTTAGGTTCAATTAAATAAGTGTAACAAATATATTTGGTAATATGAACATACCACTTTCTTGTTACCATGGTATCATTGAGCTTACTTATTCTTAATTTAGAGTGTTGATTATTCTTTACTCTGGATGATGGTTTTCTTTTGATCTGTTCTCTAATAGTATGACCTGATTCGAAGTAAGAATTTACGTCAACCTATTTTGAAATTTCTATTGCAATAATCTTTAATCTATTCTAACATTTCTATTGCAATAATATCTTTTGTTTTTATTGCAGCAATTGGACAATTACTTTTCTGTGCTTTTCATTGTCCTTTTGTTCACTTTGGAAATTTTTTTTATTTTCCTCTGTGATTTTAGTAACTTTTCCTCTTTTGAATAATTTGTAAAATTTTAAAAATTGTTAATAATTACATTTAGAGATATCGTAATAATTTGAATTCTTATGTTATAAACATGATATGCTCGACTATTATGAGAATATTCAAGAAATACACTTTCATCACTTTTAGAATAAAATTTACCTTGTTGCTCTCTATAATTTATTCTATAATTTAAAATATAACACATACTCCCAAAAATGTGAAAATAGCTCCAATTAAGTTTTTTACTATCATACTCTAGAACGTTCAAATTGTGATCGACATGGAGATAAGGACATCCCACTTTCATAAGTCTCAGATAAATCTGTATGCAGACATGAACATATAGACATTAAACATTGATAAATACAAATCATATAGATAAAACTCATATGTATATATTATGACTTTTATAAAGAGTGAAAAATTGTAAAGTAAACCATGATCAGAGAGTCCAAGGTTGTAATTTTATACTGTGGTGTGCTACAATACCAATACATATGCACAGTAGATAGAGATCTTAGAGCTGCAGTGTGCTATAGTACCAATATACATGAATAGTCGACAGAAACTCTAGAGTTGCAGCACGCTATAATGATCTTATACTCCATAATACACAATCATACATATCATAGGGCATTAGACCTCATATACATAAACTAAATGATCCTATGCAAAAATAGAGACTATTATCTGCAAGTATATCATAGCATCCTAATGCTCCTTCCAAAGTTTCAACGAGTGCTAATCTAATTATTAGATCTTGCAAAGCTGAAAGGTGTGGTTAGGTGGTGAGTTTTTTTTTGGAAAAACTCAGTGAATAGATATTAAAAACGAAAAATTTAGCTTAATTAGTAAATTCATTCTTAAATATAAAGACATAAAACTAATATTTCATACAATAGCTAAAGAGTTTTTAAAAATATCATAACATTTTAGTGTAACAACTGCATGCTTTTCGTAAAATTATAAATCACTTTTAGAAAATTAAATATACTAAGAATACATGTATAGAGATATAAGTATCGAGTGTCAGATATCATATCTTCTTTTGTCCTCTATTTCTCACTCTGTATCAATATCTTCACATACACATATATTAGAATGTGCAATCAAGGTATGTATGCTTTCTTATTTATGGCTCATGGCTAGATGGAATTGAAAATCGAAATCCATGCTAACATTTATAACCATAATCTTTAAAAATACACAAGCATAAAAAGTGCTTGATCAAATCACAATCATTATGTTCAGCTTCAAAACAAATCCATACAAATCAACTTCAAATCATAACAAAATCAACAATGGTTAAGGTAAAGTAATTGCATCATTCATTAAATCAAATATATGTTTCTCATATAAATTTCATCAATGATAAATGTTGCAAATCAAAGTCATGAAATATTAGTTTAACCCAATGAGTTTTCAAATAAAGTTAACTTGTAAAAAAAGTTAAATCAAATACAATTATTCAAAATTGAATTTATCTACTCACTATGCTATTTGAAGTCCTTTAGCTAGTCCATTTGCAGTGAAGAATCCTACGAAAATATGACAATTTTATCAAAATAATGAATGAGTTTGCAATATTTCTATCTTAATCTTTATACATGATATTTATGCATATGATATACTGTTAGAAAGCTAAACATGTCTAATTGCCTACAAAATAAATGGTTTATGATTTTAATATTTCAAACCAAAGTTATAATGCATTCTTTATTTGTTGTCCAACTTGTATGTCTTTGCAAAATATCCTAATTTCAAAAATTTGCTAGGAATTTTTCCTATGGAATCTCATGTTGATTTTCAACGATGCAATTTTTTAATGTCTCTAGTTTGCATAAAATTTTAGGATGCCTTAATTCAAGATCTAAAACTCATGATATGACAAAAAATATGCATAATGTTCACTAAACTCCTGAATTTAGGGTGTGACACTCAGATATAAATAAACTCTAATTTTTTATTATCTCTTGTCTTTGAAAATGTTTTGTGAAGTTATTAGAAGGAGACCGAGTGAAAATCGATTAAATAAGTTATTTTGTCGGGCAAGGGCAAAATAGTCTTTTCACTCAAAATTGAGGTCAAAGTGAGTTTTGATCGCATAACAAGTCTTAGAATTTCATAAATATTATGTTTGTATATTTAATTTCAATTCGAGATGCGGTTGGTATATTTTTGGAAAGTCGAAAATAAAAAGGGTAAAATCATCATTTGATAAAGTTTTGATTGATCAAGTTAGATGTCAAGAATATAAATTAGTATGATAGAGTGTGTTAGAAGGAAAGATAGATCTTATAACCATAAGAATGCCAAAATTTCTATTTTGGACAAAAAGGGACAATTTTGCTAAAAACGGCAAAATGGTCATTACATCAAGGGTCGGAAGGACTCTGCCAGATTTTGATCACCCATAACTCTTGTAAATGTTATAAATAAGATATGAAAAAAGTGGAATTGAATTAGGATGCGAATTGCTCTATAAAGGATGAAAAAGGACCAAAGTGACCAATTTTCTTTATTAGGGGTAAAATTGTCTTTTCACAAAGAATTAGAAGAAAAAGTGGCAATTAAAATTGATGGACTAAAGTGAAAGAATATAAAAATAATTTGGGTAGTCTCACAATTTTCTTGGGAGCTAAATGCAAGTTTTGGAATATTTTTGGGCAATAGTATAATTTTTAAAAATATAGATTTGGATAAGATTGGTTGACTTTTCAAAATTGAAACAAAATTCACTTTTTCTTCTTCCTTGCCGTGAGGTGCTTCTCCCTTTCTCTTTCAATTTTTTGGACAAAAATCAAGCAAAATCTTTTAATCCGCCCGATTAAACACGTTACCGCAGAAGAAAAAATTATTCTACACGTCGAGAGCTTTAATCTGATGGTAAAAGTTCTTGATTTCACTAAGTTTCAATTTATGAATTTGTTGAAAAGTGGTTTTTAAAAGTGGTTTATGGTTTTTAATGGTGATTTAGGTGGTTTTGCGGTATTGGGAGGTTTAATCAAGCAATTAGCATGTTTTAAAGGTAAGGAAATATAATTTTCTTTTATAGAATTTGTGATTGGTTATTGATTTGTGTAGAAATGGATTTAGGGATGGTGTTTAGATGAAATTGGGTATAGAATAATGTATAAAATGGAAGAAAATTTAAAAGAGGGGCAAAATGATAAATTTGGAGTACTGTTCATCGAGCCTCTAAATGATATATTTTAACATGTTATGGTATGTTTGAAGGAAGGGTAAAATGATAACTTTGGTTATTATTGTGGAGACTTAGAAATATTTTGATGTGTTATGTAGGTATAATATTTTATATGGTTGTTGGAATGCATAACTGAATTATTATTATGGCCGTGTGATCAGAGCGTGGTTAATAGAATTTAGAATAGATTGTAATATTTAGGACGTTGCACGTTAGTTGTCATAATAATTATAGTAGTTATAATTATTATGTAAATTTTCTTTATTAGTAAATGATACATTGATGTGGTTATCCATTAATATTGAATAGTATACGATATATTTATCGTGATAGTAGAAATTATAATTGTGATGAATAAATCCCAGTGAATTTGGTAGACTGGGTATTTGCGAGTGTATATGATTATGGAAGTGTTATGAATTGTTAGTTAGGTATCACTATCCACAAGTGCATTATACATTCATTATGTGAACGAATTTCATATGCGTATAAAATTGAGATGTGAACGTTATATATCATTTCTGTGTGTATAGGTGCGCATATGCAGTATTTATTGTGCATGGTTTGAGTGTACAATAGTTTTCAAAAAAAAAAATGAATGCATGGTTTTAGGCCATGTGGTATTAATTGTGTGACTACACTAGTTATGGATCTGAATATTCAGATACCCTTCACACCCGCTGGCTTGGTTATAGCCAGATTATATGATCGATTATATATAAAATATATTCTCAGCCCGATAGACGAGTGGTGTGAATGGATGAGGGTCGGGCGAATTTACTTTGTGGCCACGATCCATAACTGTGTTAGCACGATCGGTCGTATATTTGTCGATAAGTTGTTAAAAATGTCATGTGTTTTTGATTTCGACATGCATGTAGATTTATTTATATTCTATATAGTAACTATGAACATTATGTGGATAGTGATACAGAGTATATGGTCGGAGTGTATTTATCTCGTTAGATTATGTTAAGGCGGTATGAGTTTAATAACCTCTACGTCATTAGTATCGTATAGTATATATGGTAGGGAAACAAATTCTGTATTAGAATATTATGTTTCTTTACTGAGCTGTTTCGCTCACCCTTTGTGGATTGTGGTTTTTACAGGTAATGTGACGTCGCGGGATATAGATGCAAACTCTTCGAGGCGTTAACAGGGCTAGTATCTTGATGATGGGGGTATTTTTTTGATTGTTAATGCATAATTATGCGTATGTATCTATATGTATATGTGTATGTATATATATATATATATATATATATACGTTGGTACAGTAAACTTGTATTTTTGGGTTACATACTATGGATTATGTATGTAACCAGGATATTATACATATCGAACTTTCGCACACATATATATATATATATATTTATGTTTAAAAAAAAAATTCAGATTATATCTTATGTAGTTGATTTTAAATAGAGGGGTGTTACAAAGGGTTTTCAATACTCCAATATTCTTCTAATGACTCACAATACTTCATAGACAAAAATTATAATCCATCATTGATTTCTAAATTGAGCCAAAGTTATAAAATTCATAAAACCTATTTTTAGAATTTAATCAAAATAAGAAAATAATAAAGAAATCAAAGAGAAAATCATACCTTAAGCCTTTTAAAACTTGAATCTTGTAAGTTTAACAAGTAATTGAACCTTCATTAGGGAGTTTTTGAGTGACAAATTCGTAACCTAAGGTTAAGAGAGAGAAGAGAATAAAGAAGATGAGGAATAGTAAAGCTTTATATAATTTTTTTGAAGCGAGCATGGGCCAAAGTGACAAGCTTGATGTTTTTACCCATTTTAGCCAAGTTTTGCTCATAATTTGGAGAAGTGTTCAACATAAAAAATATAGCTTTCTTTGTTATAACTAAAATATTAAAGTATGTTTAGGGGCCCCAAAATTATACACTTGATTTATAATTCCCTAACTAGTTTAGGTTACTTTAAACTAATTTCATAGGATCACAACATACTTAAACCAATTTAAAATTAATTAGATCAAAGAATGAAGAAAGAAAACATTGACATCATAGCTAAAAATACAAAATATAGGTCTATTTAGTAAATGTCATAGTAATAGAATTATAGGATACTAAACTCATTTTTTCAAATTTTATATAGAGTTTTACTTGTGTCTCAGCGTAAGTATACTCGGTTGATTATATAACATGCAATGTTTATAGTTTTAGCCCACAATCTCTTGAATAGCCTTTTTATATTCAATATGACTTGAGCCATTTCTTGCAAACCTATTTTTCTCTTTAACAACTTTATTCTATTAAGGTGTTTTAGGAGCAAACAATTCATGTGAAATCCAATGTTTATCACAAAAATTAGCAAAAATGATATTCTCAAATCCTTTGTTATGATTGCTTCTTATTCTAAATATTTTATCAATTTTGTGATCTTTATTATTTGCTAGTTTGACGAAAAAAATTTTAAACACATTAAATATATTTGATTTCATACTAACAAAATTAAACCAAGTATACCCAAAAAAATCATCTGCACATAACAAGATTTATCTCTTATCTCTTATGCGTACTATTTTGTGGGATTCCCATACCCATTTTAAAAAAAATAAGTAATAACTTTTAAACAGTATATAAAAGAAAACACTAATTTTTTTTTTTTT
>CP135550.1:1317776-1348823 GCA_032402905.1 Khaya senegalensis | reverse complement strand
TATATATATATGAATTGGTTATTATTATTATTAGGAATATTATTTTTATAATTGATTTGGTGGTACATAAATGAGTAGGTATTGAAAGGTGGTGATAGGTATAAATTATTTTATATTGAGAAGAAATTATAAAAATGTTGTATATGTGATTATTAGAATTTTAATAAATTACAAAAAAGCTTGTGAGTAATAATAAAGGGTAAATAGGTAATATGAGCATATGATGAATTGTGGAGAAAAGTATAAGTGACCAATATCCTTAAGGTATGATTTCAGAATTTTCTTGCACACCGGCAGAGTCGCTTAGGATAAAATGGAATAATGATTTATTATTTTCTGTGGTACTCTTTGGGACACATGGAACCCACAGTCATCCTTGTGGTGTCCGGAATTATACGTGAGAAACTACGACAGTCCTCCATGGCGCCTTTGAGCACGTTGAACCTATGGTAGGAAGTGGCAGTTCGCCATGGCGCCCTTAAGGGCATGATGAACCCATGGTAGCATTATAATTGTGCCAAACTTATTCATGTATTAGTGTGCAAGATAAATAACGTGGTCATGATCCATAATTTGCCTAAGAATGACTGATCAAATGAAAAGAGAACAGGATAGTAGAATTAGAATAGATGGGTAGAAAATGTACAAAGGAAAGTGGTACTATACTATGATTATTTGTAATATCCTCATTGAATTATTAATTGCGTAGTTAGGATGGTTAGTCCTAATAACTGGTTGTTGTGTAATGTTAGATATACAGAATATATTGTAGTCCTGATTAGTTATTATTTGTATGGTTGGAATATTATAGTTTATTAAATTATTTTGTTAGATTTTATAGTTCTTACCGAGTAATTTTAAATTACTCACTCCGTGGTTAAAATGATTTTCAGGTATAGCTTGTAGGGCAGTGGAACTAGATAAACCTTCAGGATAGTGACCTGTTAAAAGAATTGGGCATACCAGCTTTTGACGCTGTAATAATTGTACTTTTGTTATAAATCATATTTTTGATATATTGTATATGTTGTAAATAAGTATATATCTGATGAATATTTGCTTTGACAAAAAAAAAAAAAAATTAATGTTTTTTTTTATACTTGTTTAAAAGTTATTACTTATTTTTTTTAAAATGGGTATGGGAATCCCATAAGTTGGTATCAAAGCGAATTTTCCTGAAAATTTTTTGTGAAAGTATATATATTTAAAATAATAATAATAATAAATAAATTATTTTGTTATGTTGTGGTATGTCCAATGTCTTAGAGGATGTTTCCTGTAGCCGATTGCTGTAAGTATATAATTTTAATTTAGTACCTGTATAAGTTATAGTATTACGTTATTTTATGAGATAGTTTTATGTGATTGTAGGTATGTCTACGCGCAGACCGAGATTCGACTCCTGGTCTTCTGTCAATAGACAGGAGAACTCTATACTTTATGGGGTTATGGTAAGGGACCTAGAGAGATTAGTTATTCTAAGGGAGAATGAAAAGATTGAAAGGGAGGTGAAGAATCAGAATACTATTTACTCACATACGGATCCAGGTCCTGGAGCCACCGAACAGAGAAAAATTGAAAGAAAAGTTATTTTAACATCCTTTGCCATATCTTATAGTCATATTATGCAACTATGGCCAAAATAATTTGAATAGATTTAAGCATGGCTATCGATGACAAAGTTTTATCAAAGTTAATTTTTTGTTTTTGACAATAACTTTTTGCTACCAACCTTACTTTATAGATTTTTACCTCTTATATAATTTCAGTCTTTCTTTTAAAAACTTATTTGTAATCTATAGGCACAATATCTTCAAGTGCATCAACTAAAGTCCAAACTTGGTTGGAGTACATAGTATCCATTTTAAATTTCATGGTAACAAGCCACTTCTCAGAATTGATACTAGCTATCATTTCGTTAAAGAGTTTAAAATCTTTCTTCAATGTGAGGTTGATTTCATATTCACTTTGGTCAAATTATCCTACATAACTTTCAGGCGATCTTAAAATCCTAGTCAACCTATAAATTTGTGTGTTTACATTTCTCGAATAAGTTCCTCTAGACAAGCAATAATAGGTTATGATTCAAAATTTTCTTTAAATTTCTTTTTGGTATACTATATCCATCACTTACAAACTCTTTTTTTAGGAATATAGCATGTTTCAAGACAAATATTTTTTACTCTTCAACATGATAGAACTTATATCCAATAAACTCTCTTAGATATCTCACAAACCTATATTTGACAGTTTTCAAGTTAAGATTGTCTAAATTAAGCCTCTTCATATAAGTGAGATAACCCCAAACTTTAACATACTTAAAGTTAGACTTTTTTGTCTTTTCATATCTCATACAAAATTTTTAACACTGATTCATTGGAATCCTATTCAATTTCTAGAGAATGACCCTAGAAGGATAAGGAAGATCAGCAAAGCTCATCGTGAAATGCACCATATTTAATAGTGTAACATTTATACTTTCAAATACACCATTAAGTTGTGGTGTAGTTGAAAGAGTCTATTGGGATATAATTCCATGAGCTTTAAAATAATCCAAAAATTCATAATTTAAGAATTCTGCTCCTTGATCTGATTAAAGGATTATAATACTTTTACCTATTTAGTTTTCTACTTCATTCTTAAATTTTTTGAACTTTCCAAAGGCTTTGGATTTGTGTTTCATTAACAACACATATTCGAATATTGAGAAATAATTAGTGAATGTAATAAAGTAAGAATAACTGTCCTAGCATGTATCATCATTGGTCCACATACTTCTATCTAAACCAAAGTTAATACATATAATGTTTTTTTCCAGTGTCCAACAATGATGTTTTAGTCATTTTACCCATAAGACAAGATTTACAAGTATCAAATGGTTCATAATTATTTGTATTCAAATAATCACCTTGAATTAACTTTTGCAATTTTTTTACTAATATGACCAAGTTGACAATGCTAAAGATAGGTCATAGACTATCTTATTATTTTTTTATCAGTATATTTAATATGCAAGACTATGGTCGAAACATCAAATATGTACAAACTATTTTGTAAGGTACCATTGGCAAACAATTATTTATTTAGTAATAAAGTATAACTATTATTTACAAAAAATAGTTCAAAACCTATTACATCTAGTGAATAAAAAATTTATCTTTTTATTTTCAATATTTGAAAAAAAAGGGGCTTGATGGGAAGAGGATTGATTTGAGGATGAGAAATTAACATAAGCAATAGAAATCGATATAATATTTTTTACTATGTTAGATACAAAATAACATTATTGTAAAACTAAAGTTTTTCCTTAAAAAAGCTTCACATGAGCGGTGTTTACGGTTAAAGCAGTAACTCTTGCACCATTACCCACTTATAGATCCACTTTATTGCTTCCAAGTTGTCTTTTATTTGTTAAGATTTGCACATCATTACAAATATGAGATACACATTCAGTATCTAATACCTATAAAGAACTATTCTTTTGTGACAAATTTATTTCAATAACAAACATTGTAAGATACTATTTGCGATTTCTCTTGCTATGTCAATCTTTTTTGCTATGGAAACAAGTTTCCTTTGGTTTATTCTTGGTGACTTAGTCTTATGAATTTCATTTTTTCCTTGAAGTAGTTTTTTCTTTCTGTTAACTTTCTTAACTTTTTCTTTCATGAAGGTAGAGGAAGTACCACTTCCAACCATCATGACATTACTTTAATTAGACAAGATTTGCATTTCAATTGTCTTTAACATGTTTAAGAGTTTAATTAAAGTGCATTCAATCTTGTTCATATTAAAGTTCATGATGAAAATGGAAAAGGTTTGATGAAGAGATTAAAGAATAAGATCAATGGATAAGTCATTATCCATCACAAAGCCTAAATCCACAAGGTGTTTAATGTCGTCAATCATTTTAAGAAGATGATCATTCATTGAAATGCCATCAAACATCTTAGACCCAAAAAGAGCCTTAGAAATCTCATGTATAGTTGTTTAGCTTTGCTTCGCAAACAACTCTTAAAGGTAAAGCAAAATAGATCTAGCATCTATTCTTTCATGTTATCTTTGTAATTCATTGCTTATGCTAGTTGACATATAACACTTTGTAAAATAACTTCATCCTTCTTTCATTTTTGAAGTGCTTTCTTCTTTTTCCTAGATTTTTTTTTGCAACATTTTTGAGCATTGGTTCTTTAAGAACATAGGCAATACAATTACAAGGAAGAACAATTTTTAGTTGTGTAACCAATTCAAGAAGTTATGATCGGTAAGTAAATTAGTATCAAGTATGCATTTAAGCGAATTGGTTAAAGTAGCTATTATAATCTACATTAACATGTAACAAAAAATATAGCAAATATGATTATTAATTAATAAATTAAGAAATAGATTTTATTCTTAATTACCTCCCACTATTTTAATCAAAATGTCTAACCCTCTAATATACAAATAAGAAAATAAAGACACTGATTTCCTAGTAGGTATTAGAATCCCAATTAACATAAATATTGTGATCTTGTGTGTGACAATAAATCACATATTTCTTAATTAGATAGGTGATTCATGCCAATTACAACTTATGCAACTTTCAATTTTATTTGGCTTCTAGAACATATATAACCTTGTATGACACAACAAATCATATTATTCTTACTAAATCAAATCCATCATTTCTTTGTGAATTTAGTTTCATAATTTAACTCTTGTGTGACATAACAAAACTAAATAATTACGCTTAATTCACAATATTATATGTTCAACGTGCCAACCCATGATATCTAAATAAAGTGTAAGTCTTAAGTGACATGACAAATTGATATCAAGTAGGTGAATTTAATTGACATATAAATGATAGAAGACCATGTAAGTTATTTTTAATGTCTCAAATTAACAACTTAATATTTTAAAAATGAGAGAGATTTATTTTAACTAATTTATTATGGTCTCATCAAGTTAAACATATATAACAATCATATAAATATACATCAACATGCATAAGAACATTATCAACCAAGGGCATAATATTTGATCATGCATTCGAAGCTTAACATATATAATTCAAATAGGGTATATTCTTGACATGACATTCAAGTCAAAATATTCATAACAAACACCTAATGAACTAACCATTATTCCATTTAGCATAAAGTATTCAACACTTGAAAACATTACAAAATACTTGGCTGATTCCATAATGTCCCAACACTTAAATGCATTATGTTGTATTCAAAACATGAATGAATATGGCTAAAACAATTATTTAATTAAGTATTTAACAATTGAATAGTTAACAAAATATTTGGCACTTGAACTAATCAAGCATTTTGACTCTAGCCATTATATTCAATCTTTCGGCACAAGCAACTTCAATTCATCTAGCATCAATTAAATTTTAAAATTTTAAACACTTTATAATTCTAAAATTAAACATATAACACACTCCATTAAAGCCCAAACATGTGCCAAAACAATTAACAAAATTCTATGCTTAACCGAACACCACCAAAAACCAATTTTATCTCAACTTCATGCACGATCAATATCCATCTACAATTAAACAAACAACACATGCTTTGATACCATTGTTAGATTTCTTAGCATATTTATTATCCAAAATCTTATGTTGAATAAGTTAAAAAATAAAATTTAAAACTTGAAAGTCAAACAACTAACTTGTCTTTTAAACTTTATAAAAAGTTTAACTCTTTGAAGCTTTAGAAGGGTTATGGAGACTTTTATCTATGTGTATGCCTCCCTTGATTGAACTACTTGAACTTGGATGTGTTTTATTTTTTAGATAAAAATAAAAATTTTATGTTCAAAACACCAAAAGCGAGAAAAAAATATTAGGTTTTCTATAATTTTCTTACTTTTTATATGTTATACTAACACATCTCATGTGCAAGTTACATGTTTTCATAAAGTAAACTTGATTTTATCTCAAATTACACCCATTTGATCATAATTATATCAAGTGTTAATTTATAATTATGCCAGTTGTCCACTTAATAAATTATACATATATACTTTAATAATTAAAATATAATTATATTATATATTAATTATTTGATAAAATATATAATCACATTATATATATTACAATTTACAAATTAATAGATAATCTCATAATATATTAATTCATTTGAAAATAACCATAATACCAATTTAAGAAATGTGTTACATTTAAGTGATCCAACACTTGAAAATTTGTTGCAACATTTGGAAATGATATCAAGTAAGTTCCTTATTAATTTAGGTTTGATTCAATAGGTTCATCATAAAGCTGGTAGTAGACGTATTTTAAAATTTTGAATCAAACTCCTTAATTCATTTGATATTTAATAAATTATATATGTCTATAGACCAAGATTGACATTTAGTAATATATTATGGCTACTTAAATTATAATGAAGTGTAAGGTTCAAAATGAACCTTTCTATAATCAGTTGCCGTGTAATTCAATCCTGCCATTATATTACATTCCAATTAGATCAAGGTCATCGTAAACTATCAAAACTTCTATATTTATTGATATGTATAATGAATTTTAAGATTATGATTCATAAAATGTATTATTATTAACAACTATTTCTCAATCCTACACTTTAACTTGGCCAAGGATTTCTTGAGACATATTTCTATCATTCACATAGAATATACTCACATAATACACTAAAGGTGATAGATTCCTTGTTGAACATTCACTTATCTCTATAAGTATCACACCATACCTAATAATTATCTATGATGAATCTTATTCAGATTTATCTTAAATAGTACCAAAAGTATAGTATTTCACCAACAAGATAACTATGATGTTCTTAGGAAAATTATAACTCAAGCATATAATTTTGGGGTCCCTGAATATATTTTGATGTTTTGACTATAATTTGAGTTACAAACCTTAAATTAAGGCAATTTTTGATGGGTTAGAAAGTTAACAAAGAGAGCTACGTTTCCTATGTTTAACACTTTTCCAAATTATGAGCAAAATCTAGTCAAAATGGGTAAAGACTTTAAACTTGTTACTTTGGGCCAAAGCCTACTTCAAAAACTATATAAAGTTTTACTAGTTCTCATGTTTTTTATTCTCTTCTCTTTCCTAACCCTAGGTTACAAATTTTTCACTTAAAAACTCTCTAATCAAGACTCAATTACTTATTAATCTTGCAAGATTCAAGTTTAAGAGGCTTAAGGTATTATTTTCTCCTTGATTCCTTTATTAATTTTTTATTTTAATTAAGTTCTACAAATGAATTTTATAGATTTTATGACTTTAGCTAGATTTGAGGTTTAGGGATGGATTACAATACTTATTTATGAAGTGATGAGAGTCATTAGAGGAACATCGGAGCATTGAAAACCTTGGAATTATTAAATCTTATGAAACTCAAAAATCAAGAGTTCAATGAACAATGTGCACATTTTTTGTTATATATTGAGTTTTAGAACTCAAATTAAGGTATCATGAAATTTTATATAAACTAGAGACACTAGGTAAGAGCATATCCAAAAATTAGCATGAGATTCCATAGGAAGAATTCCAAACAAATTTTTAAAGTTAGGTTATTTTGTAGGGGTATGCAAGCTGGATAGCAGATAAAGAATGTATTATAAATTTAGTTAGAAATATCAAATCATAAACGTTCATTATTAAATTTAGCTTTTTAATAATATATCATATGCATAAATATCATATATAGGAATTAAGATAGAAACATCGTAAACTCATTTATTATTTTGACAAAATTGTCATGTTTCAATTATTATAGATTTTCTGCAGGATCTTCCACCACAAATGGACTAACCAAGAGACTCCAAACAACATTGTGAGTAGACAACTTCAATTTTGAATGATTATACTTGATTCATTTTAATTTTATGTAAAAACTCATTTGGTTAAATTAATGTTTCATGATTTTGATTTATAACATATATTCTTGATGAAATTTATATGAGAAGCATATGAAATTTATATTTGATTTAGTGAATGATGCAATTATTTTACCTTAACCATTATTGATTTTGTTATGATTTGAAGTTAATTTATATGGATTTATTTTGAATCTAAACATGATGATTGTGATTTGATCGAGCACTTTTTACGCTTATGCATTTTTTAAGATTATGGTTATAAATTTTGGCTTACATTTTTATTTTCAATTCCATCTAGTCAGAGCTATTAGGGGGGGAAGTATATGTGCCTTGATTGCATATTCTAATATAAGTATATGTGAAGGTACCAGTATAAAGTAGAAGTAGAGGGCAATGGGAGATTTGATATCTGACACCTGATACTTATACATTATATAGGTATTTTTGGTAGATCTGATTCCTAAAAGTGATTTATAATTTTACGGAAAGTATGCTGTTGTTACAATAAATTGTCATGCTATTCTAAAAAACTCTTTAACTGTTTTACAAAATCTTAATTTTATACCTTCATGTTTAATAATGAATTTATTAATTAAGTTAAATTTTTCGTTTTTAATATCTATTCACTAAGTTTTTCTAAAAAATTCACCACCAAACCCACCCCCCTCCGAAACCACACTTTTCAATTTTGTAGGATTCAACAAGCTAATACTCGTTGGGACTTTGGGAGAAGCACTGGGATACTATGATATACTTGTAGTCACGTAGTGGTCTTCATTTTTGCATGGATCTATTTGATTTGTGTATATGAGATCTAATGCTTGATGATGTGTATAATTGTATATCATGGAGTAAAGGATTACTGTAGCACGTTGCGGCCTAAAGCTTCAATTCTAAGATCTCTGTCCACTATTCACGTATATTAGTACTGTAGCATGCTGTGGCTTAAAACTGTGGCTCAGGGTCTCTGTCCACTGTGTGCGTGTATTTGTACTATAACACATCACAGCATAAAGTTGCAGCCCTGGACTCTTTAACCACTGTTTACTTTACAATTTTTCATGTTTTATCAAAACCATAGTATATGTATGTGAGTTTTGTCTATATGATTTGTACTTATTTAAGTTTAAATTCAATAAGTTTAGGATTGCATATAAGTTTGTCTAAGGTTTATGAAGGTGTGGACATAAAGGTGGGATGTCCTCACCTTCATGATGGTCACGATCCTAACTTTTTGGAGTGTGATAGTACATATATAAGTTAAAATGGTTATAAGAAATCTTTGATTTATATTGAAAATATCCAAAGTTAATGGATTTATTTTTAAACCAAAAATTCTAAAATAGTATTATAAATATATGATATTTTGATATTGTGTTTAAGATTTTTATTTTAACATTCTTTCGAGAAAAGAAAAACACAGAAAACAACTGACATACATAAAAGACGTAAGAATTAGTATTCCAATATTTATCTGATCATGTGCATACTGTAGAGATACAAGATTGAATATATGTTTATAGTTTAATAAGTCAATCAACATATATAAGTATATATTTTTGAATTTAATTTATTTGTATAAATATAATGTTAGAATTTTATCGCATGAATCTAAGAAAAATATTAATTTTTTTTTATTTTTTGCATATGTGTGTTTTAGTTTTTTTTTTTAAATCCAAATATTGTGTTGGCTACAAAAAGGCATTTTGCATGTTATATTGAGCTACAAGATAACCCACATTGTCATTTTCATGTTGACATATAAGAAAAAGAAAATGCATATAAACCTCATCTTTGAAACATTCTTTCTCTGTTCATTCTTGTGGTCAGTCTCCAATTTGTATTATTGAACGACAAATTCTAGACAATATTATTTTAAATATAGACACAAACTCTCGAATATTACTAAGTTTGATAATACTCATATTTGTGTTTTAACCTCTTTGTATGCATACGAGAGTTATTTTTTTCAAACATTTATTGTTTATCCTCCTTTAAGATTAAATATGCAGAATATGAACTTCTACGTACAAATACAACTTAAAATGGTTGCAAGAACTTTTTGATTTAATATATAGATAAATAAATAAATAGATAGATGAAAACTAAACACTTTTTGACTTGACAGTGTTTGTGACAGAAATTATTAGGTGCACACTTAGCGTAGAGTCTGTATCATCATCATTATTTGATTGATGGAAGCCGTTATGATTGAAATGGAGATTTTCAATTAATAGCTAGTAGATACTATGAAAAGTTGGACCACTGCTATCTGTTCTATTTATATTTCCATGTCTATCTATACTAGTAGTAGTATTGCTTCTTCTAAAGGCCATCCCACTTTTTCCAAATCATCATTTTAACGTGTTCTGTGCTTGTCAGTAGCATATCCGTAGACATTAGTCTTCTTTATTTATTTTTTATTTTATTTACTTTTTATTTGTATTTTTTCCTTTTCCATGTTGACCTCTTATTTAATCCACTTATATTTAAGTTAAAATCAATGTCACTATTTTAAACTTGAATTATATTTTTTTTTATTTCATATTATATTTTTAATTAAAATTTAATAATAATTTGGTTCAATAATAAGTTCCAATTAGCTCAATTCTTAAAATTTCTTAAATAATACAGGAGGTTTAAAATTCAACTCCTACTCAAATAATATTTATGTTTCCAAAGATAAATTTATAAACTCTAAATAGTTTTAGCACGAGTAGTTTTATTTATATGAATAAAATATTTTAAAAGAAATGAATAATGTCAGGTTGGCATCAATTTATACCATGGACTTGGACACATGCTATGATTTCATACAGACGTCGGTTTCATATCTTTTGTCTTTGTTGTTGTTTTAGAATAAAGCTATCGTTGTTGATGACTATACGCATGTACAAAATATCTCTATTATTGTAAATAAACTAGAAAATTAATTAACGTATTGACCCAAAAATAGAAAAAAATGAATAATGAAATACATGCCTAAGTGAAAATAATAAAACTAATTAATGATTATGACTGGACATTAGATCTTATATGAACTAATTAATCTTACTTTAAATTTAAAAAACTTAAATTTAGACCGCACTACACCGAAGGAAGTAAAAAATATTGTATATGTAAAATTTAAAACTTTAACTAATAAATTAAAATACATTAAAATATACTATATTTATATCAATTAAGTTCAATATATCTTAAGTTATTTCACCATTAATCTAGCAATATCAAATCTAACACAAAGTAACAATAATTAAATAAAAAATATATATAATTTGTTAATAAAAAAAAATTTATAAAAAATATTTCCATAGGATAAAATCTCTTCAAACTAATAAGAGGAGTTAGTAAAAAATCTACTAGTTCAAGAGAGACTTACTATCGACTTTATCATGAGAATTCTTGTAACAACTACTCAAGCTATTGTGTCAATCCCACTAAATTTTAACTTATCTTTTGACATGTTGTATATTTTCAAAGATTAAAACCTATAAATAAGATTTTAAACACTCTAAAAAAAATCTTAAATCTAACTAATTCACCTCAATATTAATATATAATATTTGATGGTTTATTGTCTGTCCAACAACTTAAAACTATGTATATATTTTTTTTTCATTTTTACACTAATACAAAATTGATAAAATATTCTCCAATTAAAAAACGTTTAATCTACTTCAATAACCCTCTTCTTTGCCTCACTTAGAACTTAGAGAAGTAAAGTGAGCAAAAGCCTAGTGGATATCAATATATAACAAAAAATTTAAAAATGAAAGACAAACAATAAATAATATTTTTTTTAAATTTAAATAATATTACAATAAATAATATTCAAGAGATTTTAAAATAAGATTTTACATAAGATATCACAATATCAAAACACATTTCATTTAGTTACTTTTATACATACTTTAATGATATTATTTCTAAGAACTGTTTATTCCAATAACTAATATATTTTAAGAGTATTATTCTCACGAATTGTCACTTTATTAACCAAGTATACTTTAAAGACATTATTTATAGGGACCATCGCCCAATAGTGAATTCCATTGTTAAATTTATATGAATAAGACTCTTATGAAAAATATATGTATATTTGACTTAATATATTTTCAAAAAAATTTATACTCATTTTTTCAAATTTTGAAGGAAACAAATACCCTATTTTTCAGTTTTCTAAAACTAAAATTGTCTTTTATATAAATATATACCTTACTACATAATAGGTAGAATTTAAACTTTTGCCAATAAATTTTTTATTTCAGAATCAATTTTTAATATCAAAATAATAGTATAAATATTAATTTAAATACTAACAAAAACTAAATTATTAAATCAATATCTTTAAATTATATCCATAAACGAAATTTCTAATATTGAGATTGTTGTAACCATTAATCTTTATCTAAGATCCAAAATCAATTGCTAATATTAATATAAGTAATTTAATATAAACATAATTATATTGTTGGTGGACCCTCGATGTTTCTCTCTTTCTTTTCTTTCTTACATTTTCTTCTCTTTTTTACTTTCTTTCTCAGTATTGAATTAATTTTTGCTTCTTTTCTCTCTTAATTTAATTTAATGTAAAGTAAACAAGTTAACTTATATAAGTCTCTTTCTCTCTCTCTCTCTCTCTCTCTCTCTCTCTCTCTCTCTCTCTCTATATATATATATATGTATGTAAATTATATATATTCACATTGCCAAAACTATTATATATATTTTTTACATCATAAGCAGTTGGTAAACTACCTGTTTTACCCATTTTGATTAATAAATGTGGAACCCATAACCCCAATATATATATATATTAAGATTAATTATTCATAATTTTAATTTATTTAATTAAATTGTGAATATCAAAGAAAAACTTCTATTAAATATTTTTTTTTAATAAAAGTAAAATATACACATTTATAAATTACAGTCACAGTTTTGAAATACATTTCCAAAATTTTGTAAAACAAAATATAATATGCTACTTCTCAAAATTCTTGTCGTGTCTCATAGGAATCATCTAAAGCCGTCCTGCCGCTAACTATATATGAAAAGATAATCAACCACAAGAGTAAGCAATTGAAAATTGGTTAGTAAGAATTCAAAACTTTAACAGATACGTATTCAATTTAATCGATCCACTAGAATAACACCTCTATCACATAAATAGTAATTTTTATAAAAATTTCGGTAAGAGTTCGCTTATATATATAAATTATACTACCTAGAAAAGAAACCAGAACACTCCCAATATGATTTAGTAATGACTTAATGCTTATTCAACAGATATCAATACCACTACACATCCTCTTTTAGCATGTAGAATCATTCTGTTGCATATTTTCTTTTCTCACTTTTTTCTATTTTATTTCTATACCATTCTAATTCTATTCATTCTATTTTTTTAGTTTAAGTTTGAATTCTATTTTTGTATTATATTCTGTATTATAACAGTATAGTATACATACTAAATTGTATAGTACACATCAGCATGTAAGCAAAACAATTTAGTACATTTTATTTATTCTACTCTGATTTTGATTTTGATTTTGATTTTAATTCTTTTTATTTTAAACCGGTCATAATTAAGGTAACTATGGATGATGGCCACCATACTCATCCTACACAGCCATTCCTCTACCAAATTGTGCACAAATATCGATTCTACTATGGGTTCAACATGCCCCTTAAAGCACTATAGTGAACAGCCGCTTCCTACCGTGGGTTCAACATACCCTCCAAGATACTATGAAGGATTGTTGTAGTTACAATATACCCTTTCGAGCACCATAAGAATGACTGTGGGTTCAGTTTACCCCTCAGAAAATCACAATTAAAATAATAATAATTACGCTTCATCTTGAGTGGCTCTACCAGTGTGCAGAAAAATTCTGTTAATCTATAATTATCCTAATTATACTAATTATTTATTTTCTTCATTCACCCATGCTAATATTATTACTGTTTACGTTTAACTATTTTCAAGGGTATTTTGATAAATTTACATTAATTATAATAACCACATATATTACATTTTCATAATTCCTTACCAATATTAAAATGTATTCATACACATTGTTAAATCACACAAATACAAGTGCATGTACCTATAATCAATAATTATAACAAAATAATAATAGCTATTAATACACACACACACACACACACACACACACACACACACACATATATATGTATATATTAATATATTCATATGTACTATACTATAACGCCATACCATACACTATAATTAAAACATACAATGCCATAAAGGTATTTTAAAATATCTCGGTATGGCAATGAATATTAATAGAATATATTACACATTCTAATACAATCTATTTTATTTTCGATAACCAATCAAAATCAACCCAACACTTCTAAGTTTCGTAAATATACCTATTCTCTATTAATAGAATTTAATTCAATATATTTTATAACCATATTTATAAATTAATATATTCATCAAAATATAATATAATAGAACCCATATGATTATTTACACTCTTTAATAACTGAATTTTCAATTATACCCAAGTCAAATTCTATTAATTTTAATATTTTACAATATATTTATAAACATATATAAAAATATCATAAAATAACATTTAATGTTACCTAAATAGTAACTAAAATTACCATTTTAGCCTTTCTTCATTTATCTTCTATTTTAACTAATCAAATTAAGTTCAATCAATTTTGTTGTTTCATCATACCAATATTAACACATAATCCTCTCAAAAATCAGCATGTAAAACATCAATAAACAGTATCTAAAATTTTTAATTTTGTCATTTTTTCATTCTTTTTCTAATTTATACATCCAAATCAATTCCTACCACTTTTATTTATTCCCTAACATATTTATACACACTTAAATATATCAAAACACATCAAAATCCAACATTTAAGTATTCTATAAAGTGTAGCCGAATATGTCATAATATACATAAACTAAATTTTTTTTCTTTACATAATTTTATTTACTCCAATCTACTTCCCAAATCTTTAATTTCATAAATTATGCATCAATTTCACAAAATTCCTAAATTATCAAGTTAGAGTTTATGGTTCTTACCTCAAATTCAAAATTGATGGTAATTACACTAAATTCAAGTTAAAAACACTTAAATCATCATTTAAAATCATAAAACTACTACCAAAACTACCACCAAAACTACTTTTCAACAAATTCATAAATTAAAATTTAATGAAATCACGAACTTTTACTGTTAAATTAAAATTTTTGACGCATAAAATAATCTTTTTTTCTGCGATAACGTGTTAAATTGGATGGATTGTGAGATTTTGCTTGATTTTTTTCAAGAAAATAAAAAAATTTTGAAAGAGATGGGAGAGAGTGATTCACGGCAAGAGAAAGAAGGAAGAAGTTGAATTGATCTAATTTCAAAAAGTTAAAGAGTCTTATCCAACTTAATATTTTTAAAATTATATTCTTACCCAATAACTTTTCAAAACTTATATTTAACTTCAAGAAAATTATGAAACTACCCAAACTATTTTCAGATTCTTTCACTTTATTCCATCAGTTTTAATCCCACTTTTTTCTTCAAATTCTTTGTGAAAATACCATTTTACCCCTAATAAAGAACATTAGTCATTTTGGTTCTTTTTTCATCATTTTTAAGAAAATTCACATTCAAATTCGATTCTGTTTTTTCTTACATCTTATTTACAACATTAACAAGAGTTCTGAGTGATCAAAATCTTGTGGAGTTTTTTCAACCCTTGACGTAATGACTATTTCGTTATTTTTAGTAAAATTGTCCATTTTTATTCAAAATAGTAATTTTGACATTTTTAGGGATATAAAATCTATTTTTTCTTTTAACACACTTTATTATACTAATTTACATCCTCAACATTTAACTTGGTTAATCAAAATTTTATTAAAATGATGATTTTTCCCTTTCTTGTCAATAGTACCCATTTTTAATAAATTTTCTCCAAACGCATTTCTAAAATTTCTCTTTTATATTTTTTTACTATAATACTGTTACTATATATATTTCAATGTAAATATAATAGCGAAGTTAGGCAATACCTAAATTTGAGAATATTATAATAAATGTTATACAAGTGATCAATTTTGAGTAATTGTATAATATTCAAATTTTTTTTTAACTATAAAATTAATGGACAACCCATTCTACAGACTAAAACTCTGGCCACCAACACCTCTTAGAATTTTAAAGGTTTTATAGTTGAATTTATAGAGAGAGAAAATTAAACATTTCTTAAGAGAAATACTGTAACACCCCTCTATATATATATCATGGGTCAAGTATTAGAAAACATCCTAAATTTAATTTAAATCAAGAAACGTATTTATAGCCAAAATAATGAATACATATATATATATATATATATATATATGCGAAAGTTGGATATGTATAATATTATGGTTACACGCATAATCCATAGTATGTAACTCAGAAATACAAGTTTACTGTACCAACGTATATATATATATATATATATACATATACATATAGATACATATGCATAATTATACATTAACACCAAAAATACCCCCATCATCAAGATACTAGCCCTGTTAACGCCTTGAAGAGTTCGCATCCATATCCCGCGGCATCACATTACCTGTAAAAATCACAATCCACAAAAGGTGAGCGAAATAGCTCAGTATGGAAACATAATATTCTAGTACAGAATTTGTTTCCCCACCATATATACTATACGATACTGATGACGTACAGGTTATTAAACTCATATCGCCTTAACATAATCTAACGAGATAAATATACTTCGACCATATACTCTGTATCACTATCCACATAATACTCATAGTTATTACATAGAATGTAAATAAATCTAAATGCATTTCGAAATAAAAAACACATGACATTTTTAACAAATTATCGACAAATATATGACCGGTCGTGCTAACACAGTTATGGATATTGGCCATAAAGTAAATTCGCCAAACCCTTATCCATTCATATCACTCGTCTATCGGGCTGAGCATATATTTTACATATGATCGATTATGTAATCTGGCTATAACCAAGCCAGCGGGTGTGAAGGGTATCTGAATATTCGGATCCATAACTAATGTAATCACACAATTAATACCACATGGTCTAAAACCATGCATTTATTTTTTTTGAAAACTATTGTACACTCAAACCATGCACAATAAATACCACATATGCGCATCTATACACACAGAAACGATAAATAACGTTCACATCTCAATTTTATGCGCATATGAAATTCGTTCACATAATGAATGTATAATGCAGTTGTGGATAGTGATACCTAACCAAAAATTTATAATACTTACATAATCACATACACTCGCAAATACCCAGTCTACCAAATTCACTGGAATTTATTCATCACAATTATAATTTCTATTATCACGATAAATATATCGTATACTATCCAATATTAATGGATAACCACATCAACGCATCATTTACTAATAAAGAAAATTTACATAATAATTATAACTACTATAATTATTATGACAATCAACGTGTAACGTCTTGAATATTACAATCTATTCTAAATTCTATTAACTACATTCCGATCACACGGCCATAATAATAATTCATTTATGCATTCCAACAACCATATAAAGTATTATACGTACATAATACATCCAAATATTTCTAAATCTACACAATAATAACTAATTTTGTCCATTTATCATTTTACCCTTCCTTCAATTTTTTTTCCTCATTTTGTCCACCCAAATCAATTCCTACTAATTTCATTTGCTCCCTAACATACATCTACACATTCAAACATACCATAACATGTTAAAATATATCATTTAGAGGCTCGATAAATAGTACTCTGAATTTACCATTTTGCCCTCTTTTAAATTTTCTTCCATTTTATACATTATTCTATACCCAATTTCGTCTAAACACCATCCCTAAATCCATTCCTACACAAATCAATCACCAATCACAAATTTCATAAAAGAAAATTACATTTCCTTACCTTTAAAATATGCCAATTGCTTGATTAAACCTCCAAATACCGCAAAACCACCTAAATCACCATTAAAAACCATAAACTACTTTTAAAAATCACTTTTCAACAAATCTATAAATTGAAATTTAGTGAAATCAATAACTTTTACCATCAAATTAAAGCTCTCGACGCGTAGAACAACTTTTTCTTCTGCAGTAACACGTTTAATCGAGCGGATTAAAAGATTTTGCTTGATTTTTATCCAAAAATTTGAAAGAGAAAGAGAGAAGCACCTCACGGCAAAGAAGAAAAAAAAGTGGGTTTTGTTTCAATTTTGAAAAGTCAACCAATCTTATCCAAATCTATATTTTTAAAAATTATACTATTGCCCAAAAATATTTCAAAGCTTACATTTAGCTCCCAAGAAAATTATGAGGCTACCCAAGCCATTTTTATATTTTTTTACTTTAGTCCATCAATTTTAATTACCACTTTTTCTTCTAATTTTTTACGAAAAGACTATTTTACCCCCAATAAAGAAAATTGGTCACTTTGGTCATTTTTCATCCTTTATAGAGAAATTCACATCCTAATTCAATTACACTTTTTCTATTTCTTATTTACAACATTTACAAGAGTTCTGGGTGATCAAAATCTGGCAGAGTCCTTCCGACCCTTGACGTAATGATCATTTTGCCCTTTTTAGCAAAATTGTCCCTTTTTGTCCAAAATAGAAATTTTGGTATTCTTATGGTTATAAAATCTATGTTTCCTTCTAACACACTCTATCATACTAATTTATATTCTTGACATCTAGCTCGGTAAATCAAAACTTTATCAAATGATGATTTTACCCTTTTTATTTTCGACTTCTCAAAAATATACCAACCGCGTCTCGAATTGAAATTAAACATATCAACATAATATTTATGAAGTTCTAAGACTTTTTATGCGATCAAAACTCACTTTGGCCTCAATTTTGAGTGAAAAGACTATTTTACCCCTACCTGACAAAATAACCTATTTAATCGATTTTCACTCAGTCTTCTTCCAATAACTTCATAAAACATTTTCAAGGACAAGAGATAATAAAGATTAGGGTTTACTTATATCTGAGTGTCACAAATACCCATGTAAATTACACTCATAAGAATATGATTTGTGTTTTCTTTTAAAAACAAAGAAAGGTAAAACGTTCTGTTGTGATATTCTTAGAAGCCATTCATATTATCTATTTTGGGAATATATTTTATTTTGTATAAATATTATTTATTAATAAATGAAGAAAATTTTTATTCACAAATATAAGTTGTTTACTTTATTTAGTCATGTAATAAATAAGGTATATTTGTGAACGGTCCTAATAATTTATTTAATTATTAATTATAATTATTCAAATACAAGATTAATTACATCTTGTATGATAAAACTAGTTTGATCATATGTTGTTTATGTTTGAAAATAAATAATGATTAACACATAATCCATCGACTCAATGTATAGGATTAGAGTTTTTACTGATTCGATTCAAATTCAAGTTCCTAAAATGAACATTGATAAATAACTGAAATAGTAAATTTTTTGTTAAAGTAATTAAATATCACGTGAAAGAGTTCATAGTAATGAGTTCATCATATATTAATCAATGATTCGTATTTATATCGGTATAGGATTTTGATATACTATAGACTTTTACTCGATTAGGATTGGATAATGGAATAATTTTACCCACATTGTATATATAATTGGGATAAAGTTTGATAAAGTACGAATTTATTGTAATTTAAAAGCTATATCACATTACTAGATGTTTTGAATAGTTCAAAATTTGAAAAGTTTGGAATAAATTGATTGCTATTTTATAATGAATATATATAATCACACTATTAACCAAAAAGTACTAAAGGATATATTTGGGAGAGAAAATATTATTAATAGTAAGGTTAGCATTTTTGAGATAATATTTAGGTCAAAATAAATATATTTAAATGTTATGTATATTTATGAATTCTTTAAAGTGTTTGAGAAATTTTTATAACTTTGCATTAAAATATAATTTAATATGAAGTACATAGTCATATAGATAATATGGATTATTTAAGGACTTGTATACAATTGTATAATTATTAAATAATTACACTTAAACCCATAAAAGATATACTTAATTATATTTAACTTAAAAATTAAGTAAATATTTTACATTTAAGTATATGGATTTAAATACATAAAATAAAATTTATTGAATGATTATCATTATGTCAATGACACATATTCACTTTTATTAAAAAATAAGGGCAAATGTAAAAGTGCATGGATATTTTTAAGTATATATATAGGCTTGCTTTACCAAATTAAAGTGCGAAAAATTTCATAAACCCTAGACGTTCTCCCAAATTTGGCCAAGCATCTCTTCAAGCATTTGATGGTTAAAACTGATGTATACTTGAAGAGATGGTTGGCCAAATTTGAAAGTATGTACTTTCACATAATTGAAAGTATATACTCGTCATCCTTTGCTTTATGTATGGTTAAAACTCATATATGGTAGAAAATATTGCATATATATGATGTATGTGTAAGCAAACTAGTACATACACGCAACAAAAAATAAAAAAAAAATTGTTTACTTTTCAAGATCCATATGATAAATATTAGTGTTATATATTGATGTATATATAATGTAGTAGATTCATACATATCTCTATATTAAATGATTTGTCAAATCACAAATATAGATTGAATATTCATTTATCTCTATAGTATTTGCATGATTAGGAATAAATTTAAAGTATTGCCTCCTGTGTTCTTGAGTGTCAATTATTTTTATGTGTTTTTCTTTTCTCAAAAGTAAACACATAAAACAAATTTTAAGCACGCTTTAAAAAATATAAATATCATATATTTATAATGTTATTTTAGGGTTTTGGTTTAAACTTAAATCATTAAATTGACATTTCTTTTAAAATTCAATCTATTTGATAAAGTATGTACTAACAAAATTTAATTCAATCTATACATTATAGGCTTAGTTATATTCAATACGTAAATAAGTTAATGAATCATAGACAAAATTAGGATGATCTATACATACATATATATATATATATATATAAATTAACATCACTATTATTTCTGGTCTTAATATGCGACCTAATAAATTCTCATAACATTAACAATAATACTGAAATCTAATTTTGATTTTACAAGTAATGAGCGGTGTTTAGTAACGTATTATAACTATTCAAGTAATAATTTAATCATTTTATCCTAAATATCCTAATTGAACACTAGATATGGAATGTGTTATCTTTTTATAATTTAATTTATATTTTTTTAATATTTTAAGTAAACTTATTCTATCAAATAAAGTCAATGTTATATATCGACTTATTTTGAGTATGTTCATGTATTTTCATAGTCTCATTTAATAAAAAAATTTAAGATATCACTCTTATTATATTGGAGGGACAAATTTTATCTTAATCACACATATCCCTTTACACGAGTTATGACATATCTAACTATTTTTTTTATAGTCTATCTCATTATAGATAACATTTGAAAATATAAAAAAATATGTTAGTTTCAATGTTGAGAACCATAGTGATCTTAAGTTCAAAAATCACATCTACCATTATTATTATGAGAATCGTTTATAATACTCATACAATGATTCATATAGTATTCTCATGGTAGATTGGTCCAGTCATTAGTTCACTAACTTGTACCTATGTATTGATATCTCATATTAATGCATATATGTTGTCATCAATCATTACAAATATTAGCCTTATGTATTATTATTACCTTATTCACAATAATATTTAACTAAAGACATTTAAGAATAATATTCAACTAATTGAACTTACTATTCTAAATACATTATTACACTTATTAAATATATGGATATGTAATAATGAAATAATAAATAATATATATACCATATAAATCGTCAATATCATGATACATAATAAATAAATATGTTAAATATCAAAAAAATAATATTGAATTTAGGGTATATATCAATAGTATTCACACTTTACATTCCTTGAGTTTGATAAAATGCTTGAATGAACCGAAGTTTAATTTTAATGCATGTTATGTGATATTTCAATCTCTCACTTTCAATAGACTTAAAGAAAGTATCTCTAACTAAAAAACTCAAAAATTATATAAAAAAAAAAAGGCCTTAAAAAAAACCTAAAAATGTCAAAGTTTTATATTCTCATCATGTGCTTAGGCGCACATCAAGCCCATGAATGATGCAAAATCTAGAAAAATGCTAGCTCGTGCATGACTTGGGCACAAAGCTAGCACCAAGTTTCTAGACAAAGTTGGCACGACTTCTAAAATTCTTCATTTTGTTGGCTTGAGTGTATATCAAGTATGGAATAACACCAAGTCTCTGTCTCATTATCTATGCATCCTTGAGTTAAGTTTTTTGCATGCCTTTGTGAACACAACTAAAACCCCTTGTTTTGGTCATGGAATAGGCTAACAATTTAATTTTCAACAAACTCTTTCTTTGGCCATTTCATGACAAAATCTTAAACTAACATCAAAGATAATACTCAAATCTAAATTCAAGGCTTTTGTTATTCACCTAAAATTAGAACCTTGATTACAAGAGACTTATAAACAAAACCTAACCATAGCCTATTCAACATTTATTAAGAAACATCTTAGACATTCAAAAGGAACTTATTTCTTGTACCAAAACAAACTCACAATACCAAGTAAAACATATGGTTTATAACATAAGCATAAAGCATAAACAATAGTAAAGCAATATCAAAGAATTAAGAATCACATAATGAATCGAGTTATGTAATTCCTATAAACCAATATAAATTGTCTAATGCATCATAAAAGAAATACCAAGTAGTCAAAGAAAGTACAATGAAAATTAAAGTATTTGCTCCCTTTATCTCTTGGCTATCTTTATCTCTTTATAACACTAATATCTCTCTGTAAGCAACACTTTTTATTCCCATTTTTTATTACAAAATGACAAAGAGATCCAGGAGTATTATACAAGTTAACCACAAAGATCACAGTGTCTTTATCAAAAATATCCAGACTTAAGAGAAAAAATAAAAAAAACTAAGACAACCAACAAAAGAAAACAAACCAAACAAAGATAAAAGAACTCCTAAAAGTAGCTAATGGATTGAAACAAGATCGTTTTATATGGGAAGTGCATGAAAACATAGCTTAAAACTTAAATTGAATAAACATCATAGTCCCAAGTAAATATTATACATAAAGACAATGTATTTGCAGTAAATTTCATCCTCAATAAGCATGGAACAAAGTGAGTCAAGTTAGATAAAATATCTGGCTTAAGATTAAAAAGTTATGAGCGAAGCAAAGTTATATGAATCCAACTATTTGAATAGGTGTAATGCAGTGAAAGAAAGTCAAATCCAATGTCACTAGACTAAGAAAATTTAAAATTTTATTTTTTATCTTATTTTTCTCCCCCCTAAAGTAAAGATTGCTTACATTGAGTTTTTAATTTTATTTTTTATTTTCTTTAGGCATATTTGATCTCATTTCAAATATTAGAATGGCTATAAGACAAATATATATAAAAGGTACACCAGTCAAAGGTTAACTCAATTAGCATGACACATTATTTCAACCTATAATTGCCTACTTAAACATCATACATGCAATCAAGCCAAACAAATTCACATTAAGTGCATAGTGATTAAGAAAACAAATTAAGAGTACATAAAAAATTTGAAGACATATGGAATAAAGATATTAAATACAAATGCAAAAGATATTAAAAGCATGTATAGAAAATAATCAAACTTAGTTGCTGTAAAACATATGTTAGAGAATAGTTTGCATATGACAACACGATAAAGAATGCACATATCAGTCTCATCAATAGAAATAAAACAAATAAATTAATCTTTTAATATTTTTTATTTTATAAAAAAAAGTGTAATAAAACAAACCGACACAAAATGAAACATAAAGAAACACAAAAAAAAAAAATGTAAGAAAAAATAAAAAATCACCAAAGCATGTGAATCAAACAAAATAATATTCTTGTATGTTCTTAAAAGTCTATCTATAGTTGGCAGTAACCTTAATGAAATAAGTAAGTTTATCACTAATCATCTTAATTTACTGAAATAACTCTACAACTTAACAAACAAGTTTATTTTAATCAAAGTCAAATATAGGAACAATAGGCACTCTTTTTCTCAGTATCTTCTTTTTTTTTTTTTTTTTCTTAAATTTAAAACAATTTAGCCTTATGTCACCTCTTTTTGCTACATTCATGACAAATAGACACAAGCCTAGTTGAAGGCATAACTTTGTAAGTTTCCCCATATTTCTTCACTACAAAAGCTTGTCAAACAGTTCGAAGAATTTCTTTTTTCGATACATAGTTAAGATGGTTAATCTTATGAAAAATTTGAGACTCATTGAGCATTTTAAGTTTCACCTTATCACTATCATCACCAATGGGTGATACAAATACAATACCAGAAGTAGATGCTTCACTCATATTGGTAATAGAGAAACCTAATATTATCTTGCTACAAGAATTTTGTCCTATGTTCAACTTGAAAATTCCATAAGTTATGATTTTGCATTAGTCAACTCAACATTTAAATATACAATTCTCTTTTTGAGTTTTAACTTTTCATCATTAAAGCTACCTACCAATTCTTTGTGCTACTTCAATCTAACTAAAAGATTCTCTTTCTCTAACCTAAATAAGTTGACCTACTTTAGGATTGTCATATTCACTTTTTTAAGCTTCATAATTTATATAGCTTATCAAAGGCAACACTAAGATCTTCGTCATCATCAAACTCGTCTTTTTGTGAGTTAACAAATTCAAGTTTCACAAAGAAAACAAATGTTATGAAGTTGTTAGTTTTGTTCATCACTTTTGTCCTTATTAGAATCATCATCTATCACATCCCAATCTACCGATCCGAGTATGTAACAACTACCATATACTAGTAACATACCCCTACCATTAGTATCCCATAAGAATGTGTAAGATTTTTAATATATCATATAACTAATTCTCATAATATATACATACCAAAATATAAATATGTATTATTACAAATGTAATATTTTACAATCGAGCATTTTCATAGAAACTCTTCCATATCTCTTCTAAAAAATATATACATATATAACAATAGAAAATACTATATACCTAGAATAGTCTCCAACAATTTACAAGTTATGAATTCTTTGCCTAGGAATGTGAAATAGTAATTTTCTAATAATGTATTGAATCTAAAAATATTTTTAAGAAAAAAGAATATGAGTATATGAGTATAGAACTCAATGAATAGTTGGATGACTGTAACCAAAAATTAAAATGTAGAAGTAAGAGTATTATATTTAAAAATATACCATTCGTAAAATTTCAATACCTTCATTCATATTAAAAAAAGTCATAGAAAAATATTCTCTCATAGAAATTTGGAGATGTTTTAAGAAAATTTAAGCTCGTTCAAAAACTATTCCTTAAAATATCTCCAGTGTGCCTCTGGTAGACATTTCGAGACTCACTCATAAGTTATTTCACATAATCATATAAAATCAAATAATTGAATTCACTTGTTAGTGTTAGTTTGAATAAAGTATGGTATTAAACACTTATCATATTTGGTACATATTTTTTTATTCCCTCGTAAGTGATAAGAAAAAAAAACTGCTCTCATACTCCATCTCTATTAAGAGAGAAAAGTGTATGCATCATATATCAACGCATCATAGTGACATGTGCACGGATGTACTCACAATCGAGCACTTACACCAAAATCATAGATCATGAAATCATAAACACATCTCCACATCATATTCATCAAACCACACATCCACAAATAACGTACACAATTCTCAAATCATATTTTTTATAAATTCACTCTTATTTTTACATTTCAATCCATGTTCGTAAAGCAATTCATTAATCTAAATTGCATAAAAGAATTAAATATTTAAATTTATTTTATCAAAAAACATTGAAAATAGATTTATTCTTATAAATTTTTTAAATTCATATTATTAAAAAAATATTTAAAAACACATCCATCTATTCACTCTTTGTAAAAGGGTAATCACTCCCAAAATCTAATCCTTTCGCTGAATCGAATCCCCCTTTGTTATGTCAAGGCCCTAAATAAAAGTTATTCACATATAAATTATTAATATACTATTTTCTATACAATACTATCCTATTGCAATGCATATATACATATGCTCTTAGTTGACATTTATCGAGGCAATTAGTTATAATCTCATTCAATACATCGAAAACATACCAATTTCATATTACAAAACCTTAAACATAATTATGTTAATTCATAAGGCATACCAAACCAACATTATAAATCAATTCATAAACCTTCCGTGCATAAATATACAACTTCCCATTCTTCAATCACCTTAAATATTCTTACCAAGCATTATAGAAATATGACTAATTATGCAATATTTTACTATTTAGAGTCATTTTAAATCTGCCACTAGATGTTAATATAAAATAATCCACTTATACCATTATACCCACATATAGTCTTTAACTTTTAAAATCTACAAACTACATTAAACCATGATTTTTCTTACACTTGAAGCCTTCATTTATCTTCTTTTTTTTTTACAGGCCAAATTATACTAATTCTTATATGAAAAAATAACACCGCACTAACTATCATATCAACCTGCCAAACATAATTTCTCATGCCCAAAATGTAAACCAAAATAGCACTTAAAAATTCAACTCTAACACTTCTTAAAAATTCTATCAATTTCAACACCTTAACATTTCCTCTAACAACATCACAACAAGAATTTAATCTTTGTTATCTAAAACATGAATTAACAAAGCGTGCATGTGTGTGTGTGTGTGTCTACATACACTCAACATAAATAAAGCATTAATATATGCTATTCTAAACCTTAATTTCATCATATAAAAATTCAAACTCAAACACACACATATGTATGAATTTTGGTCACTTAAGATTTCCTTGAAATCAAAATCTAAATCATGCTTTCCATATGCTTTTAACATGATTTCAAATTTGAAATAAAATTCAAAGGACTAATCACAAGCTCCTAAACTCAAGATCTCACTTCTTGAATTTTCTTTAAATTTTTCCTCCAATGAAACTAATTGAAATCAATTGTTTTTACTAAGTATTTATGTTGGTTCTTAGTTGTTTATGCTTCTAAGATTTTTCTACAACTTTTCTAAGGTATTTTGATGGTTTATCAATGGTGGGAGATAAGAGAAATGGTGAAGGAAGATGAGAGAAAATTGTAATAGTTTATAAAAGAAAATTCATATAAATAAAGATAATGGGCAAAAAATGCCTTAAGCACACTATTTTTACCACCAATCATAATATTAGGACTTATACGTCAATATATAACTTGATTACTAACTTAATAAATTATGAAATTACTAAATTACCCTTGATTTAATGTAAAAAAATGAAAAAGTTTGTAAAAATTTGTGGAATGTAGAATTTTGTAGAATCTTGTGAAAAATGGGCTTAAGCTTAAACTAAGTAAATTGGATCAATTTAAAGTTTATCCTTATCCAAAAGTGAAAAATAAAAAAATAAACATAATAAAATTTTTATTTCTATTTTACTCTTAATAACTAATTTATTTACCAAGTTACAAAAATATCCTTATAAAATTATTTTATGACATTTCTAAAATTTTAATATTTGTATAACATAAAACATAACTTAAAATAATAATATTTAACATTTAAATACACACACACACACACACACACACACACACACACTACATATCTTATACCTCAATTATATGCCAATTAAGTATGCATATACTTGATATAGCGCTCTTATACATGTAAAATATCATAGTTGTAACATCTTGAAAATTATATACTCTTAAAATCCTGTCCTGGAGTTGTATTATAGTATTTTTGATAGTTTTGATAAGAGAGAGAGTTGGCCTGTATTAGGGACAATACATTGTGTGAGCGAAAAATACAGTATTTTACTACTGGTATCGAAAATCTAGCAACAGAAGCGAAAAAATATAATTTTTATCATACGTGCACAACTATATAAGCGGGAAGGGGTTGGAAAACCCAACAACACCACCCCACTTTTTTCCTCCCCTTTCTCTCTTTTCTCTCTCTCCTCCCCACATTTCTCTCTCTTATGAACAGTGATTTTTTTCACCGGAGCTCAGATCACCTCACCGCTGGCGAGTGGAAAACCGCCTGGCTGTCACGAGTGCAACGCCGCCAACCCCACCACCAACACCGTCGCCACCCGCCCTCACACGCCACCAGAGTCCTTGCCGGCGTGAACTTTGACCATCGATTCATGGCGGTGCATGACGAGTTGACCATCACCGTCTCGTCGCTCTTTTCACGGTGGTGTGCCCAGATTCAGCATCCAGCCACCAAATTCCGGCGAGAATGGCTGATCGATGGGCTGTCTTTCTGGCAAAATTTTTGGTGATTGGTGCAATTTCGATGAAATTCGAACCGATCAATGTGCTCTCCGACACTCATACTTCAACGCGATATGTTTAAATCTCAATTTAGATTGTGTTTCGATGATGATTTGAGGGTCCAAAGTAGGTACCTTGAAATCTAAAAATTTATAGTTTTTGGTGATTTTGAAGGCTTAAATCTGCGTTTTGTGACATATGGACACCATGGATAGTATCCTGACATCATAAGAATCGTGATGGTATGTTCCATTCGTAAAACAGAAATTAAAATTTTACGGGTTAAATAGTACTTATAAATAGTATCTATAAACAGTATCTAGCACATTTTTTGAGGAGATACATGTAACATGCAGAGAAGTATTTGGGACGTGTATATCCTTTCCGGAATGACTTTTTATCGATTGTGTGGGCACAGGGTGCCTAGAGGTAAGATAATATGATATTTAAATTGTGAAAAAAAATAGATTTTGATATTTATAATGCCTATAATTATATGCATGTATATCATGACAATGGTTTGAATTGTAGACAAGTCTCATTAACAGGGAATGGCCATGATTGTGCAAATTAGAAGTGTTAGTATCCGTGTTATAATATATATATATATATAGTTATAAGCGTAATACTATCTTCGTCGACTTGCAGTGCTATATTAGGTATTCTAAAATACCTATACAACATTGTTTGTCCCATGTTTATATATATATAATTATAAGGCAGGTTCGCTTGTATATGCATATGTAATTATACCCGTGTGATTGGATGATTGAGCACATGTTGCACATGATGTTTTGCAATGCTCTCCAGATGAACATGTGTGTATATGTTAGTGTGCTGTAATTATTATGCCGTAACAAGGTATTGAGTATCGTTTGACTTGTGATGATATGCTGGGATTGCGTGTAATGATGCAATATATGATAATCGATTAGAATATATTTCCGTAGATTTGTATTGATAAGTGAAATGGTGTATCCATATACTTGGATAAGAATATATTTCTGTACCTTATCTTGAGAGTGTTATGGTGTATTTATATGCTAGAGTGGAATATATTTTCATGGCTTAGTACTACTAGTCTTACGATAAACCCATATGTATAAAGTCCTTTTAAAAGATATGGACTAGCAAATGTGTTTTATAGGTAATTATATTGTCCATTATGAAATTATTGACTTGCCTTTTGATTAATGTGGGCAAAGTGGTCATTTTGTTATAATTAAGTTGAATAAGAATAAATCTGTGTGGATAAGTGGTATAATTGGGATAATTATGGATCGGTAGTTTTTTCGTTACACTAGTAGAGCCGCTTAGGGCGGAACAGTATCATTATAATAAGACTATGGTGCCCTTCAGGGTATGTTGAACCCACAACAGTTCCGGATTGATAATAAGACTATGGTGCCCTTCGGGGTATGTTAAACCCATAGCAATTGAGAAATGATAATAAAACCATGGTGCCTGAGGGGTATGTTAAATCCATGGTAGGAAGCAGTTGTTCTCTATGGCTTCCTTGGGTACGCTGTGGGATTCCCATACCCATTTTAAAAAAATAAGTAATAACTTTTAAACAGTATATAAAAGAAAACACTAATTTTTTTTTTTTGACAAAACAAACATTTATCGGATATATACTTATTTACAATATATACAATATATCAAAAATATGATTTATAACAAAAGTACAATTAATACAGCGTCAAAAGCTAGTGTGCCCAATTCTCTTGACAGGTCACTGTCCTGAGGGTTTGCCCGGTTCCACTGCCCTACTAGCTATACCTGAAAATCATTTCAACCACGGAGTGAGTAATTTAAAATTACTCAGTAAGAATTATAAAACCCAACAAAATAATTTAACAAACTATAATATTCCAACCATATAAATAATAACTAATCAGGAAAACAATATATTCTGTATATCCTCGTTACACAGCAACCAGTTATTAGGACTAACCATCCTAACTACGCAATTAATAATTCAATGAGGATATTACGAATAATCATAGTATTGTATCACTTTCTTTTGTACATTTTCTACCCGTCTATTCTAATTATACTATCCTGTTCTCTTTTCATTTGATCAGTCATTCTTAGGCAAATTATGAATCTTGACCACGTTATTTATCTTGCACACCAATACATAAATAAGTTGGGCACAATTATAATACTACCATGGGTTCATCATGCCCTTAAGGGCGCCATGGCGAACTGCCGCTTCCTACCATGGGTTCAACGTGCCCAAAGGTGCCATGGAGGACTGCCGTGGTTTCTCACGTACCATTTCGGACACCACAAGGACGACTGTGGGTTTCATGTGTCCTAAAGAGCGCCACAGTAAATAATAAATCATTATTCCATTTTGTCCTAAGCGGCTCTGCCAGTGTGCAAGAAAATTCCGAAATCATACCTTAAGGATATTGGCTACTTATACTTTTCTTCACAATTCATCATATGTTCATATTACCTATTTACCCTTTACTATTACTCAAGGACTTTTTAGTAATTTATTAAAATTCTAATAATCAAATATACAACATTTTTATAATTTCTACTCAATATAAAATAATTTATACCTATCGACACCTTTCAATACCTACCCATTGATGTACCACCAAATCAATTATAAAAATAATATTCCTAATAATAACAATAACCAATTTATATATATATATATATATATATATACTTCTAATCCAATTACGATAC
>CP135550.1:1272448-1317535 GCA_032402905.1 Khaya senegalensis | reverse complement strand
GCTCATTCAAAATGACAGTTTTGCCCTTTACTGCTATTTTGACCCATTTTTTGCTAAAATTGCTGTAACTAGAGTTCCAAAAATTTTCTTATGTATTTCACAGCCCAAAACTCAAAATATATTACAAAAATAATTATACTAAGGTTTTAGAGGAATATCTAAATTTGAGGATGTCACATACGCACAACCCATGGTAGAACTATTTATCCTGTCAATCTGAGGGACCTTGGCGTGGGCGAAGGACCATTTTATATAAATATATATATATATATATTGGAATGTATGGTGAATATCATGACCACAGTCCATAATTTACTTAATTATGACTAGTCTATAATAAAATGAATTCGTGTGCATTCTAAATTCAAACTACATGGTAGAATACTTTTATCTACTAAGAGTTACTTATGTTTGTGTGAATAGCGATGATGTAGTAATATGCTGTGTTTCATTTAAAATTAGGACTGTCCTGGTTTTCCTATGCAGGCAGGATAGCTTATATATATATATAAGCGAACCATTGCCGAATTTCTATAAGAAGTACTATTCATACAACCATTTGTGACATTTCTTTTATGTTATGAGTTTTATATGTAGAGGAGGGTCTAAGGTTATCCTTATTTGTAGTCATAATTGAATTTTATTATGATTGTGAATTGCGATAATGGTTAAAATCCAATTACACCTTGACAAGTTCCAATTCCTTGAAAGGGAACCTAATCATGCAAAAAAAGAAGGCCAACATTAGCTTGAAAAAGGAATTAGAATTTAAATAAGTTAATAGGCTAGGCAATATTTAGGCCGCCTCACTTCAAGTATATAGAGTCTTGTTAGCCACCGGTATGCTTATGAAACGAAAAGAATACATGTGAGTTCGTAATGGATTAAAGATCACGTGAGATGTTTGAAGATATTGTTGAAAAGGCATATTGTGTGTATTGCAGGTCATTCAATATATTAGTCTACACATTTATACGTGTGGTTGAAAATACGGTAAGGATATAATAGCGTAGAAACGATGTTATGAGTTTACGTTTGTTATTATTATTGTACCTTAGCGGATGACTAGGATTGGATTGATATGTACCCTATAATGGTATAGTTATAGTCTATGTAGGTGAAAGACTCCCTAGTATGGGATAAGGAATTGTAGACATATATTGTGATTATGGTACAACTGTCAGGTTATTTTGATACAGTAAGAGTAAAGTGAGATAATATGAATGTGTGATAAAATAGACTGATAATGAATTAGAATTGAGAGGATGGGGATATGTGGATAAGACATGTATATTCCCTCGCACCCAGTTGGGCTTGTAAGCCATCTTATAATTGAAATATAATATTAAAACTGTGATACCCTTAGGGATAGGTTGAATCCACAGCTGTCCTCCAATTGGCCCTATAGACTAGAGTAATAATTATGATCCATGATATCTCTAAGTATAATCGATCACCTGTAAATGCAAGGAATTACTAGTATTAACCTTCCGAGAATGGAAAGAGTATAGGGGAGAAGTGTTATCATTCTTATTAATACCCTCGCTTGTGTGTGTGTGTATATATATATATATATGATTGGGATGTTTCTGTCTTATGTGAATATTGATTGTGTGCCTAGGATAGTATGGTTATCTTGGACCGAGTATGTGGTTGAAATTATGTGGTCTTACTAGATCCCGATCAGTATCTCTTCATGTAGCTGAGATATTTAGTTGATATCTATACCTATATCAATGTATTAATTTTATATGGTCATGTAGATATTCGTTGATGAGGATAGGAATAAGAATTAAATGAATACAGGTAATGAAACTATTTATTTAGAATGCATATTGTTTAAGACTGCATAGCCGGTGGTATGGTATGTTATAAGAAGTATTATTCTGATTGAGACTGTTTATTCAGAATTTATAGCTGAGATAGTGCTTAGAGTTCTGGATAATATGGCATGATATCTTGTGTACATTATTGGACATATGCGTGTCTGTACATGTACATTGATAAATTGACATACATTAAACTATGTGTGTATGATTGTATAAAATGGTTAAGATAAGTACAGATTCAGGTAACATACTCCTTCTATCATTTAAGTATTATAGTATCTTACTGAGCAATGTGGTGTACTCACCCTTTTGTAGGAACATTATTTTTCAAGTGATTATGATACAACAATAACGGTTCTGGATAGTGCAATCAAGGCAATGATATTCTGACAGGGGCATAATATATCTGAGGTTTAACCCATTATTATGTAATTTCTTTTTTGCACAATTTGAAGTAATATTTCTTTTAAACTACATAATAATTCTTTAAAAATATATAAAATACTATTTTAGTTTGTACTATTTATGTGGTTATTTTTCATAAACCTTTTCGACAACTTCAATACACTGTATGCCACATGAATAGGAATGAAAGGAAGGGGGTGTTATAATAACGTATCCTAAATGTATATATAATGCATTTAAAAAGGTTTTAAGAAATTAATATGGGTTTTACATTATCACTCAACGAGTCATTCTTATTATCTTTTCTTTCTTGAAATTAAAACACTCAAACTGTGTCCATATCATTTACATTCATGACATTGAACTTTTCTATTACTTTTAAAAAAAGTTCTCTCTTTCAAAAGGTTTTTAATTCTTACTAAAATCTTAATTTTAATCTTTTTCTTAATATACTTGAAAGTTATGCACTTAGATTTTTTGGTTTAAGAAAAATTAACTCATACGTTTAAAGGGAACCGACTAGTTTTTCTATTTTAACTTAATCTAAATTCTTGCTTTCTTATATGGCAATGATTTTAGGACAAAATCTCTTAAGAAAACTTTTAAAAACTTTCCTAACCACTCAACTTTAAAGAATCTTTTTGCCTATATTAAAACTTTAAGTTTACTATATCATCTAATTTGGCATAAAACTTATCAAAGATTTCATTTTCTGTCACCTTAATTTGGCATAAAACTCAACTTTAAAGAATCTTTTTACCTATATTCAAGCATTTACACACAACATTCATACTCTTATCTATGGACTTAAAAAAAGTTCTTATCCTAACTTTCCAATGCAAGTAATTATTCCCATCAAAGTAAGGTAAAATAGACAAACTTGTTAGGTCTATTCTCCATCTAAACAAAACCTAAAGTTAAAGATCAAGTTTAGGCTTTGATATCAATTGAAAAACCTAAGTTTAGACTTTATTACACATGAAGGGTAAAAGGTATTGTATATATGCAGAAATTAAAATTTCAATTAGCAAATTAAAATACGTTAAAATTTATTATATCTAGATAAATTAAATTTGATATATCTTAAAGTATTTTATTATCAATCTAGTAATATCAAACCCAACACAAAGTAATAAGAAAAAAAAAATTAAACAAAGACACCAAAATTTATTAAAAAAGAAAAATCTTATGAAAAATCTCTTCATAGGACAAAAATGCTACTAAATAATCACAAAAACCACTAAAAATCCACTAGTTCAAGAACGATCTATATCTAATAATTTTATTACAAGAACTCTTATAACAACCCATTCAAGCAGCCCACTTTGAGTAATCTTATTGTTCATAATTTTTACTCTTTCTTAATTATAGAATTGATAAAAGACCTATACTATAGGATATAACTCCTGCCATCAATAACTTTTAGAATTTTGAAGGCTTCACAATTGAATTTATAAAGATAATTAGTTAAAATCTTTAAAAAATATATTCAAATAAATCTCACTTATAAAAATGTGATTTAAAGGGTAAAACTTTCATGAAACTCAAAAAGAGCTATCTTTGCTCAAAAATTTTAAAAAATACTGTTACAACAAAGTTAAAAATGTCGAAGATGTTTTATATTCTCAACCCACACTTGAGTGCATATCAAGCCACAAATGGCGTAAGATCCAAAATAATGTTGGCTAAGGTGCAAGTTTGGCACAAAGGTAGCTCCAAATTTTTGGACAAAAATGGCTCAATCATGACTTGGGTGCAAAGTGGGCACCAAGTTTCTAAACATAATTGGCTTGACCATGGCTTGGTTGCAAAGTTGGCTTAAGCATGACTTGGGCATAAAGTTGGCATAACTTTTAAAATTCTTCATTTTATTAGCTTGAACACATATTAGGCTTGGGAATGGTAACAAGTCTTTGTTTCATCATCTTTTCATTCTTGAATTGAATTTTCTTGATGTCTCTATAAACACAACTAATACCCCTTGTTTTGGTCATGGAATAGACCAACAATCTAGTTCCTAACATATGTGATCAAAGAATTTAAGTTATACCTCGTACAATCAAGAGTTCAATTTTTTATATTCATTCAATAAGGCTTTAATTTTAAGTTATTTGTAACAAAGTCAAAAGAAAATTTTAAGAATTTGTTTTGAAATTATGTCATTTATTTAATTTGATTATATATATTTTGAACAAACATTATTGATTTATTTTTTATAATTATTGTTGGTCCATGATTTCATAACAGTGTAGTCAGATTCCATACTAGCAAAAGTATTTCACATCATGTCATGCACAAGATGAGAAGACAAACTTGTGGTTCAAATAAGAGTCTTTGATGGACTATGCTTTTAATTTTCTATAATGAGATAAAGTGTAACTTAGTAGAATATTAAACAAATTACTCTCTAAGCTCATATGGGATTAGACGCTTTTGGCAACAAGAAATGGCAAGAAGCAATCCAAATAAAGAAAAAGAGATCCAAAATTTTGTCCATCGCCAAAAAATAGAGAGAACCAAAATCAAAGTAATACACATTCTGTTGTTAAATTTTAGTTACTTTTAGTTTAAATGTTTTATAAGTATATGAATCAATCATAATATTTACAAGTATTTTCATAAGTCAAACTTAAACAAAATAGGTCAAATTAATTTTTATTTATTATTAAATCCTAAAATGAGCTAATATAATAGAAACATAATATGAATATAAAATAAATAAGTAGTTTCAAGGTGTAATTAAATTAAAATAAAAATTATGTTAAATTTTTTAAGATAATTTATTAATTATGCTTATACACAAGTATACGCATGCGCACACATATATGTATATATATGTATACAAGCACATGAATAAGGGAAAATCAATAGTTAATATAGAAGTAATCAACTTTTCATCTTATTCTTAAAGTCAAGGTTTAAATATGTTTGATTGAAACATTATTTACAATTAACTTTAAGACTTCTATTAATAGCAAATAGAAAATAAGAAATATTTTATTAATCAAATATTTTTACAATTGAACGAAAAATTTGAAGAGAAAAAAAATTATATTCTTCTTTACTCTTCCAATATACATTTTCAATAAAATAAAAAAATCATCAATTACATATTCAAAAATAAATTTTACTTTTATTTATTGTAAGCAAAATTTGATTTTAAAATTTTTTTATATTAATATAAAAGATGTAATCAGTTCTATTATTTATTACTTCAAATTAAATAACAAGTTGATCCAGATTAAAAAAAAGTTTTCATAAATTTGTTCCGTAGAAAAGGTAAAAAGCTAATATATAAAGAATGATGCATCTTAACCTCCATATTCCTTGGAAAAGCTTTGTCATGTAATGCGTGTTTAAAGAGGTTACCAAACTAAGTTTTTTTGGTTGAGTTTGTAGAAAAGCTGTGTGAATTAGTTATTAAAAACATCAAAACATAAAGAATTATGGAGATACATCCTCCAGGTTTAATAAAATAATAAATAAAAATACATTTTAATTATTTTATTGAATAAATATTTGATATTAAATATTAAAAATATTAATTTTTTTAAAATAAAATCTCATTTTATATAAGAGTTAAAAAAACTATCTTAAATTAAAAGTATTATATCTTTTATTTTTTGTATATAAAAATATAATTTATGTCTTTAAAACAAACATTTAATAGTTGCTGTTGTTTAACAGATTTATAAATTTAGTTGAAAAAATGATGAAAATGTGTTCTTAATTTCTGTTTTTCCGAAATTTAGGGACTTAACCGTTAGTACTCCTTTAATAAATTAAAAAGAAAGGCACAAAGATATTCCTAGTTTAGTGTTGTTGAAAAGTTGTAGGAGTTATCAAAAGGATAAATTAAATATTTTTAAGAAAGAATTAATTAATAAATTAATAAAACTAAAGTCAACAAAGTTGTTCTACAAAAAGTTTGAGTCAATTTTTTGACCAAACCTTACTCCATCCCATTCTCGAATATGCTTTTTGCTTATTAGCATATACCTACGAATTAGTCTTCCTTTAATTTTTTTTTTTAAAATTCGTCACTTAAATTAAATTAAAAAATAAATTTATTTATTCCTTCGAACCTTAAAAACAACGACTGTTGACTTGGAGACATTTTATGATCGCATACAAACGTGGGATTCATATCTTTTCAATTTTTTTTCTTTTTTTTCTTTTTTTTTGCATATAAAAAATAATAAAAAAATAAAAGAATTCAGCTAATGTAATGACCCAAAAAAGGAAGAAAAAGAAGTAACGAAAAATGTGATTAAGAGAGAATAATTAAAAATTAATTTTGATTAAGATTAAATTACTAATAAATTTAAATTTAAAAGAAAATGAAATTATAAGAAGAAGAAAGAGAATTGTGATCGTGTAATCCATTTTATCTTATTCTTTTCAATCTTAATCTGTTTTTTATTTTTAGCAATATTTTATTACTTTTGGATAATACTTTTTACTACAGAATAAGTCTTATAACTATCTAATTTTCAAAATTTAATGATTTGGGTTTGCAAATTCAATTATGAAATTGTAGAACAACTAATTATTATAATTTAGAGTGGTTAGGTAACATTTGAACATTATATATACTTTTAAATTAAGAAAAAAATACTTTAAATTACAGAAAATCTAAAAAGAAATAATTGTTAAACAACCAAGAATTCATCCATGAAAACAACTAAAGTCTTGACAGTGTCAAATAATAATTATTGCTTGTAGTGTTTGATACACGCCAATTTTTATATAAAACACGTTAATCAATAATAATGAATTAGAAAATAATAATAATGATGACATGTTAAATTTCGAACTCAACTAGATAAATTGAGAAAACTCAAAAAAGTTTTATTACATTCTCGACATTACCATAGAAGGAAGAAAAACCTCAAATGTTTAAAAACAAATATAATGCAAATTCCATTCATATATAAGTGGAACATCAATAGGATATCTGAATATAAATTCTTAATATTTTCTATAACAAATGACAGTGGTCAATAACATGTACACAACAAAATTAAGTACTTCAGGCCACGTAATTTCCCACCCCTTATTTGCTAAATTTACTTATCAACTAAAAAGACAGTGGAATTAACTAACTCAAAATTTTTTTTTAAAAAAAAAAAAAGAAAAACAAGATCCTTGTAGCAATTCGAAAGGAGTTAAATGGCAGTATAATAAAACTGAGTTCATGCAGAAATCGAAAAAGTTAATTAATTATGTGTTACAAATAGATCATTAATTTAAATATATAGAAAAAATATTAGGGAGAAAACTTTCTTAAAGAGAAATTTCATAAGTTTTTCAAATGAATATATAATCATATTTATAAGGAAATAAAAGGAATATAATAATTATTTTATAAGAGTATAATAAATATTTTACCAGGGATCTTATTATATTTTATATATAATGGCTGAGGCATTGTATTTGGGCGGTGAATCCACTCAATCGCAATACTCCCTTATAGTTTACAGCACCTTTAATTTTGTTAGACTTGTTAAAAAATACTTTATTAATAATGTTACTAGTAAAATCTAAGATAAAATATGGAGGAAAAAAAAAAAGAGTACATCACATTTTTATTCAAAAAAATTTATGGTTCTTTTTAAATAAAAGATGCTTCCACTAATAAAGTTCTCATCCTTAACATAACAGATATCAATTTGTCAACTTCTTTAAGATTGATATAAGTAAAGTTTTAATGAAGATATTAGTAAAATTATCAAAAGAGCATATCTGTTTAACATCAATCTATTGGCTTTACTAGAATTCAAGAGTGTGGAAGAACTTGGGTGATATATGTTTGGCTCGATTTCTCTTAATGTATCCTCCTTTAACTAAGTGATAAAAGTAACATTGTCATTGTATATTGTTATTGAAATATCTATGTCATAAGATAAGTTGCATATATTATGAAAATGTTGAATAACGAATTGCAGCTATATTACTTGTTTTATGTAGTGCAAGAATGTTAGAGTAAGTAGAAGAGGTAGTAATGAAAATTTGATTTGTAGATCACCATGAGAATTTGTATTATTGTAAGTAAAAAATATATTTTATCTATAAGCAATCTTTATGAGGATAAAAAAAATAGGTAGCAACTGCATAACAAACTGATCCTATATTTTGTATTGGCTCATTGGAAAAAAAAGAAAATTCTCAAATTCATTGTTACATGAAGGTAATGAAAAATATGTTTAATGTCATTCTAATGTCAGTAAATAGGTAAAGAACTGAATTTAGCTAATAGGTTCACAAGTTAAGCTATGTCCAAATTGGTATATTTTGTTAGATATAATAAGGCTTAATTGCATTGTGTATGATACTTCTGAACTAACTATCTCTTCTTATTTTTTTTCAAGGTAAATTAGATTTTTTTTAAATTCTTGATACTAAACAACTATAAGAGTATTTAACAATAAGCATTATCTATATTGAAATGTTATAAAAAATTTTTCTTAAATCTTTCATTTTATACTCTATTTTCAAGCGTTGTAATTTTTTGAACATTTTCAAGAGTTTCAATTATTTAGCTAGTGAGTTTAGATTCTAATTTCTTTATGAATACACATAAACATGTTGGATTATTAATATACACTTCTTTATCAGGTAATCTCTCAAGCTATTGTATCACATGTGCTTGGATTAATTCAATCCATATAAAGATTATTGCAGTTTAATTTTGAATAAACTATGATCCTTTGAATTTTATGCTTTAAAAATTTAAAATCCTTAAAGTATTTTCTTATAGATATTAATGTTAAATGACCTATAGAAGTAAGTTGTCATTACGTTTATAAGATGCATATTAAGTCTTTTTGATATTGCAAAACTTATAAAAGATTGAAACGTAATTATATCCATAATAAAAGATATATTTTGTCAAAATTAATTCAATTTTGTGCAAAAAAAATTTGAGCAATAAGTTGCATTTCGTAACTTGTGATCCCATTATTTTTATTATATTTCCTTATAAATATCTATTTTGGTTTGTGACTTTAAGTATTTGAACTAAAAGTCCAAATATTTTGCATTTAGCAAAAGAAGCCAATTATGCTTGAATTGTTCCTTTTTATTGAGGCCAATCATGCTTTTGTCTATATTCATCAAAAGTATATGGGTCATAGCTATTTTTGATAATTTTAGTAACTACTATAAAAGAGAACATGTTATTGATGAGTATTTCATCACAATCCCTCATTTCTCTTGTATATGCATAATTATATATATATTTTTTTATTTTGAATTATTGTGCCCCTACAAAAGCAATTGCTTTTTCAAAAATAAATGTCATTTCTAATACAAATGTCAATTCATGACTAGTGTTATATAGTCGGATGTCATTTCAAAGACTTGTGTGCCTTTAAGGATGGATATCACTTCATGGACATGTGTTGCTTTAGTGATGGATATCATTTTAAGGACACGTTGCTTTAGGACAAATGTCTACGAACATGTGCTACTTCAAGGATTAGTAATCCATTTAAAACTAATAATTCAAAAAATATAGGTATACTTTTTGCTCGAGTCTTATTTTCAATAAGTTTCTAATTTTTTAATTTTTGTTTTTGTGAAACAATATCTTAAGAACTAGTTAATCTACCACATCTCTAGGATGTAGTGAACAAATTATTTGTTGTCTTATGATTAAATTATTTTTCATGAATAACCATCAAAGTAGGCATTTTTGGTAACTACAATATATGATTTAGTCATTTTTGTTTTGTTAGCACATGAATCTAGTAATCGATTTGCAATTTGCTAAAATTGAACTATTATTGTTAAATTTCAATTACTATAATTTAAGTGTTCTAGAGATTAAATTAAAATTTACTAAATTCTAATTACTTTAATTTAAGTTTTCTAAAATACAAATTAAAATTTGTAAATATACGAATAAATTGTAATATTGAAAAACATTCTTACAAAGTTGATCCTAAAGAGAATAGCTTAAATTAATTCATTGTTATTATTAACCTTAAAATGAGCTAATACAAAAGAAATCTAATATGAATATGAAAAAATAAATATTATCAAAGTTTAATTAAATTAAAAAAGAAACATCAAATAAAATAAAATAGAAATTTCCAAGGATAATAAATTAAGAGTAAGAAACCAATTAAAAGAAAGGCATTAGGATTTTTTTTTTTTATATTTTAATTGAGTTTTCTAGTGTATTTAGGAATACTATATAGACATTTATTTTAATAAATTATTATTTCTATTTATATTGAGATTTTTATTACTATTTATTTTATATTAGAAATTTTTATCCTAGTTATTTTATATGAGGATATTTATTTTTAATTATTTTATATTAAAACTTTTATTTCTAATTGTTTTATATTTTAATTGTAAGTTTTGTATAAAGGAACTTAAACTATAAAACCCATCCTTTGAATTTTAGGGGTAATTTAGTCTTTCTATACTTAGATTATATTTTCATGCATGTACATATTTCATATCTAGTTAATATATTATGGAGGCTTTTAATTAGTTAATTAATTAATTAATTAATTTTCAGGATCTAAATATAAAAAGAAAAATGGGTAAGAATTTTGTGAAATTAAAAGGTAGATGTTTGAATAAAACCCAACTTCTCTTCTTTCACCTCCATTTTTGCCATGAGACACTCCTCCACCCTCCATTTTTCTTCTTCTTTCCATCCTCCACTCAATCATACTAGATCAACATGCTCCATTTCTCTTCCATTCTTCAAATCAAAATAAACCCCTTTCATGTTTTTCCACTTCTACATATATTTTTTTCAAGAATTCTTTTTCTCTCTCTAGAAGATTTATTAGAATTTTAAACATTAATTTGAACAATAGCAATTCCACACTTCCTCTTAGATTTTTAAGGTTTCCATTGAGATTTAGGTAAGGTTTTTAAATATTTAAAAGTTTTAAATTTCATCTCTTTATTTGATTTAGTATGAATATAAAATGGATATTGTTGTATTACGTTTTTGCCTTTAAATTTAAATCTTGATATTGGAGGATGTCATGAGATTTCATTGCATGAAAATTGGTTAAATAGCAAGAATTTCTAATGTTGAATTAGACTTTTAGAGTTTTGTTTTATGTTGAGTTTGATTGTGATTTAAGAGGTATCTTGAGACTTAATTTAAGTTAAAATGGTTGTGTTTGAGGTTTAGAAATTAAGTTTGAAGTTTCATTTCAAATAGATCTGATTTGGGCATAATTTGAAGTTAATAGGGAATGAAATAAATTTATACTAATTTTGACCTCTTTATAGTTTTCTTGGTTTTTTCAAAAATAGAAATATTTTTGATCAAATTCTATTAGAGACAAAATTGTTATAATTTTAAAAAAAAATTTCAAAGTCCTTATTTCTTATTTTTTTGTATTTTCAAAAATTTGATTGTGTGCTGTAGTTGGATGTCACAACCTTAATGTTTCTATTTTCTAAATATACGAAGTTGATGTAGCAAGTTATTATAGTATGAGTACCACAGTATGATACTGTAGCACACTATGGAGCTAAGGTGTGGTGTTGAGCAATCTGTACCCTAGTTTTATAAGTTACTTTTAAACTCCTGAACGATCTCCAAATTAAGCAATTAAAAGGTCATTAGAAAGTTTAGAAAGTCTTATTTATTTCTTAAAAGATCATTTTTTGAAACTTCAATCCTAATATTCTTAAAGTTACCAAACTACCTTTAAAGGTTAACTTTGACTAAAAATCAATACTAATTTTTATAAATGATTTTGCATAAATTTGAGTCTCAATTCATATGTTAACTTAGCGTTCAAATTTTTTTCTTATACTTTTAGTTTAGATTAGTAAATCATTAGGTCAATATTTTAAAATTAGTTCTTAGGTCCTTTAATTATTGGGTTAATGTTCTTTAATTTAAATTTTAACTTTTTTGGACTTAAATTTTAATATAAACTATTGAGTTTTAAAATTTGTTCTTAGAGTTTTAAGACATTTTTGGTGTTTCGATATTGATATTCTTGGAGTTTACATTAGTTCGGTATTATAACTTTGGTTCTAAAATTATGTTTTGTTATCTTCAAAAAAATTTTGTACTTTATGATTTTAACAAAAAAAAGAGTTACTATTCAAAAATATTGTTCATTTAAGGGTACTAATTTTATGGCTAATACATTATTAAGAAAGTGATGATTCAAGGTAGAAAACATTTTGAGGAAAGAAAGAATGATGAGAATCAACAACAATAAATTTACCAAAATTCTCTGCATATGCCAATTAGACTAATTCAAATTGTTAGATTTCAAAATTTATCTTGAGAATTTAATATTGATATTCATAGAGTTTGCATCAAAAGGTTACCTTAATCCCTAAAAAATAAAGAAAACTTTTAAGATCCATTCTTTAACCTCATTTCTTCCTCTTTACCTATAAAGATCTATAAACTAATGAAAACAAGTCAAATAATTACAAACTATAAGAACTAATTTTCAATATTAAGGCATATATGACATAAATATATGTAAAATAGTTGATCTATTAACTATCATTCATACTTCATATTAAGATTGATTAGTATGAGAATTTAGATAAAATATAGTAATTGTTTCCAGAAAAGTTCATGACTTATTTTAGTAAGCGCTTTCTTTTCTCTTAATAGAGAGCTAATTTTATCAAAATAAGAATAGGTAAAACATGCAGTAAATAGATCTCTTTTTAGTATTTTCAAATATTTGATAATAGAATATGAATTAATCAACATAAATTCCCAAACAATATTGGGGTTTCGTCTTTATATATTGTCAAACAGCAATAGGAATATATACAACACAACTAAAAGTGTATATATCATATTAATGACCAATTACAAATTGCAACAGGGAGAGTTGATGATAAGTAATTGGTTTAAGATGATTTAATATCGCAACACACAAAATAATGTCCCCATTGGTAATTTGATGTGTAATAATAGTGTTCAAGCAACTACTCTCGTTTAATAAGTAATTTAACTAATCCATTTTGTATATAGACATATAATATGATGCTTTATATCAATTCTCATTGATGTACAATAATAATAAAATATTTTACAAGTAAACTCGCTTGTATTATCTAGATGTATAATTTTAATTAGATAATCAAGGAATTATACTTTTAATTTGATAATTTGTTCAAATAATCTAGCAAATGTAATATTACAAGTAGAAAATAAACAAACATAGATCCAATGAATAGATGCATCAATTAAAACTATAAAATAGCAAAATAATCTACTAATTGAGTGAATAGACCTATAAATGTCTTCTTATATTTTATGTAAAAGGGATGGACTCAAAACTAATTTGAAAATAAGATGGTCTAATCACAAGTTTTTCTTGTGAATAATCGATAGAAATATTCTAATCGGACAATAAAATTTTTTTGGATATTTAAATAGGTATCTATGAGAATTTTTAATAATTTTATATATCATTGTAAATTTAAGTGAAAAAAAGATAATACTATAATAAAAATATTTTTGAATTAATGAACTTCTTATTCATTACTACACAGCTCTTTTGCATTTATAATTATATAATAAACTTAATAATAAAGCTCGAAGCTTTCTAATACATATTTTTGCTTGACACACAAAAAATAATGCAAAGATACTCAGTATTATTCTCATTTAGAGTTTATATAATTTTTATTTTGACAAATATCTTTAAACTGACTAAATTTCTTCAAGATCTGGATAAATATAAGACATTATGAATGCATAATCTACTTTTACTTGTTAATAAAATTATAAGTCTTCTAAAGCCTTCAATCAAGTTTATAGGATTTACTATGATATTTACCTTAATTTCAAAATTTGTAAGTTAAAAAATATTTATTATCTCAAAGAATAATATGCATCGTTGCAATATCAACTAACCATATATCCCTAGTTTTCCTTTTCAAGAGAGACAAACAATTTTTATCCACATCTTTTGATTAAAGAAGACCTGTACATTAGTGATTAATATAATATAATACATAAAATATATTTAATATAATAAAAAAGAGTTAAGTCAAATATTTTATATATATATACATATATATGTAAGTTAAATTATAATTGTAATCAATTACATTTTCTTTAATTTAGAGATAAATTAGGCTAAATTAGATATTTTGCATACAACAAGTACATGATTAGCGTCATTTGAATGTCACAATGATGATAACAATTGCCATATTTTTAGAATTTAACTTATGTTGGTTATATTTTGTTATTAAAATAACTTATGACCACCACATGAGTAATAATGGGCCTTTTCAATATTATAAACATATTCATTTATATTCACTTTTGGTAATACTAGTTTACATTCAATGCATGAGTTATATTTGTTAGTAATTTCATTATCTTATAATTTTGTTACTTTAGAGAAAATATATTCTTTTAGTGGTCACAATCAAGTTCAAACGAATATAGTGAAAAAATTACAACTTTCAATTTAATCCTGTAAGGATATCTATTTTTCTCTTTTAGTCGGTGCCTTCTAAGCTCTTGAAATTGATAATGCATTTTAATGTCTAAAGATCATGAAAGGATAGTGAGAACATATAAATATATTTGCAACACTAGATTTGTGATATTTTATAAACTTAGAACTTCATGTTTTAATATAATAATTGATAATTAAAATTTCAAGTTCTTGAAAAAAGTGAAATATATTTAGAACTTTAAGTTCATATATAATTTATGAAGTTGAAACTTTATGTTTAATTTAAAATTTAATATTTAGAAGTTCATGCTCTAATCTAAGAATTAATATTCAAAATTTAGGTTCTAACTTTTAAACTATTTTCAAAATTTTAAATTTTAATTTTGAAATTATTCTCAAAATTTCAGGTTTTAATTTTTAAAATTTAAAATTTTAGGTTTTAATTTAAAATTGCAAATCAAAACTTCAAAGTCTAGTTAGGAATTGAATTTTAGAACTTCAAATCTTAATTTCATAATAATTTTAAATTTTTTAACTTAAAAGCAATTAAATTAAAGTATAAGCATCAAATTAAATATAGCAAATACTAGAAAAAAATTAAAATAACTAACAAACTGTGACACTCAAATATAAATAAACCCTAATTTTTTTTATTATCTCTTGTCTTTGGAAATGTTTTATGGAGTTATTGGAAGAAGACCGAGTGAAAATCGATTAAATAAGTTATTTTGTCGGGTAAGGGCAAAATAGTCTTTTCACTCAAAATTGAGGCCAAAGTGAGTTTTGACCTCATAAAAAGTCTTAGAATTTCATAAACATTATGTTGGTATATTTAATTTCAATTCGAGACGCGGTTGGTATATTTTTGGGAAGTCGGAAGTAAAAAGGGTAAAATCGTCATTTGATAAAGTTTTGATTGATCAAGTTAGATGTCAAGAATATAAATTAGTATGATAGAGTGTGTTAGAAGGAAAAATAGATTTTATAAGCATAAGAATGCCAAAATTTCTATTTTGGGCAAAAAGAGACAATTTTGCTAAAAAGGGCAAAATGGTCATTACGTTAAGGGTCGGAAGGACTTTGCCAGATTTTGATCATTCAGAACTCTTGTAAATGTTGTAAATAAGGTATAGAAAAAGTAGAATCGAATTAGGATGTGAATTTCTCTATAAAGGATGAAAAAGGACCAAAGTGACCAATTTTCTTTATTAGGGGTAAAATGGTCTTTTCACAAGGAATTAGAAGAAAAAGTAGTAATTAAAATTGATGGACTAAAGTGAAAGAATATAAAAATGGCTTGGGTAGTCTCATAATTGTCTTGGGAGCTAAATATAAGTTTTGAAATATTTTTGGGCAATAGTATAATTTTGAAAAGTATGGATTTGGATAAGTATGGTTGACTTTTCAAAATTGAAACAAAAGTTGTTTTTTCTTCTTCTTTGCCGTGAGGTGCTTCTCCCATTCTCTTTCAATTTTTTTGGACAAAATTAAGCGAAATCTTTTAATTCGCCCGATTAAACGCGTTACCGCAGAAAGAAAAATTGTTCTACGCGTCGAGAGTTTTAATTTGATGGTAAAAGTTCTTGATTTCACTAAGTTTGAATTTATGGGTTTGATGAAAAGTGGTTTTTAAAAGTGGTTTATGGTTTTTAATGGTGATTTAGGTGATTTTGCAGTATTGGGAGGTTTAATCAAACAATTGGCATATTTTAAGGTAAGGAAATGTAATTTTCTTTTATGAAATTTGTGATTGGTGGTTGATTTGTGTAGGAATGGATTTAGGGATGGTGTTTAGACGAAATTGGGTATAGAATAATGTATAAAATGGAAGAAAATTGAAAGAGGGGCAAAATGGTAAATTCGGAGTACTGTTCATCGAGCTTCTAAATGATGTATTTTAATATGTTATGGTATGTTTGAATGTGTATAGGTATGTTAGGGAGCAAATAAAATTAGTAGGAATTGATTTGGGTGGACAAAATGAGGACAAATTTGAAGGAAGGGTAAAATGGTAACTTTGGTTATTATTGTGGAGATTTAGAAATATTTTGATGTGTTATGTATGTATGATACTTTGTATGGTTGTTGGAATGTATAAATGAATTATTATTATGGCCGTGTGATCGGAGCGTGGTTAATAGAATTTAGAATAGATTGTAATATTCAGGACGTTGCACGTTGGTTGTCATAATAATGATAGTAGTTATAATTATTATGTAAATTTTTTTTATTAGTAAATGATGCGTTGATATGGTTATCCATCAATATTGGATAGTATACGATATATTTATCGTAATAGTAGAAATTATAATTGTGATGAATAAATCCCAGTGAAATTGGTAGACTGGGTATTTGCGAGTGTATGTGATTGTGGAAGTGTTATGAATTGTTGGTTAGGTATCACTATCCGCAAGTGCGTTATGCATTCATTATGTGAACGAATTTTATATGCGCATAAAATCGAGATATGAACGTTATTTATCATTTCTGTGTGTATAGGTGCGCATATGTGGTATTTATTGTGCATGGTTTGAGTGTACAATAATTTTCAAAAAAAAAAAAAATGAATGCATGGTTTTAGGCCATGCGGTATTAATTGTGTGACTACATTAGTTATGGATCCGAATATTCAGATACCCTTCACACCCGCTGGCTTGGTTATAGCCAGATTATATGATCGATCATATATAAAATATATGCTCAGCCCGATAGACGAGTGGTGTGAGTGGATGAGGGTTGGGCGAATTTACTTTGTGGCCACGATCCATAACTGTGTTAGCACGACCGGTCATATATTTGTCGATAATTTGTTAAAAATGTCATGTGTTTTTGATTTCGAAATGCATGTAGATTTATTTATATTCTATATAATAACTATGAGCATTATGTGGATAGTGATACAGAGTATATGGTCGGAGTATATTTATCTTGTTAGATTATATTAAGGCGATATGAGTTAATAACCTCTACGTCATCAGTATCGTATAGTATATATGGTAGGGAAACAAATTCTGTACTAGAATATTATGTTTCTTTACTGAGCTGTTTCGCTCACCCTTTGTGGATTGTGGTTTTACAGGTAATGTGACGCCGCGGGATATGGATGTGAACTTTTTGAGGCGTTAACAAGGCTAGTATTTTGATGATGGGGGTATTTTTTTTGGTGTTAATGCATAATTATGCATATGTATCTATATGTATATATATATATACACGTTGGTACAGTAAATTTATATTTTTGGATTACATACTATGAATTATGTGTGTAACCAGGATATTATACATATCCAACTTTCGCACATATATATATATATATCCTTATGTTTAAAAAAAAAAAAAAAATCAGATTTTATCTTATGTAGTGGATTTTAAATAGAGGGGTGTTACACAAACATTCTTTGATTATGTTTTAGAACTTCAAGATCTATGATTGATTTTTATGAATTCAAGTTCTAATCACCTCATTTCTTTTGCAAACTTCATATTGTAAAAATAAAATGAATAAAATATATATAATACCTTATTCTTGTTTTTTAATATAAAAGATTCAATTTAGTGGCAATCAAATAACATGCTCATAAGAATAATTATATAAAATAAATAGTATTATGGTACAAGAATAATATTACACAAAATATTTAGTTAAAAGCATAATTATTTTGAGTCATAAATATTTTGTGTACGTGGACTGTGTCAATAACATATTGTAAATTGACCATTAAATTATATATATAGAAGAAGAAAAGTAGGTAACAAAGAGAATTTTCTTAGATAAAAATTTCATAAATTTTCTTAAGTTTTATTTATTTTTCTTTTAACTGACTATGCAACTTTTTTTTTATTTTTTAAAAGTGTGTAATAATTAATTTATAAGTAGTATAATAGATATTTTATAAAGGATATGATTGATATTTACATATAATAATTGGTGCAGTGAATCGACACAATCACAATATTATATAAGTTTTTTGGTCCAAAAGAATGCAAAAAAGTAATATCACCGTTTAAAAAGGAAGATTAATTACTCAATTCTTGTTAAAAATAATAGGAGTTATGTCATAACTAATGATGATCAACAACATCAAAGGCTTGTTTAAATAGAAGTGCTAAGAATGTTAGTCCCAATTCTTAGAGTAAGTGAAAAGTTGTTAGTGATTCAAAATACTTGTAACCAAAATTCTTGTAAAATCCAGTCTCCAAGATTCATTTGTACTCAAAATTTTTAAACCTGAAAATCCAACATTTGAAAGTATAATTTAATAAATTATTTCTTTAGTTCAATATTTAATATTTAATTTATTTTATTACAATTATTTTTTTTAATTTTTTTTTATTTTACTACATACTTCATTATTTGTTTTCACCGAAGTTTGTATGATTACGTGGCATACTGACATCGATGAAATATTGATAAATAATTTGTATAAAATGTATATTTATAGCAGTAATGAAAAAAGATATGGGATATTTTCAATTGAGGTTGGAATGAATCTCATGGCTCGTAATAATAGATGACATAAAATTATGATTATAATTATTTTACCGATTTAGAGTTAATCCAAAAACTTCAAAGTAAAAATGTTTTCATTATTTATCATTCTCAAAAATCAGAAAAACCATTTTCTTGTTTAACAATAACTACTAAAAAGCACATTCCTTCAATTAAAGTTTGAAAGATTTATTGAATAAAGAAAAGTAATAACCATAATTTTCTGTTGGACAGTGGAACGTAAGACCACTGTTTACAATTTTACATTCGTTTTCTACCTTCCTCTTTTTCCACCTTTAGGGTTAAAAATGCCATTTCATTAATTGTAAGAGGGCCTAATTTCACTTTGTTCTTCTTGTCAACATTGGAGTTTCTTAATAAATATATAAGCGTGACCCGGATAGTAATTTAGTTTATTTCAAGCGCTCAAACTCGCTGCCAAATCTATTTGACCGTCTATTTGACGTATTTGTTTTAAACAAACTTACCATCTTTCAGTTATATGGTCAAACTTCAGGGGGTACGTGTAAAAATAGATATAATAAAAATCTAGCGTTGTCATGATGCCAACAAAGATAGGTACAATAGTCTTACGACCCCTAAGGTTCTTTATTTTAATACTATACTGATATAATTTTTGTATTTTAATAAAATATATCTTTATCACCTTACAAGAGATTAAAGTGCTGTTTAATTAAAATTATATAAGAATATTGTATTGCATCCTCTAAACTCAAAATTTAAAATTTAATAGTATAAGAATAATTAAGTGTTTATTAGAGCGTATTAAAGAAAAAGTAATAAAATACATAAATATTTAAATATATTAATTTTTTATTTAATATTTTACCAAAAAAAATTATTACAATATTTAAAATTATTCGTAAAAAATTATAAATACTATTATAATTAGTATATAATTATTATTAATTTTAATTTTAAACTTGAGAATCAAACAAAAAGATAAGCATATATAATTTTAATTTAACATTTATGTAGTGTTAATTAGTAAGATCAAAGGTGCACAAAGTCATTCGATTCCGTAGGACAGAAGGTTAAATAAATTATATTCTTATGTCTGAAAACATTAATATATCGGGGCCTTCGATGTTATTACCCCACAAATAAACAAACTGAATCATGGAAAATCCCCTAGAACTGTAACGTCTAGCGGCCGGCTGGTCGACTATGCAACTTCCCTTAAAGCTTAATGCAATCATTATACCAATGATTGAATCGTTTTGATTCGTCCGCTTCTTCTTGTTTGGATAAAATAAATAATACGATTTATCGATTAACTGTTTTATAATGGAGTCGCCATTCAACGGAGATATACTGAAAGGAAAGGTGGCTTTGTTGACAGGAGGCGGTTCAGGAATTGGGTTGAGATTTCTCTTCAGCTTGGTAAGCATGGAGCCGCCATTGCCATCATGGGTCGACGTAAAAATGTTCTTGATTCTGCTGTTGCTGCACTTCACTCTCATGGAATTTCGGTAACTTATATAACTTCAATACTCTCTTGATCTTTTTCTGGTCAGTTGGTAATCTGGGCTTGTCTGCTTTGTTCTTGAAGTTGATGATATGAAGTTCCATAATCGATGTTGATTCTTGTTCCTTCTTCAGGATTATAATTACGAGAGAATACCATGATTAAGCAGCTTATTTGCTGTTATATATATTATGAACTTTGTCTAGGATGTATCTTATTATTTTTTCTGGCGGAGCATTTGGTTGATTAAAAAGTGTAGCTGATGATTAAGAGACTTATTCCATTTCTATGCTGAATGAAAATTTTTATAATTCCATTTCTATGGTTCAATATAGTTGAATGGGTAAATTTTGGGCTGGGATTTACAAATCAATTTCTTTGTTTATATTGCAGGCAATTGGACTTTTCAGGGAGATGTCCACAAAAGGGAAGTGCAATTAGAGTTGTGGAATCAACTGTAAAGCATTTTGGCAAACTTGATGTTCTTGTGAATGCAGCAGCCGGCAATTTCCTTGTGCCAGCTGAGGATTTATCCCCAAATGGCTTCCGAACAGGTTGTGTTCTCATATACGTGGTTATGAAGTACGTTTCATAGATGTAAGTGTATTAGGCTTGGAATTGAATTGACTGTTTCTTCTGTTGATTGGTTTATGCACTAATGGAAATACACTCTGTTGGAACTTTCATGATGTGCCATGAAGCCTTGAAGTATCTTAAGAAAGGAGGACCTGGGAAGGACCCATCTAGTAGGGGGATAGTAATTATAAACATAAGTGCGATTTTGCATTATACAGCTACTTGGTGCCAAATTCATGTATCTGCTCCAAAGGTTGGTGCATCTGTTCCAAAGATTGGTGAAACTATTTTTTTTTTGTTATATTGTGTTAAATTTGTTACAACTTATTGCCCTTTTATAAGGCTGCCATTGACAGCATTACAAGAAGCTTGGCTCCAGAGTGGGGTACAGATTATGACATTAGAGTCAATGGAATTGCACCAGGACCTATCGAAGACACAGCTCGTGTCAACAAACTTGCACCTCAGGAGATAATGAGCAAGGCAAAACAGTCTATGCCTCTGTATAAATTTGGGGAGAAATGGGATATTGCTATGGCCACACTCTATCTTGCATCTAATGCAGGTCAGTTATTTATCCAATTCTGCTAGCCTTTTCTTCTGAGCATGTTAGATGGCTAAATTGATTGTTGGACGCTTTCACTATCTTCACCTGTGGCTAGTGACGTGGTTATGGTTTGCTCTTCCCATATTTGGCAACAACTTCTTCGCATCCTTACCAGGTGTTGGTGGCTTTGTGGGAGAAATGGCTAGTTTGTGCCCCATAGGACATTTTTCCCCTGCTAAGAAAACCTTCTTGTTGACTCTTTCAAACTGACAGTGTTCCCCTATGGATTATGAGTTGTGGAAGATTTCTATGAATAGGTAATTGAGACTCATTACATGGAAGAGAATAATCCCTCAGAAAAGTTTCTTTGCAATTTCTCCCTGGTGTTGCCCTGATGATTCATATTTCAAGCATTATCTCTAGGCCATCCTTGTTGTCTGCTATCCACCTTGGCTGTCATTACCCCTGTAACAATACTTCACAGCGAATTGAATGACTGATGAACAAACTGTAGAGGCAGTGTCCTGCATGAAGTTGAATGGAATTTTCGCCTAATGTCCTTTTACTGAATGCTTAGCAATTGCATTCTGTTTAAAAAATGGATTTGATCCTAGGAAGACAGTAAGTTCTTTTGTTTTCATATTTTCCTATGCAGAAATTAACAATTAGACATTGGCAAATAAGATTGAATAGTTGAGGCTCAAATGTATCTGTAGAAATGGAACCCTCATTTCAGTTTCGTTATCAAGCATTTGGTGTTTTATGTTGGCAATATTTGGGGAGATATAGCCATATGTTCTTGTCGTGTCACCATTATGATGCTTTTATTCATTCTGAGTCTAAATTATCATTCACTTTAATAAAAAAACTCTGAGCTTAAAATGCTTAACTTGGTGGTGGTTGCACTGATTGGCAGAAAGATTCCAGAATTAATTCATCTTCTGAGCAAGAGTCCGAATCATATGTTCATGAGATGGCTCTTTTGTGACTGTCTATTAAAGCTCTAGTCATATAATTCTCTAGTTCTGGTCACCTTTGAAGGAATTTCTTAAACAGTTGGACCATCCATATAAATTACAGAAAAAGCTTTCATGCTTCCTTTCAAGTTATCTATTTACATTAAGAATAGCTTCTATTTTTGCTCATTTAATTTCTGCTCTGAGATTTTATGTATCTTCTTGATGATAAAAGGAAAATATGTAAGCGGAAAAACAATGGTTGTCGATGGAGGAATGTGGCTAAGCAAACCCTGCAATCTACCGAAAGAAGCAGTGAAGGAACTGTCAAGAGCGGTGGAGAGGAGGTCTATACCAGTTGGTATTCCAAAGAGCAATTTATAGTATTCCATTTCATCATAATAGTTGACTGTTTGATTCCCATTCTGTATTTTCAATATGAAGCAATTCTATGAAGCTACATTGCATTTGCTTGACAGAAGCTCGGCTGAAACAATTGATTACCATACTGTATTTTCAACATGAAACAATGCTAAAATACTTATTTTAGCAAAAAGTTGCCACCTAGCACTATTTGTCATGTTTCTTTTTTTGTCTTGTTGATTCAACAACTTTCTCTTTCATGTCAACACTAATTTATTCAATCAATAAAAATTTAGATTTCAAATCTTGTTCACATAATAGATATTCAAGTTACATTAGTGTAGCATTATTTCTATTAATATTATTAGATAAATTTAAAAATAAATAAATAAGAAAGCTCCATTGAGAAAGTACAGGACACCAAAATTAATCATATTGAAAGCACTTAAACCATTTTAGTAATGGGAAACTGGCAATGAAAGCAAAATTAGCATTTCAGTAATTGGCTTTCTATTGCTTCCGATGTTTGTGGCCAGCCGTCATGTCTTGTATGAATCTTACCAACATTTGTCTTCCAAAATATCAGGATTTCATTGCCAAGAAAATGAAGAAAATTTGCTATATTGGAGTTTATTTCATTCTTGCCCATTTCAACAAACTATTTGGAAACTCTCGAGTAAATATTATGTTAAAATTCAATGCATTTGCGTTGTGCCATGTTGCATAATATTTATATAAAGGTTACTTTGCAACCAAAATAAAAAAAAAAAAAACAAAGGAAATAACATGACACTTACAAATACTATAACTTGAAACAAAAAGAGAAGCCTTAACCAAAATGAAGAAAACAATATTCCAGGTCTCCAACCCATTGATCTATTGTATACAAGGCCAATTGCATAAACAAGAACAAAATTTAGTGCAGATGCAATCACTTGATTTTGAATTGATGTGATCTGAAGATGATGAATTCAAGGAAAACTGGCTCCTGCTGCTCATTCTTTTGAGCATTTTGTCGCAAGCAACATGACAAGCTAATGTTTGCATACAGCCAGTTCAAATTAAAACTTGCAAAATAACGTCTTCTAGAGCTGCCAGACTCCATCCAGACTATTCTCTCAGTGAAAGCATTACCTTCTAAACTCAGGAATGATATAACCAAAATACAATAAGAAAAAAAGAGTAAAATATTGACACATCACTCAAGAACGTTCTATGTTGCAGTTTATGAGGATTGAAAAAAGTTTCAAAATCTACATTTTCATTTCAGGTAATCAGTCAGCTACTGCCAAGTTGTAAGTGTGTATCAACCCAGTGGCAATTAAGGCTCAGCTTTCATTCCAGCAACACATGACCAGAGGAAATGTATTGGGGGGGAAAAAAAAACTAACTCACAGCTTAATCAGTTTGCTATAATGCTTCATTTATGAATCTTCTTTCCATTTTCATGAAAAAATCAAATTATTTTAAGTAATTGAAGTACTACAAGAATATATGAGCAAGGGACTCCTACCACAAAACAAAAAAAGAAAATGAGATGAAACAAAGGAAAAACTAACAAGGCATTACAATTAATTGAAACTTATAAGTTGAGGCAACTGCTTTGACAACAAGACAGACCAAACCTTCAGTTACAGAGGATATATTAGCTCTTCTAAGCCCAACTAAGAAGAACATTCATGATAGTGATCAAGATGGCAAGTGCCATAGTTGATGGGTAGGTAAATCATGGTTTCAGTGCATAACTGACTACACCTCAAAGAAATTGGAATGAATAAACCTATCCTAACTCTCAAAGCCACATTTAAGCCTGCAGAAATCACGAACTCCGTAACCTCAACCTCAAATCTAACTCATCAGCAGACTCGACAAATAAAAGTTATAAAATACACAAATCATACTTCTCTAACTCCATCTAATTTGCAGAATCAAACCAGTGACAATTAAGAAACAAACTAGAAATAGCTTGGAAAAAACCTCTGAATATCAAATGGAGATATTAAAATACCTGGGCCATAAATACTATATGCATATCTGTGAGACCTTCAAAAAGTACAACTACCTCCGAAAGATATATCCAACTATGAAAATAGAAAGAAATGATAAAGTTTATGTGAACAGAATCTATTCCTCTAGATGAATCAAATCTCTTAGATGCAAAAAGGCCAAAAGAGGCTCATGTTTTTCTTGTATGAACTAGCTTCATGTGCTTACTTGACAGTGTTATCAATTAAAAGAATTATCTTTACAAGAAATGATTAAAACCTAAAAAAGATAACACCTTCCCAAGCTTTTTTGCATAATGGAATGTGGCCGTAGGAAAAATCCTAATGCATATCCTTAGTCTCTAAATAAACTTCATATAAATGGCCTATGGCTTACACATTTGATTCTCTCGGACCAATATGCAGACAAAAATCCAAGTGGTCCATCTTAACACTAGATGCATGTTTAACAATATGCCTAACAAGCTCACAATCCATAGAATTCCTTCCTAGTCAACATTGATAACTTTTGAGACCAGAGAAGAACATGATTCAAACAACAAACTACACGAAGTTTACAATCACTAACATATGTGGAAAGAACCCATTAAACATGCCGTAATGAGCCACACATCATCATGTACGGCAACACACCTTCATAACTCAACCATATTTATATACACCTATTTTAAATAAATAAAAGATGTAAAATACAATGAAAATATAGAAAACAACCACAGAAGCATGGTACAAGAATTAAAATTTTGTGACTATAAATCCAATTAAGAGCTTTATTAGAAGTCAACCACCCTTGAAGCCAAGAGAGAATAACAAATCCTAGTATTATAACAAATTGCATTGCAACCCTACTTTGAAGAGTCATCATGACGAGAAAAGTGAGAACATGTCTTGACTCATAAAAAGCATTTAAAAGGCACTATTCTCAAAGAGTGTGGCATGGATTTAACTTGTCAATAGTCTTCACGAAGAAAAACCAATCACATTACATGTTTGAAGCTTCTTCAAATTCATATTCAAATTCACCACACAAACGCACACATGCCATAGAGACCATTTATTGTCAATTCTACATGTTTCCTTTCAGATAACCAAACAGAAGTCATAGGATAAAATAATTTTCCTTTTGGTTATTTGTGGCATACTGCTATCGTGAACCTAAAACATGCAGTCATTCCAACTCTTATTTCATTTTATTTTATTTTATTTTTTGACCAAGTATACATGTCAATATAAATCCAAGCTCCAGCATACAAGATGTTGAAGATACAGTGAACCAAGATGATAGATATGTAGCATAAAAAGAACCATAAAATGCAAAGGGAACAGGAAATATCTAAGAATGCAAAACAAATGATAAACATGATCATCCACCAACAGTCATAACTTAGAACTTATCAGAATATAAAACTTAATCCAATACAACAAGGACTTTTGACTATTTATATTTGCAGATAAAACAAAAATAAGCACTATCCAATACAACAAGCAAAATCCTAGAAACTCATCCAAACGTTTTGTCCTTTTTCATAAAGCTAGTATTAAATCTCGAAGACTACATCAACAGTAACTTACATATAATCTCATCATTCTCCAAGTCTTTCCGTGCCAAATCAGATATCCATATTCTCCATTTGAATGCTACTCTTCAGAGGCACATACTCGCCAAGATACCCACCAAGATGATCATGCAAGGCGCTCTTGTCAATCTCCTGATGATGATAACTCTTGCAAACATAGTAAAACACACTCTGCACTAACAATCCCACAAGATTCACAATCACTAACCCGCCAACCAAGAATCCACCAACAACAATCCTAGTAAAAACTCCATATTTGCCTCCTCCATGAACAACAACACCACCAAAAAAACTCCCAATCGCCGCACAAATTGCCATATAAACAAAAACAAGAACCCCCGCCATCCAAGTCTTCCCCTGCAACAGCTCATAACTCTTCTTCATCGCCGCAAACCCGTAAACCGGTTCAAGAACCGAAACCACACTCGCCAAATGCCATAAAGCAGTTATGTACACATGAACCACCATGAAGAGCAACAAAATCACAAGCATACAGAACAGCACCAAAAGGGCATTGTGTGTATGAATCGCAATGATCAAAAGAACCAAGAAACTTAGACACAACGCATTGTAAACAAGCATCAGCAACGAAACCCACAAGAAGGTAATAAACAACCGCTTCAAAACCTTAGGAATTGCAGAGATTGTTGAAGAAAAAGAAACAGGCTTCGAGGTGTAAAGAGAGGCAACAGTGAAAACAACAGCAGCAGTGGAGAGAAGGGAGAAAGCAAAGAGAAAGATAAGGTAACAGAACTGAAAGGTCAAGAGACGGGACCATTGCTGGCGGTACGTGGTCGGGTCTGCAAATGGGTGTTCTTTAAGCTGACGTAAAATCGGGTGGGTGAAGAGAGAGTGTGCTAATATTGCAAAAGAGAGAGGAAATATTAGAATCAAAGTTATGAGGTAGAAAGTTTTGGGAGCTCGACGCCGGATTGAGATTGATTCTCTTAAAATATCAGGTATCGTCAAGAATTGAAGCTGATCTGGGGCAAGATCCATGGCTGCTATTTACAGAGAGAACGGAGAAGAAAACGAGAGATTTGATATGAGAGCTTAAAAATGGAAACTTCAGCGGAAAATTTTAGAGAAAAATGTTTCAGAGGGAAAGGTCGAAGGATGACGGAAGATTTGGATGTTAATGATTATATTAGACAATTTAATTTTTTATTTATAAATATTTTCTAAATAATTTTTGGTTGGTAGTTTTGAAATTTAATTTTAGATTAAAAGTTAAAAAAATGTAAAATAAATTATTCTTTTCAATAATTATTAAAATTTAACAATAATTAATTAGATGGTGGATAATGAATGGCATAATAATTCTTATAAAGTTAATAAAAAATTATTATATGAATGCTACATTATTTTGAAATATAAATTATTATTATTGTTATTATTGCAGTAAAAAATTTGTCATCAATTTTGAAATATGAGATTATGCATTAATTATTATCTAAATTCTTGTTTTATAAAAAAGTAATAAAAATAAATAAAGGGAACATTTAGTGGGAAAAAAAGAAAGAAAGAAAGAAAAACACCAAATCTGAAGACATTCAAGATTTAATAAAATTATAATTGAGTAACCATTTTTAGGTATTAATTAACTTAGATTTTTAGTTTATATTGGTATATATTCAAAATAAAGTTTTTGTAAACTTATAATAAGTAATTAATATCTAAAGAAACAAACAAACATTCATATAATAATAACAACAACACTAATAGTTATTATAATTATAAGTTTGTATCACAATAACAACAATCATATTATCAAACATAATTTTTAAAAGCAATAATTATTTTTTTATTACAACAACGAGAAACAGGAATGGGTAAAATCCGTTCTAATTCTAATTTCATTTAAAATCGAAACATACCCCAAATAAAGTATACTTTTTTTTTTTAGTTATAATTCAATTCTAACTCAGAAACAAAATATCTTGTTTATCAATTACCTCAATTTCTCTAATTTTTAACTTTAGAAAAAAATTTTAAAAAATAAAATTAATATTATTAAATTATAAAAGCAATAAAACACATAAATAAAAAATTGAGTGAATAAAATAAAAAATAATATATTAAAGAGAGTGTATATATAACAAATATTTAAAAAATATTAATGTTAATTTGTCGAATTAATATTATATATCATGAAAAAAAAATTTTAATATTTTTTTACGATAGTACTATTATAAATATAATAATAATAATATACTGTATATATATTTATTTATCATAATTGTTAATTTGTTGGACAATATTAAAATAAATATATGTACATAATAATTTTATTAAATTATTATATAAAATAGTATGATAAATTAAATTAAATATTGTAAACACATTAATTATATTTTTCTATACAACTCAATAGATAAATAATACACTCTTCAACAAATTTTTTGTTGAGCTAAATATGAATATATTTTATGAATAAATTTCAATAGCCTGTATTGTGTTTAAGCTTGAAATGTTTCATAATTTTAATGATAAATTTTAAATGTTGTTTTATTAATTGAATAATTTATTGAATATAGATTTGTACTTTACCTTTAAAAAATAAATTATGTTAAATATAATATTATAAATAAATTTTATAATTTTATATATGTGTATCTCAATGAGTTAAGGGTTTCTTAAAAAAATAGCCCAATTTTTTATCCACTTTACATTTATAACCAATATTAAAAGTCACTTATATTTAAGGTTAAAAATAACTCATGTGACAATTTTATCGTCGTTATATTTTTAAAAAGACAAACACTACCCTTGACTTCACATTCCCAGTTTTCTCTTCTATTTTGCCAATAAGAAAACAAAATTGATCACAACACAAAGAGAGCAAGATTTCGTTCAACATCATTTACCACTGGATAACGACAATTGAGTTTGACCAAGATTTTTGTCAATCTATATTATCTTACACAAATATATTTTTATATTGTAGATCTAATAAGTGAAAGTTTGTGTTTTCAATCTACATAGTTTGTATTTTCAATCTATATTGTATTATATAATCGAGTTTGATTCTTTAATACAGTGTAAAAAATTTAAGAATATTTGTTAAAAATATTAGTATGCCCATTATTCAAATTTTCTACTATGTATCTATGGCAATATTTTCGAAAGAAACCATAAATAATAACTCTCTTAATAATTTATGTGAAAAAATGTCAAGACTCTCGATAAAATTTGTCTAGATTATATCTTCTTTAATAAAAAATTTTAAGATTTTGGTTTGTTCGACAAAAAAACTCAAGATTTATTTGTCTCCTTAACTAAAATTTTCGAGATTTCTATTTTCTCGATAAAAAAAAATGTTGATCTAATTTCACTTGACAAAATTCTTCAAGATAGAGATTCCCTTGACAATTGTCGGTGGGACAAATTACTATCTTGATGAATTTTGTTGAAATAGGCAGTTTCTTTTGGCGAAAAACACCATATTTGAGTTATTTCAGTAAATTGATATTGTTTTGATATTTAAAGCTTATGATGTATTTTTTTTAATATAAATGATAGCAGTTTATTTAATAGCAATAAAATTTACAATGGCGTTAAGACATATAATTTAATTATTGATCGTAATATTAAGTACCAAGAACTGATCAATGAGTTGTATTCTTTACTCGGAGTAAATTTAGATAAGTTTAATATGAAACTAAAAATGATATATAGACATTGTCTTCTTTCAACATCATTTAATTTAGACTCATGTGAAATAGAAAATAATAGAGAAGTTACCTTCTTTGTTGGAGTTAACAACCAAGTATCCACTTTTGAGGGGTTTACACCATTGTTTGTTAGTTTTAAGTCTAAAAAAGTTGCTCTCACAACACAAATGCCTAATCATGTTTACCTGTCCATTTCATGAATACAAACAAAGTGTACAAATTCATTTGTTTCATCAATTGGTAGTAATCAAGCCAATTGGCTCCTAGTTTTGGCTTGTTTTCTAGTGGTCATATTTCTCCTATTACAACAGAAGTGGTTAATTCATCGCTTAGTTTTTGCATGTCTCTCAACGTTCATGTGTCTCATTTTATAGCAAAAACATATAAAATAGTCAGTCTATCATGTCATGATCCATTATAGTCATTACCTCCAATCCTGCTATTATTTTCATTCCCACCGAATGAGTTCTCTATTTTTATAAATAGTGAAATAGTTGTTGGAAAACTTTATAAGAGTAAAGATAAATTACATAGAGATTTGAGTTTGCTTGCAATGAAATAGAATTTTCAATTCAAAATTTTTTGGTTTATACTAATTGTTTTGAGGCCAAATGTATTGATGAAAGGTATAAATGGCTAGTTCAAATAATATTAGTTTAAGAGAATACATATTTTTAAGTGAGACAATTAGATAATGTACATATATGTTTCTCAAATCAATTGGTAGATGGATATCAACAAGCCACTTCTAAGCTTATTGGTAAGCTCATTAAAGATAAATTTGTTGATTTAGCCAATTGTATATGGTGAAAAATATTCAAGCTATCATTCATAACGAGTATGGGGTATTAATATCATATGCTAAGGCTTGGCGTGAGAAGGGAGTTGCACTTACCTTAGTTTGTGGAGATTTTATAAAATCTTATAGTTTGTTGTCGAAATATTATTAGGTATTACAGTCTACCAATGATGGAACTATCACACATATTGACAACGATGAAGATAATCATTTTAAGTATTTTTTTTTTATGGCACTTGATGCTTTTATTAGGAGGTTTCATTCAGTAATTAGACTAATAATTGCTGTTAATGGGACTTTTCTAAAAAGAAAATATCGTAGAACACTTTTTGTGACATTTTGTAAAGATAGTAGTGATCAAATTTTTTTTTTCAGCTATTGAGATTGGCAATAATGAAAATGATGATTCATGGCAATGATTCATGTAAAAACTCTATGATGTTCTTAGAAAGGTAGAAGATTTTGTTTTTGTTTTTGACCGCCATGCAAGTATAGTGAAGGCAATATACATTGTTTTTCCCAAAGCAACACATAAAATTTGTGTTTATCATGTTTTGGGTATTGTTCGTGTGAAGTTTAATGGGATGAAAAATTCATATGTGGATAAATTTATGAAAACTTTTTTTGTTGCTATTAAGACATATTGTATTAATGACTTTAATGATCAAATGTCAAAATCAAACGAACTAATCCTAAATTAGTAACATATTTAGTAGAAGAAGTTGATTGTCATAAATAGATTCGAACACACTTTACTAGTAGAAGATATAATATTATGATTACCAATATTACTGAATGTCTTAATGCAATACTACAACTTGTGCAAACACTTCCTACCACATCATTGGCTGAGTTTCTTAGAAGTTTACTACAAAAGTGATTTTATAAAAGAAGAAATGAAAAGGCTAAGGTAGAAACTGAATTGAAAAAGTGAGCTCAAGATAAAAAAAAAAAAAAAAGGACTGAGGCATATAGAAATATGATAATTTAACCTGCTGATCGATTTGAGTATCATGTGAAGGATGGAGATAGAGATGCAATTGTTAATTTGAATGGCAAGAGATGTACATATAGGAAATTTGATGTAAATCAATTACCATGTGCTTATGCACTTACAGTGTATAAACATGTGCATCTCCATTATCTCAACCTTTACTCTCGTTATTACACAACAAATACACTTGTCACTATGTATGTAGATTCAATACATTTAATTGGTCATCAGTTAGGTTGGGTTGCTCCAATTGATGTGCCAAATAACATTCTTCTATCACTTATCCAATGATTTGTGTTAGGACGATAGTAAGTTTAGAGCAGGACTTCTTCTAGAGAAGACATTAAACAATGAAAGTGTTCCCGATATCATTAATATGGTCATTATAGACAAATTTGTAAAAATCTTATGCCTTTTCACGTAACGTAGAAGTGTAAGATGTACGCTTGTATGAATTATTAAATGTATCATACTTTAATAATTTGTTCAATAAATTTTTGAATGTATTTGTTAATTTATTATTGCATTTTTTTATTACGTATTAATATTTTGTTAGATTATGTTGTTATTTTATCAATTTATCTTAGTGGTAAAAAAGTAATTTTGTTTAGCTTTGTACGCTATAATTTACTTTTCTTAATGTTTAAAGTATTGATATAAACTTGTCAATTTGGTGCTGGTGTGGTTATATTTAAAGTTAAAATAAATTATTATGAATTTTTTAAAAAATGTAAATAAATAAATATATAAGAATGTAAATTACATGCTAAAAGAACTCTTGACACCATAAACTAAGAGCTATCTTCTTCCTCAATTGTTATGCATCAGATGGCCCAAAATTTAAAGCTCTCTAAAGCTTTAAATGCTCTATATAGTTACAAATAAATACACCACAATCATGTCGATGTGAATCTTGTTGTCGGACACTATCTAGCTTGGTGGTAGAAAACGGGAACCCATTGCTAGGCAACTGTGACCTACATGAATAAAATTCAGTCCCTCACAATAGATATTAAGGAACTCAAATATGTTCTGCACATAGGATACCATGAAATCATCTTAAGTTGACTTGATGAATGAATCATATATATATATCCACCTTCTAAAAAGATCCATTATTGCTATAATCTAATGTCTTTAACTGACATTAACTAGAATGTAAATGAAATATACCTCATATTAAGTCCTCGGGCCTTTTGCTATGTCCCCTGATGGTAGTATATCACCCATCACATATTGAATGACTTCCTAATTGCATGAGATAGTGTCCTTGGATATCTTGTCTTACTACAATCTTCACTATATCTCATTAAAATAAGCTTGTAAAATATTATTTTAAATAAATAATTAAAACTAACATTGATTTAATCAATTATTAAATAAATTATAAGTAATTACATGTGCTTATGTATCAGTCAATGTCCATCATTGCAAGATAACTGTAGGCTGCTTACGTTGTTGAGCCCATAATAAGTTTAGATACGCATTAATGTGTTGTCCAACAATAATATAATAATTAATTTATCTAACAATGTGCATATTTAAAATAAAATATTTTATTTAGTCTTACTTACATCATCCTCCAACCAAAAACCCTTTTCACTACCAAATATGTTAAGGTACTATGCATGATTTATACTACTCATCTAAGCAATAAATTCAGTCCATTGATCCTGAATGTGGGAAACAACAACTACCTTTTTATTTCTTCAAATTAATGAGATTTACAAATGGACTGGCAAGTGGTCCAGCTTTTTTCAACATTTGTCTAAACTTGTTGTGAACAAATGGCGTAAGTATCTCAAACATCACCTCCTAGACATCTAAGGGTGTTGCGTAGATATCCACTGTATCAATACTACCCATTTCCTGAATGTTTATGGCTAATGCATGGGTACTATTTATATCGACCACGCCTACATCTAGTAGGCTATCTCCTCCACAGTTAGATCCTCCTACAATTTGAATATGATAATATTAGTAATGATAATTTATATCCGCATGTATACCATTTACATTAAGGAGGTACATACCTAAGGCTAAGAATGTATTGCAAGTGCCTCAAACCATCTAGATATTTCAATCCATAAAGCAACTACCTCACGCACAACCTTTTGCTTAATGGAGGCAATCCTAGCACAAAACAACTCTTCCTGACGAACAAACCGTGCCTCCATATTTGTACGCATGGCCTCAATCGCCTTGAGAACCTCATCCACATATATAAATTTAAGACCTCTTAGTGTTTGCATTAGCTCATCTGCTGAGAGGAGCACAAATGATGTATCTTCCTTAGCAAGAGTAAAAGGCATAGAACAAATAGTATCCTCAACATGAGGTGGCTGTGGTGGCATAGAATGAATAGTATCCTCGACATGAGGTAGCTGTGGTGGTTGTGACTGCAAACAATAGAATATTTGTTAAAATGCATATAATTAGTAATTAAATTGTAAGTAATAATTGTATTGTTAAGGATTATACCTCATCTATAGGTATAGACAAATCCTGTGTATATGCAATTAGAGAAAGTGAAATATCTTCCTCGTAGTATCCTTGAACTATGCTATGGGCCTATAACTATTGAACGTATGGTAGTAAGCTCTCAGCATGTGTAAAAGCCAACTCATGTAAATGAATAGGTTGTATTAACGATTATTTGTCAGTGAAAATGTTACTCAAACATTATCACACTAACAATTTAACTGATTAAAAATAAATTAATTCTTGTATTATTTATTTCAAATACAGTATTATTGATTTTTTCACGTCTAGTATTCTTTATTATAGTCCACTATAATATATGAGAAAGCTCATCGTTTGTCTTCACACCGTACTTTCCCAAATAAATAGGGATAACCTTTTAAATCTATATATGAAAAATGACAATGAATTATTTAAGTTAGGAAAAAAATTTAGCATAGTCTTTTCTATAATATGGACACTTCAAAAAATAATTAAATCTGCAAACAAATAACCTATACACTTTCAATAAATTTTGTAACTCAATAAACACCAACAACACATAACTTCAACCAATTCAGAACTTTCGACACCCTCTAATATATATATATAACTTAAGTAAGTACATACTTAAAATACAATAAGAAGACCTTATAGGTTATAACATTCCATTGTATGCCTTTTGTCTTTTTACTACTACTGTTTGAGTTTTTTTACCCTCCCAACTAATACTCGGGATAAATAAATGAACTTTTTCACGAGTGTCTCATCCATGTAAAAAACTCTCAACAAAAAAAGCCAAAGCTATCTTCAATGCATCTTCATCATCCACCGTGTTGAAATTTGAATCTCGTATGAATTTGTCTAGCTGAGTGTTTGATATATAATAACCCCCAAAACAACTTATTATGGAGTCTATGTGTTTCTTTTCTATCCTTTAAAATTGTATGTTTAGCTAGATAATTGTCAAAATTCAATATAGTTATCAACCTAAACTCAACCTTAGAAAATCTAATTACATGACTAGATACCAAGAATCACATCTGCTGCTTTAACTCACTACTAGATGTGCCAACTTCCCTCAAAAGTAAACTATGCATAAGCTATCCAAAGAACACGAGCTTCTACAGCTTCAAAAATTTTCTAAAACATAATTGACAAAATAAATCGAGCTGTCTCTCGGTTAGCTTTTCTTTTAGCATCTTAATTGCCTATATGTCTGATAAAAAAGTCATGATAGCAAGGTAAAAATCCCCTTCTGGTATCTTTAACACTTGGCTTATATTTTCGCTAAGTGTGCCCATTAGTCCTATAAAATAGTAATAAAATATTGCAAAATGCTCAGATCTCACAAGTTACTTGATGATTTCTATCAAGATCTCAACAATGCATAGGCAATTTAAAAATCTCGACGAATTTTATTCTCCTCAATGAAATTCATTGAGATTATTGACAATTATTGAAAATTTGACAATAACTAGTCGAGATTCTAGATAGTGGATAATTTCTTAATGATATTTGTTGAGGGTCCAAGCCCATCTCGAAGATATTTGTTGAGCACCCATGTTTAACCTAATAAATCATAAGCCCTTGACAAATATTGTCGAGATGGGTTTAGACCATTGACAAATATATTTTAGGAATTATTCATTGTCGAGAATCTTGACTAATTATGGTCTAACTTTCAACAATTGTTGAGAATCTTGATGAATTTCGTTGAGTGAGAACAAAGTTTGCCTTTTTCCTCACACGCTTTTGACAAATACAATAACACCGTTTATCTCTATAGCAATATATTTATAAACATAAATCCAAAAACAAATACAAAACACATTTCTACATCCTATTAATACTAATAAAAGTAAATTTGTTCATGTTTCTAATCTTAAATAGTGTTCATACATGCCGGTATTTACCAAATATTTACATAAAATAGTTTAAATGGCAAAAAACATGAACCTATTAATAATGTTAGTTTTTCGAGCAAATGTCTCCATAGGTAGTGAAATGGGTTAGTAGCAAATGTTTGAAAATGGCATGGGTTATACTAGTGAGAAGGAAATGAAAAGTCAAGGGTAGTGTTTATTATTTTGAAAATATAATGGAGACAAAATCATCATATGAGTTATTTTTGGCCTCAAATATAAGTGATATTTAAGAAAGACTATAAATGTAAAGTGGATAAAAAATTGAACATTTTTTGTAAAAAACTCATGAGTTAAAAGCTTACATTCCAACATAAGATTTGATGTTCAATTCCTTTAACTTAAAATAATTTTTATTTTCAAGTTTGGTTTTGGCTTTAAAGATTTTGTAGTTGAAACCCATCCAAAAAAAAAAAGAAAAATAGTTCCAATTTGGAATTAATTTTTTTTATTCTATTTTTGACAATTTCAAGTACTAGAACTACTCCACACCTTTATCGAAAATTTTTAAACTAATAAATTTTGATTTTTAAATTAAAAATCTTCTAGTTTATAAATAATAGATGAAAATATATATTTAACAGATTAAAAGTGTTTTTACATTACATGCACGTGCATACATACATACACACACACACATACACACACACACACACACAAAAATATACACGCGTGCATGCGCGCATACACATACATCAATTCTCATTAAATTAATAATCTATTAAAGATCAAAATTAATATATATTTTTTAAAAATCTTTTCTCTTTTTGTTTCATTTAATAATTCTAATTAATATATTTTGAATATTTATTTTATTTTATTTTGATCCTTAACTAATAGATAGTTAATATAAAAGTTAAGAATTGATGTAAAAATTGTGTAATTTAAAAGAACCACTCATTCTATCATCTGTATATATACAAAAATAGACTAAGATTTTTGTACTTTGAAGTTTCCACTTCCACTACACAAATACAAATTTTTTTTTAAAAAAAAATTAAAGTCGGTGTAAGAAGAATTCATCCATGACCTCTTGTTTTCAGGGACTGATATAAAACTATCTAAACATTCATTTATATGTAGAAAAACATAGATTCTTGTTTTGTAAATCAATAATTTTTAACAACGAACAAAGGCTAGTTCATAATGAAATACGAATTAATGTCACTCAAAGTATATTCTTTTATAAATTATTAAAATATCATTATTTATTATTTTGTCAAAACTCTATAATTTATAGGTTGTTTTTCCATGGGAAAATTTACAATTTTTTCTTAAGAAAAGAAATTTACTCAAAATTGGAGACTTTGTGGTGGGCACAGAGTTAATATGCTGCAGCAATTTAAAAAGTTAATAGAAGTCAGCAGGAAATGTATATTCTTAAATTAAAAATTGAATGTAGTAATATTAATGAGAAGAATCCACCTACATAATAATTTGTATAAATAATTAAATGAGATTTTATTTACAAAAAAGTACATTTAATATTTGCCCCAAATATAAATAAACTTTAAATTTGACAAATCAATCAACTAAATTCTGTTTTTATAATTAATATTTTACTGTCAAAATTAATTTAGAGTAAACTATACATTTTTTTAAAAAAAAAAAATAGCATAAACTTGTCAAATTCATATTATTTCTTAAAATTTATCTATCATTAATTTTCGTTTAAAAATTGATAAGTTTTACTTTGAAAAGGAAATTTAGTTTGAACACAATTCTCTAACATTGTTATTTGTCCAAAATATGAATAAATTACTTGATAGTCGAGATTAACTTCAGCGTATGTCTAAAAGTTCATTTTACCCCTCCTATGTGAAAAACACTAACTTACACAAGTTGATGAAAATCATCCATAATCCTTACTTGCATGACAATAACGAAATTAGTAGGGTAAGGGAGAGGGAGAAAGAGAGGTTTAGAGGAATTCATAAATATTCTGTAATTTTTTAACAAAAACGTTATGCAAATGCAACTCTGTCAATTTGCTAATATAAAATAATTAAAAATCACAGTATTCTCAATTAGCTGAAAAAATAATAATTCTATTTATTAAATTATTTGTATCAAATAATCATAAATTTAATAAAACGTAGTAAAACATAAACATATTTTAGACTTTAATCACTTGATAAGTGATTATTTAGAGGATTACAATTGCAAGAAAATTCTCATATTTCAAATTTTTGATATTTTATAATTAATTTGTGATTTAGAGAATTACAATTATAAGAAAAAGAAAATTCACAATTGAGTAACTAGATGGTAATGATTAATATTGAATTTAGTAATAAAGTTAATTTAATGATTTGTTTAGTTGAATTTTATATTAGTTTTCCTTAATATTTTCTTATGCCTATATTTACTAAAACTAAGTAATTTTTTTAAAGAGTGGTGGTTTCATACTTCAAAAAATTGAGATTGTGACCTACATGAAGGCGAGAACATTCCATCTCCATAAGTTTCAGATAAACTTGTATGCAAATTTGAATAAATAGACATTAAGTTCAAATAAATACAAATCATATAGACAAAACCTACATGTACATATTATGGTTTTGATAAAGGGTGAAAAATTGTGAAGTAAATAGTAATAAGAAAGTGTAGGATTGTAGCTTTATACCACAGTGCGTTATAGTACCAATGCACACGAATAATGGATGAAGACTAGAGTCGCATGTCAAGAGTTAAGTTATTACCTTCTCCTTAAAACACATATCTAATAGGGTGTGCAGTACCTATCCTTATAAACCTTAAGGATATCCCCTTTCTATCCAATGCGAGATTACCTTATATTCTCCCCCACCCAATCATGTCATACCCTCATCACAGTGGAGCTTCCTACTGGCCCATCCTGCTTTACCCTAAAATTTATGGACCCTTTGTGGATGCGTCCGTTATACATAAGTGTTTCACGTGACATCGGAGTTATAATGGAATTGATTTTGATACCATCTATCACAAACTAGGTCATTACTTTATTCATAAAAGACATGTCTAACAGGGTATGCAATACCTACCCTTATAAACCCTAAGAATACCCTTTTCTTATCCCATGTAGGGTTCTGTTACATGCAGTTCTAAGTCGTAGTACACTACAATGATCCTATACTCATATACTTTATAATATACAATCATACATATTGTTGAGCATTAGGCTTTATGTACACAAACCAAATGAACCTATGCAAAAATGAAGATCATTACGTGATTGCAAATGTATCCTAGCATCTCAGTATTCCTTCCAAAGTCTCAATGAGTACTAACTTAATTGTTGAATCCTGCAAAACTAAAATGTGTGGTTGGGAGGTGAGTTTTTGAAAAAACTCAGTGAATAAATACTGAAAACGAAAAATTTAGCCTAATTAGTAAATTCATTTTTAAACATAAAGACATAAACTAAGATTTCATAAAACAATTAAAGAATTTTTCGTAATATCATAACATTTCATTGTAACAACTATATGTTTTTCGTAAAATCATAAATCATTTTTAGTAAATCAGATATACCAAAAAAAATATGTACAAATATGCAAGTATAAAATATCAGATATTAGATCTCCCTTCGCCTCTTACTTTTTACTCTGCACTGGTACCTTCACATACACATATATCAAAATGTGCAATCAAGACATATATGCTTCCCTCCCTTATATCTCCCAATTAAATGGAATTGAAAACAAAAATTCAAGCCAAAATTTCTAACCATAATTTTCAAAAATACATAAGCATAAAGAGTGTTCGATCAAATCATAATCATTATGTTCGGGTTTAAAATAAAACCATACAAATCAACTTTAAATCATAATGATATCAACAATGGTTAAGGTAAAACAATTACATCATTCACTAAATCAAATACATGTTTCTCATATAAATTTCATCAATGATACAAATAGCAAATCAAAATCATGAAATATTAGTTAAACCTAATAAGTTTTCACATAAAATTAGCTTGTAAGAAAAAAATCAAATCAAGTGTAATCATTCAAAATCGAATTTATCTACTCACTATGCTATTTGAAGTCCCTTGGCTAGTTTGTTTCTGGTAGAGTATCCTATGAAAAATCTATAACAATTAAAACATGACAATTTCGTCAAAATAATGAATGAGTTTTTGTAATATTTCTATTTCAGCCCCTATACATGATATTTATGTGTATGATATACTGTTAGAAAGATAAATATGTCTAGTTCCTATAAAATAAATGGTTTATAATTTTGATATTTCTAACTAAAGTTATAATGCATTCTTTATTTGTTGTCCAATTTGCATATGCCCCTACAGAACAGCCTAACTTTAAAAACTTGCTGGGAATTCTTCCTATAGAATCTCATGCTAATTTTTGGATGTGCTATTTCTTAGTATCTTTGATTTTCATAGATTTTTATAGTGTCTCAATTCAAGTTCTAAAACTCAAGATATGACCAAAAATGTATACGTTGTTCACTAAACTCCTGAATTTTGGGTTTCATAAGATTCAATTATTCAAAAGGTTTTCAATGCTCCAATATTTCTCTAATAACTCACAACACTTCATAAAAAAAATTATAATCTATCCTTAAACGTCAAATCTAGTTAAAGTCATAAATCCATAAAATTCATTTTTAAAACTCAATCAAAATAAAAAATTAATAAATGAATTAAGGAAGAAATCATACCTTAAGCCTCTTAAAGATTGAATCTTACAAGATTAACAAGTAATTTTGCTTTAATTTTGGGAGTTTATGAGTGACAAATTTGTAACCTAGGGTTTAGAGAAAGAAGGGAATAAAGAAGACGAGAAATAGTGAAGTTTTATATAGTTTTTCAAGTGGGCTTGGGTCTAAAGTGATGGTTTTGCTTATAACATTTTTACCCATGTAGCTTTTTTTATTTGCTTTTTAACGCATCAAGAATCATTTTGATTCGAGATTTGTAGCTCAAATTATAGCAAAAACATCGAAGTATGTTCAGAAGCCTTAGAATTATGCACTTGAATTATAATTCTCTTAATTACTTTAGGTCACTTTAAACTAATTTCGTAAGACCATAACATGCCTAAACCAACTTAAAATTAGTTAGATCAAAGAATGAAAAGAGAAAGCGTGGGCATCATAGTCAAAGATACAGAATACAGGTCTATTTAGTAAATATCACAATAATAGAATTGTTAATATTAAATTGTCTTTCCCTTAAAAGAAATTCATCCTTGTATTTAAAATTTAGTCTAGATACAAAATATGTACCTTCATCTATGAATAGGTAGGGAAATCGTTTCTGATGGCGCCCCCAGACTCCCAAGTTGCTTCACTTGTGGTATTGCCAAATGACTTTTATAGAAGGAATTTATTTCGATTGAAGTTTCCTAACTTCTTTATCTACAATAGCCACAAGTTGCTCTTTATATAATAAATTTTAATCCATTTCCAATATTTGTGGTTCTAGGACATGAGATTCATCTTAGAGATACTTTTACAACAGGGGCACATGAAAAACGAGTATATCCTATCCATGTAGGGTGGAAGAGCCAACTTGTAAGCTTTGTTTCCGACTCTTTGAAGGATTTAAAAAGGTTCGATATATCTTAGGCTTAACTTGCCCTTTCTTCTAAATCTCATGATTCCTTTGAAAGGAGAAACTTTCAGAAATACGTAATTTTGTCTTGAAACTTGAGGTCTCAGCATCAAAGATTAACATATTACTTCTAGCTATTTTGATAAAATCTTCTTTCTTTCTCATATCACTTTTGCCTTCTCAATAGAATTTTGCACCACGTGTAGGCCTAACATCTTATATTGTCCAACCTCAAGCCATTCAATTGGAAGCCTACACTTTCAGCCATATAGGGCTTTGAATGGAGCCATTTATATGCTTGAATGGTAACTATTATTGTAGACAAATTCAATCAATGGCAAATGCCGATCCCATCTTCCTTCAAAATCAATAACATATGCTTGAAGCATTTCCTTCAAAGTCCAAATCGTCCTTTTGAATTGCCGCTTGTTTGAGGGTGAAATGCAGTACTAAAATGAAGTTGAATACCTAGAGCCTCTTGAAATGATTGCTAGAACTTTGATGTAAACTAAGATTTCTGATCCAAGATAGTGGAAAAATATATACCATGTAAAGAGACTATATGATCTAAGTAGATCACGGCATACTGAGAAGTAGAAAAGGTAGTTTTAATAAGAAAAAAATGGGTTACTTTCATCAATTTATCAACAATCACCTACATAAAATCATATCCCTTAAGAGTACGAGGAAGGCTTACAATAAAATCTACTGTTATTTTATCCTATTTCCATTTAGACACATTTAAACTTTGAAGTATGCCAGTTGGCCTCTAATGTTCTGCTTTCACTTGTTGACAAGTTAAGCACTTAGCCACGAACTCAGCAATGTCTTTCTTCATGACTTCCCACCAATAAATCTCTCTTAAATCATTATACATTTTCGTTGCTTCTAGATGCATCGTATAAGAGGAAACATGAGCTATCTCCAAAAGTCGATCCTTTAGTTCTTTTCATGGTGGTACAACAATCCTGTCTTGATATTTTAAGATGCCCTAATTATCTATTTAAAAATTACTTCCCTTTCTTTGTTCGATATGCTCTTTCTTCTTAGCTCCATAAGGAGTTATATTATGTGCTTTCTTAACTTCTTCCACCAAAACAAATTTTGCCTGCATCTAAACAATTAGTATTCTTGATTTAGGAACTTGAAATTTAACTTTATAGCTCACACACTTATATAGTTTCTTAATCAAAATCCTTTTATCCCTTAAGATATATGACAAGTTACTCATAAATTTTCTACTTAATGCATTTGCCACCACATTAGCGTTACTTGGATGGTAATGAATCGAGCAGTCATAATCCTTAAGTAGCTCTATTTATCATCTCTGCCTCATATTCAAATCTTTCTAATTAAATATATGCTTGAGGCTTTTGTGGTTTGCATATATTTCAAAAGTTTTCTTATACAGGTAGTGTCTCCAAATCTTTAAGGCTAACATTACAGTTACCAATTCAAAATCATGTGTGGGATAGTTTTGCTCATATCTTTTCAATTGCCTGAATGTGTAATGTCACGAGACGTTTAGTTTTCTGCAGGACCTGTGCAATGTTTAGTTGGTAAAACTTTCGCTACTATACTAAGCAAACCTTTATCGTTGTATGAAAGATGATTTTTAGCACACTAAGATGCTTGGGAGATTAGAGAAAGTAAGAAATTGGAAGAGAACTTGAAGAAGAATTTTTGAATTGAATGAAAAAATTATAAGACTATAAAGCTTTACAACTCTTTAGAACTACTTGTGTTTACAACTTTGGTAGATGGTTTGACATAAAAAAGTGAGGCTTATTTATAGTAAGAGGTGAGTGGAATGGAGGGTTAGGATGTGGGATTCCTATACCCATTTAAAAAAAATAAGTAATAACTTTTAAATAAGTATATAAAAAAAACATTAAATTTTTTTTTTGCTATTATTGTTAAAGCAAACATTCATCATATATACTTATTTACAACATATACAATATATCAAAAATACAATTTATAACAAAAATATAATTATTACAGCATCAAAATTTGGTATGCCCAATTATCTTGACAAGTTACTATCATGAGGATTTGTCCGGTTCCACTGCCCTACTAGTTATACATGAAAATCATTTCAACCATAGAGTGAGTAATTTAAAATTACTCAGTAAGAACTATAAAACTTAATAAAATAATTTAACAAATTATAATATTCCAACCATACGAATAATAACTAATTAGGACAACAATATATTCCGTATATCTAACGTTACACAATAATCAGTTAGGACTAACAATCCTAACTACGCAATTAACAATTCAATTAGGGTATTACGAATAATCATTGTATAGTACCACTTTCCTTTATACATTTTCTACTCCATCTATGCTAATTCTACTATCCAGTTCTCTTTTCATTTGCTCAGTCATTCTTAGGCAAACTATGGATTGTGACCACGTTATTTATCTTACACACCAATACATGAATAAGTTTGGCACAATTATAGTGCTACCATGGGTTCATCATGCCCTTAAGGGCGCCGTGGCAAACTGCCACTTCCTACCATGGGTTCAACGTGCCCAAAGGCACTATGGAAGACTGTCGTGGTTTCACAAATACAATTTCGGATACCACAAGGACGACTGTGGGTTCCATGTGTCCCAAAGAGCGCCACAGTAAATAATAGATTATTATTCCATTTTGTCCTAAGCGGCTCTGTCGGTGTGCAAGAAAATTCCGAAATCATACTTTAAGGATATTGGCCACTTATACATCTTTCCACAATTCATCATATGCTCATATTACCTATTTACCCTTTACTATTACTCAAGGGTTTTTTAGTAATTTATGAAAATTCTAATAATCACATATACAATATTTTTATAATTTCTTCCCAATATAAAATAATTATCGCCGCCTTTCAAAACCTACCCATTTATGTACCACCAAATCAATTATAAAAATAATATTCCTAATAATAACAATAACCAATTTATATATATATACTTCTAATCTATTTACGAGATATATATA